>OX104066.1:32003819-32096522 GCA_944474145.2 Dicrocoelium dendriticum | reverse complement strand
TTACAAACACACCGTCCATTATTTGACGATTTACGATGTTTCTGGTCCCCATTTCGCTTCCACGGTTAGCACTTCCTAAGGAAAATTCAAATGCAACACAATTAGTGCTTACAAACTATATGCTATACATGGACACTCATATATTTGGAAAATTAACTATACATGCTAGCACTTAGTTCATTTTACGGAAATATAGCCCTGCGTTTCCTAAGAGACTTTTCATATTCAGCTTCGATTTTAATCACTTGCGTACAGTTATATATAAACTTTTCACCTTTTTTACGACGTTGCAAGTAAGCATGGAAAACTAAAAGTTGGTTTTCTGGAGTTCCTGACCTCATGATATACACATTCAGTAAGAAAAATAACCCTATCCCATCCCATATATTTAGAGAACTCAGAACTTAGTTGTCCTGATAAGCAAGGGATCGTTTGTTTGCACAACGAGGAAAATCACCTGCTTGGGGAAGTTCGCTGTCACAAATGTTACATAGAAACGGTGTAACCTAGCAAAGTTGTCATGGGTGATAAGTGCGCATTAGTGGAGACTGTTAGTATAAGGAATTGTGATGCATTATAAAGGGACATGGATAAAGGTTGCATGTGTATGTGGTTTGTTTTATTTTTCGGTGGCCGCAGTTTGCGGTGCAGCAGCTGTTAGGACTGTGGATGACAGAGAGCTGTTCAGATCTTTTGTTGCGGCGAAGCATAACAGTGTGGATGGCTTGGAGGAACAGTTGGGACGTTTTTAAATGGAAACGGCGTCTTGTATTTTCGTAGTTACATCGGGGTCCGCCTCAGCATATCGTCGTGGAAGCTTAATGGACTTGCCCGATGGAGTTGCTTACGGTTACATTCAGTACCGCTGTGTGCATTGTAAACGTACAGGAACCCGTTGTAAACGGTAAGTTTCTATAGTGATCAAGTACCTTAACGTATGCATGTAGATGAAAACCGTATGATCGCGAGACCTGGTTTTGAAGGAGGGAAGGTGTGTAGTTGGAAGCTTCTGCATAATCCACAATCATGATTTTCATCTTGGAAACCCGTGGTTATACTCACGTAACCGTCGGCTCTCATCGGGACAGGGGATGGAGATTCTACGGTTGATGGAAACTTCCCACAACACACCTGATTTGCGACGGTTCATGTTTCACCAATAAGGCAAACGTGTCACTTACATGGAGCTTAACGTTTTGCGGAGACGTCATCCTATTTAGACAGCATGTGAAGTTACAGACGTCGCATCGAGGTTAGTACGTCATGGAGTTTGCCCGTTAGTGTCGGAGGGGAAGCAAATATCTGTGATCTGTTCCAAGGTCAAACGATATGGTGAGGTGCCTTTGTGAGATGCAAACCACCAGTTAAAGTGTGTGCATCACCCGGGGAAGTGAGGTGATTGGGTATTAGTCGTCATTGGCGGTTACCAGGTTGTCATACTTATTAGGCTGCTTGCATTTACGACCATTCCCCGGATGACATACTATGGTTGTCGTTGGATTGTTCCTGGGCAACCTCCAACAGCTGGTTCTGACGGGGTGGACGAGGGTTTTGTGTTGGATTTGCGAGATCGTGAGCCTACGGAGAATGCTGTTGTTTTAAACCGTGGCTGGAAACTGCGCCAGTCGCAGAAAGTGTTGTCAGACATTCACGCTCAGTTATGCAGCTACACCTCGGAAAATTATTTGGCCGCATTCAACTCGTTTAAACTGCTGGGCTCATTGATGTCAAAAGAAGGCAGGTTACAACTGCATTGTCGCACATCCAAGTGGCCTGTACGGCTTTCACCAGATACTGAGGCAAATGTAAACATATTATGTGGTGTAGCACCGCCGGAACGTTTGAGTGGTCGCTCAATCATCGCTGTTGCGACTGTCTCCGAAGGTAACCTACCGCAGCTGTTGCAAGTAGCTGCTAAGAATACCTTAGGCCACTTGACTTCAAGGCAAACAGGTTTCCCCTCTACTTTAGCATCCGGGGCTAGGAAACGGAAATCGCCACTGAAATGTCGTGTAACAGAGGTGAGGCTCAGCAAAGTGCTCTTAGTGGATCAAACTTTCGGCAATTGCACACCATCCCGTCTTCCTATCACTGAGTCCCCGTTAAACGCAAGCGCATTACTCATGGATCCTTTCCGGAAAGTGTGTGCGGTATTTGTCAGCGGGAGGATGATACCACAAGTCATGGTGACGCCGTTGGTTGGGTTAAGTGTGAAGTTTGTACTCACTGGTAGCATGCAATCTGTGTTTGCCACGACGGTGTCCTGGATTACGGCTGTTTTTCTTGTTCCTAATAACTAACTAACTAAATAAATAAATAAATACTTTATTCTCGACTATGCGAGGCGCGCCCATGGAGGCATGATCAGATATGTACAACTGTACAAACATTTTATGGCAACTGTGACAGTAATAGTAGAAAATTGGTCGTATGTCCATGATAAAATAAATAAATAGATAGTTTATTCTCAGTTTCATAGAGACGCACCAACTTAGGCATGATCAAGGTTTAAAAGCTGTTGTGTATCACGATGATACTCTGGGTTCAATCGTGTGTAGTTGAAACGGTGTCAAGAAGAGTTGATATGTGAATCTAGTCGACTTGCCAGTATGTAGTTGTGGGCTGTGACTTTATTCAGTGGCGAGTCACATCCGCCACGTCGCAGTGTTGTTAAACAGACATTTGTGGCTTTTTATAGGGAGAACGCTTGCCAGGCGAAAACCCACCACGTCCTGCAACACTGCCGTAAAGCATTTTGAACATTAATGTTGAACTGGCAAAGCCGCTTGACGACTGGTTTCACCTTCGGTTTTTCGCGGGGTAATGGCTTCTAGTTTCCTCTGTTAGTTGGACGGGTATTTTGCTCTGGGTCGCCATGATTTTTGAGGTCGCTGGAGGAGAGGGACATCGCGATTTTTCTTCTTGTTGTATGTCCAGGTGAGCAAAAGTTTCAATTTTTCCGCTGTCCAGATTTTTCAGATGTATAATGTATGGGAGTATGAGGATATGTCCAGTTCTCCATACTGGACAAGGGTTATGGTGATTGTAGGTTGGTCCTTGCGGAGTTTTACCATCCTCCATGTCAGTCCTTGTGGGTTGTTACGTCCGTCTTGGGCCAAAATTGTTCCTCAGTCCAATCCCAGATCTCCAAGATGTCCCGGACCTCAGAGAAAAGGGAAAGTGGGAGACAACCGAGAGAAGACCGCAAGAACAGGCATGGAATTGAATATTGTTAATGTCTTGTGTTATAACATTTGGGCTTGAGACAAAAGCATGTACACTGTGCAACAATAATTATGCTGAAAATGTCTTTTGAGTATCCTATAGAATCATTAGCCGTATAGGTGGATTGCTATCGCCTGCGTAGGGACAAGAGCGTTGCACCAGTAAGTAAAGTACGAGTATCCGTTTGATATGAGTCGATAGTTGCGTGGGGATAGAGCAAAGAGAGTTAGAATGTTGGTAGTGATTGTCAGGTGCATGAACAGCACGTAGTTAGTGTAATCCGAGAGGGGGCATAATAAGCGAAAATAAATAGGTTGCTGCGAGAGAGTCTTAAATCTCAATTGGTGGCAGGGCAGCGGAGGGACTGGATGCAGATATTCTAGAGGAGTAAAGGTTATTCAGATACGGGGTGGCTACTAACAAGCACTGGATCATCGCATATGCATGGGGCCAATGGCCATTAGCTACGTCTGTAAAGAGATGCCGAATTTACGACGACCGACAGATGGTGGCGCTAGGAGAGACTCAGTGGCCGGATGTAGCCATTCCAATAAGACGTTTGGTCAGTAGTTTATGCCTACAGGGTCGCTGAGTGTATCAGCAAACCAGTGAAGGTAAGTGATAGGTCAACAGATCAGCTAAGCTGTGACGCAAACAATCCAAGAGAATGAACATTGTAAGAGGGAGCGACCTCCGGATATCCGCAGAGTTAAATGGAAGCTATGGCGACTAGCTGCTGGTAAGCAGAGATACTGGTTCTAGGAAAGAATGAATCAGTGGCTGCTGTAGACATAGTATTAAGACGTTTGTCCACTATTGTATACCTAGAGTTTCGATGGAGAAACCAACATGCGAGCAAAGCTAAGAAGAGAGAGACGGCACAAGAAAATGAGGGTTGGAGGGTCAGGGAGTGGCTACTTGTAGGCTACATGGAGCAAACAATGTCTAGCTATTGTCAAGAAAAGTTGAGGCGAGTAAGATGAACGACGGATAACGGCGCGCTAGGGAAGTGAAGGGTGACCAGCAATATAGTTTGGGCTAAGCCTTCAGTTACTAGTGGATCCTACGGTGGCTCATAATAGATCAACAAACCGGCTAATCTGTGACGCAAGCAATCCAAGAGAATGAATATAGCAGGAAAGGAGCGACTCCTAAAGAGCTCCGGATATCCGCAAAATTAAGTTGAAGCTTGGCAACTAGCTGCTGCTAAGCAGGGATAGCCGCTTTAGAAAAGAATGTATCAGTGGCTGGTGTATCCATGTCATTAAGACGTTTGCCCAATACTGGATACCAACAGTTTTGATGAAGAGCTCAACAGGCGAGCGAAGCTTTAGATAGACAGAAGGCAGAGGAAAATGAAGGTTGGAGAGTTAGGAAGTGGCTACTTGTCAGCTACATGGAGTCAACTGTGACTAGCTGCTGTCAAAAGGTGTTGTTGCGAGTGGGACGTACGGCACATAACCACGCGCAAGAAGAGAGAACAGTGACCAGCAATATAGTCGCACTAAGCCTTCAGTTACTAGTGGATCCACGGTGGCACTTAATAGGTCAACAAACCATCTGGGCTGTTACGCAAGCAATCCAAGAGAATGTATATTGTAAGAAAGGAGCGACTCCTACAGATCTCCGGATATCCGCAGAGTTAAATGGAAGCTATGGCAGCTAGCTGCTGCTAAGCAGAGATAGTGGCTTTAGAAAAGAATGAGTCAGTGGCTGGTGCAGCCATAGCATTAAGACGTTTGCCCAATACTGGATACCTACAGTTTCGATGAAGAAATCAACATACGAGCGAAGCTTAAGAGAGACATACGGCAGAAAAAAATGAAGGTTGGAGAGTCAGGGAGTGCCTACTTGTAAGCTACATGGAGTCAACAATGACTAGCTGCTGTCAAGAGGAGTTGACGCGAGTAGGCCGAAAGACGCATAACGGCGCCCTAAGAGAGAGAAGGGTGACCTGCAATAGAGTTTTGACTAACCCTTCAGTTACTAGTGGATCCTACGGTGGCACATAATAGATCAACAAAACATCTGTGCTGTGACGCAAGCAATCCAAGAGGATGAACATTGTAAGAAAGGAGCGACTCTTACAGAGCTTCGGATATCCGCAGAGCTACATGGAAGCTACGGCGACTAGCTGCTGCTAAGCAGAGATAGTGGCTGTAGAAAAGAATGAATCAGAGGCAGTTGTAGCCATAACATTAAGACGTTTGTCCACTATTGGATACCTACAGTTTTGACAGAGGAATCAACATGCGAGCGAAGCTTAGGAGAGACAGACGGCACAAGAAAATGAGGGTTGGAGAGTCAGGGAGTGGCTACTTGTAGGCTACATGGAGCAAACAATGTCTAGCTATTGTCAAGAAAAGTTGAGGCGAGTAAGATGAACGACGGATAACGGCGCGCTAGGAGAGTGAAGGGTGACCAGCAATAGAGTTTGGGCTAAGCCTTCAGTTACTAGTGGATCCTACGGTGGCTCATAATAGATCAACAAACCGGCTAATCTGTGACGCAAGCAATCCAAGAGAATGAATATAGCAGGAAAGGAGCGACTCCTAAAGAGCTCCGGATATCCGCAAAATTAAGTTGAAGCTTGGCAACTAGCTGCTGCTAAGCAGAGATAGCCGCTTTAGAAAAGAATGTATCAGTGGCTGGTGTATCCATGTCATTAAGACGTTTGCCCAATACTGGATACCAACAGTTTTGATGAAGAGCTCAACAGGCGAGCGAAGCTTTAGATAGACAGAAGGCAGAGGAAAATGAAGGTTGGAGAGTTAGGAAGTGGCTACTTGTCAGCTACATGGAGTCAACTGTGACTAGCTGCTGTCAAAAGGTGTTGTTGCGAGTGGGACGTACGGCACATAACCACGCGCAAGAAGAGAGAACAGTGACCAGCAATATAGTCGCACTAAGCCTTCAGTTACTAGTGGATCCCACGGTGGCACTTAATAGGTCAACAAACTATCTGGGCTGTTACGCAAGCAATCCAAGAGAATGTATATTGTAAGAAAGGAGCGACTCCTACAGATCTCCGGATATCCGCAGAGTTAAATGGAAGCTAAGGCAGCTAGCTGCTGCTACGCAGAGATAGTGGCTTTAGAAAAGAATGAGTCAGTGGCTGGTGCAGCCATAGCATTAACACGTTTGCCCAATACTGGATGCCTACAGTATCGATGAAGAAATCAACATACGAGCGAAGCTTAAGAGAGACAGACGGCAGAAAAAATGAAGGATAGAGAGTCAGGGAGTGCCTACTTGTAAGCTACATGGAGTCAACATGACTAGCTGCTGTCAAGAGGAGTTGACGCGAGTAGGCCGAACGACGCATAACGGCGCGCTAGGAGAGAGAAGGGTGACCAACAATAGAGTTTTGACTAAACCTTCAGTTAATAGTGGATCCTACGGTGGCACATAATAGGTCAACAAAACATCTGAGCTGTGACGCAAGCAATCCAAGAGGATAAACATTGTAAGAAAGGAGCGACTCTTACAGAGCTTCGGATATCCGCAGAGTTAAATGGAAGCTACGGCTACTAGCTGCTGCTAAGCAGAGATAGTGGCTGTATAAAAGATGAATCAGAGGCAGTTGTAGCCATAACATTAAGACGTTTGTCCACTATTGGATACCTACAGTTTCGAGGAAGAAGTCAACAGGCAAGCGAGGTTTAGGAGAGACATACGGCAGAAGAAAATAAAGGCTGGAGAGTCAAGAAGTGGCTCCTTGTAGGCTACATGGAGCCAACAATGTCTAGCTGTTGTCAAGAAAAGTTTACGCGAGTAAGATGAACGATGGATAATGGCGCGCTAGGAGAGAGATGAAAGGCCAGCATTGGAGTTCGGATTAAGCCTTCAGTTACTAGTGGATCCTACGGTGGTAAATATTAGGTCAACAAACCATTGAGCTGTGGAGCAAACAATCCATGTGAATGAACATTGTAAGAAGTGGGCGAGCTCCGGATATCCGCAAAGTTAAATGGGGGCTATGGCGACTAGCTGCCGTTAAGCAGAGATAGTGGCTCTAGAAAGGAATGAATCAGTGGCTGGTGTAGCCATGTCATTAAGACGTTTGACCATTACTGGATACCTACAGTTTCGATGGAGAAACCAACATGCGGGCGAAGATTAATTGAGACAGATTGCAATAGAGAGAAGAGTGACCAGCAATAGCGTTTGTGCTAAGCCTTCAGTTACTAGTGGATCCTATGGTGGCACATAATAGGTCAACAAATCCTCTGTGCTGTGACGCATGCAATCTAAGAGAATGACCATTGTAAGAAAGGAGCGACTGCTACAGAGCTCCGGGTATCCGCAGAGTTAAATGGAAGCTATGGCGACTAGCTGCTGCTAAGCAGAGCTAGTGGCTCTGGAGGAAAATGAATCAGTGGCTGGTGTAGCCTTATCATAAAGACCTTTGACCACTATTGGATATCTGTAGTTTCGACGAAGAAGTCAACATGCGAGCGAAGCTTAGAGAGGCATAAGGCAGAAAAAATGAAGGCTGGAGAGTCAAGAAGTGTCTCCTTGCAAGCTACATGGGACCAACAATGACTAGCTGCTGTCAAGAGGAGGTGACGAGAGTAAGGTGCACGATGGATAACGGCGCGGTAGGAGAGAGATGTGGAGTCGGGAAGAGAATAGTGTCGAAGGTAAGAAGAGGCGATTATAAGTGGTCCGGTCTAGTGTTTGTGGAACTTGTGTCCGACCCGCTTCGGCCCGGTATGTTCTTGGTATACTTCTGTCGTATGCAGTTTCTTTATGCCTTGTCTGAACTGCCCCGCCATTGGTGACCGTTTCTTTTAGTGCAATCCACCATCTGTGGTACGTGACTGTTGCAACGTTGTGTATGTCGGTGCACATGTTGTATGGTCGCATTTTGTGCTTTGTATTTTGCGGTCTAGATATCACTACAAACATGATTCTCCGGTTTTCCCGTTTTGTTATATTTTTCTGTGTATTGATGTCATTAGCGTCGGTTATGGGTCCTTTTCGTGTTGGTAAACTAGGTAGCCAATACGTCGATCCTTAGCTGCATTGGTGGTGCAAGTTCTAATGGAAGTAATTGTTCCCTTCGTGTGAAGATCTCCGGGTACAAATGCGCTATTGCATTAAGAGTCGGTTCTAGTCGTAAGTATAGGAGTGTAGGGTAGATCCGTAGGCTGCGATATATAGTTTGAACTCCGACTTCGCACTTCTGTATCACATCCTGTTCTTAGTTCTTAGGGATACGCGGCCGGGAGACTATGTTCCAGGCACGTGCGGGCGTGTGAAACGGACAGCGTTCTAATGATCGTCGTATTTTGTAGGACAATATTTGCGAAACCCGAAGCATCCAGTTGGCTGCCGGGAGCTGCTTCGGCGGGTCAAGTTATGTGTTGAGTTCCTGCAAAAAGTTGACTCCCGTGGCCTTTTCATGTGTGGAAGATATTAAATAGATAAATGAAGATTTTATTCTCGAATTCATCGAGCCCTACCACCTCAAGTATGATCAATATTTACGAGCCATTATGTGGCGCAACCGATACGTTACAACGCATGTAATTGGCTGCGGCCAAAGGTTGTACAATTTGCAAAAACAGTCGAAGCACTCATAAGGAGCAAAGTCATCAGTGGAGCGCCCATAACATGGTTTCAAGTGTACATAATGTAAAAAAGCAAGGTAAGTGGATTGAGGACAGATGATGAAGACTGAGAGTATCTTTGTTGCACGTGACAGTAAATACTGAAAAATGTCTAGTCGGTATTCCAGTGTGTTACAGTCGGCAATGACAATATTCAGTGGCGAGTCACGACCGCTACGTCACAGGGTTTATAAACGGACTTTTGTGGATTTTACTAGGCGAAGGCTTGTCAGACAAACCCCACCACGTCCTGGAACACTGTCGTCGATTGTTTTGATCGGTCATGTGCAACTAACAAACCTTCTTATGGAGTATTGTTCATTCGGTTATTGGCAGTCGAGTGCCTCATCTGTTGGGTTGAAAAATGGCAGAGACAGGGTTCAACATGGACGTGGAGGTCAGTCGAGGAGGAAGTTTGATTATGAAGGTAAGTAGAATTTCCAGTGTTTGAGGTGTTACTTCTGACTATGTATATTTCACGTGGTGTGAAGAATTTGTGTCCAGCTACCCTCACTGGACATCGGTGGTTGAGGTGTTGGGTGAAGTTGGTTGGTTTTGAAGTGAAGCCAAGGTCCAGGTAAGTCCTTGTTAGTTATTTCGTCCCATCCCAGACGGAGGCTGTTTCTCAGTTCAGTCACGGATCTCGAAGATGGTCACAACCTGAGCGAAAAGGGAAAGAGGAACAGGCCGAGAGGAGACCAAAAAGTATAGTCACGGTACAAAGCATTGGGTAACTCCTACTTTAAGACATTTACTTGAGACAACTGGTGTACAAAGTGTAACCGATGACACGCTGAAAATGGTTTTTATTAAGCAGTAGTAGGCATGGCCCAATGGATAAATTACTTTCATGTGGATAGTGAGCAGGGTTCCGGGAAGATATCCACGTGGTATTAGCTTCCGGCGTTAGAATTCATCCGGAGACCAGAAGGTGGGTATGTAATACGATTGGTTGCAATCGGAAATCAGAAGATACAGTGACAAGGTGGCGATATTTAAATATACTCCACGGGATGAAGGTTATCTAAGTCCACATAGTAGCTATTATGTACGTGGGTATATGAGGATAGGAAGCTGAGCATAATGAAAGCCAGCTAGGATTAAATGGATATGTATGGAGGACTAAGTGTCGAAGGTAAGACGATCGAGAAATGGCGCTACTGGATTTGGTTTCAGTGGTCAAGAGTGCTAGTTGGGTTAAGCATTCTAGTTACTAATAGATAACTAGAGTGTCAAAGAATGGGTCAACACACCAGCAAAATATATGATATAAACAGTCTACAAGAAAACAGTTGGAAGGATAAGGAGTGGCATCTAGCAAGCCCGAATATGCGCAGGGATGCAAGGAGCGTACGCCAACTCGCGGTAGCTAAAGGGGTTGAAGGTGAGACAAACGAGTTAAAAGCCTTGGTGGACAGGTCATCAGCGGCTAACTGTATCCACTCGATTAATAAACCCAGTTACATGTAGATACCTACCGTGTCACGAAACTACCCGCGTTGTAATGCAAGAGAATAAACGTTGTAGGAAAGGAGCAACTCATAGCGAGCTCCGGATAACCGCAGAGTTGCATGGAGCCTATGGCGACTAGCTGCTGCTAAACACAGATAATGGCTATAGGAAAGGTAGTAACCGTGTCTGGTGTAGCCATATCATTAGAACGTATGGTCCCTGGTGCATACCTACAGTGTCAATAAACAAATAAACAAGCTAGCGAAGATTAGAGAGACAGACTTTCGATGGAAAAGCAGGTTGGTTGGTAAAAGGGCTGGCTCCTTAAAAGCTGCACATTAACACAGAGAGGAATGGAGGCAACAACGACAAACTACTGCCAAGAAGAGTTGATGGGTGTAAGGCGAATGGCAGATGAGGGCGTTAGGAGAGGAGTCAGTGGCCAACCATTGCATTCCTATAAAGCCTTCTTTTACTAGTGGAGCCTACGGTGGCATTTAATAGGTCAGCAAACCAGCTGAGCTGTGATGCAAACAGTCCAACAGGATAAACGTTGTGGGGATGGAGTGGCTCCTAGGGAGTTCCGGGTATCCGCAGAGTTGAATGAAGTCTATGGTGACTAACTGCTGCTGATAGAGAAACCGGCGCTAGAACATAGAGCATCGTTGGACAAGTAGAGCTATTCGATTAAGACTTGGTCACTAGTGGGTACCAACTGTGTCGCAGAATAAGCCACCGAACAAGTTGAGTTGTGAGGCAAACGATTCAAGATAATAAACTTTAGAAATAAGTGGTGGCTCCAAGCAAGCTACAGATTTCCACGGGGTTGCATAGAGCCAACAACGACTAATTGTCGACAAGAAGAGTTGACGAAAGTTAGGCAAACGACAGATAAAGGCGGTAGGAGAGAGCAATCTGTGGCCAGCAATGGCATTCGGATTAAGCTTTCAGTTGTTAGTGGATCCTACGGTAGCACAGAATAGGCCACCAAACCAGCTGAGCTCTGATGCAAACAGTCCAAGAGAATAAACTTTGTAAAGAAGAACTGGTGAATACCGACCTCCAGATATCCGTAGAGTTGAATGCAGCCTATGGCGACTAGCTGCTGCTAAACACAGATAATGACTCTAGGAAAGGTAGTATCAGTGACTGAGGAAACCATATGATTATGACGTTTGGTCGCTTGTGGATACCTACAGTGTCAACGAATAAGTCAACAAGCGAGCGAAGCTTAGAGAGACAGACATTCAAGGGAAAATAAGGCTGCAGCTTAAAAGGGTGTTAAAGGAGTGGCTTCTTCAAAGCTACAGATTCGCAGAGAGATGCACGGAGCCACCAACGACAAACTGCTGCCAAGAAAAGTTGACTAGAGTAAGGCGAACGGCAGATAAGGGTGCCAGGAGAGAGGTCAGTGGCCAGCAATGGCATTAGGAGCAAGGCTTCAGTTACTAGTGGATCCTACGGTGGCACCGCATCGGTCAGCAAACCAGCTGAGCCGTGGTGCAAACGGACCAAGAGAATAAAACTTGTAGGAAAAAGGATCCCTCCTAGCAAGCTCCAGATATCCGTAGATTTGAATGGAGCCTATGGCGACTAACTGCTGCTAAACAGAGAACTTGGCTCTATAAAAGTATTGTAAAGGGGAACGGATGCTAACGACGCAAGTGAGCTGCCTCATCCAATTCAATTCAGAAGTCTTGGATCATTAGAAGATAACAATTAAGTCAGTCAAAATAATTGGACTGGGTATCCAGTAATTTGGCAGGGACAAACGTTGAGGCTGCCTTGTGGGGCTATGAATAGTAGCGATCAGGTCCATGCTCCCACAGTTCATCTTCAGAAATGCATATTCATAGGAATTCAGATATTGAAGTAGTGTTATGAAACCTGTGTAAAGAACTTCGAAACTCTAGGGTGGTCTTGGCTGTCCGGATGGTCAGCGGCAGCCGATTCCATACGATGGCGGATTGATGAAGAAAGAAGTTCGCGCGGATGCCGGATCGAGCTCAAGCCGGGTTAAGTAAAACGGTCTGGCTCGTATAGGGTAACGATCATTGACAACTTGTAGAACAAACCCCTCTGTATTGACCTCTGCGTCTTGTATCATCGTAATCAAAACACAATATTGAGCTTGAGCCTGCGTAGCCACAGTGGTTCCAGTTTAAGCCGTTTGCATGTGCCTCGATAACTAAGCGTGGACGAACCAAGGAGACGTTTGGTAAACTTTCGTTGTACTCTCAATTTCTGTACGGTCACTGTTGCGTGAGCTGGTGAGCACAATTGAACAGTGCTCCAAAATTGGTCCGGCGAAGGACTTGTAGAAAGCTAGCCGGGATTCCACGAGTCGCATCGCCTTGAAAATCATACCGTTAGTTTATCGAGCTTTTGCAGTGCTATGGCTCAATTGCTCAGCGAAGTTAAATAAACTGAAGTAATGTAAATAAATAAATAAATAAATATTTATTCTCGACTATGTATGCAAAGGTCTCTGACTGTAGCGCACGCTGCAAGTTCTGATTATGTAGTTTCAGTGCGTCGGGAAACACAAGGCAACGGTGTGATATAACTTTTCTTTTTACAGTTGAGAAATTCATTTGCCACAGGCTGCACCAATGTTCAAGCGCTTTAAGTTCTCTCTGTGCACTGGAGATTCCGTTGCGCCAGTAAGCTGAGTCGAATGTGAAGGCTACGTTGATGTCATCTGCGCACAGAAACGTTTACCGTGTGAAAAGGAGTCAAATACGTCGTTGAAGTAGAGGAGAAACAGCAATGGTCCTAAGTCACTGCCCTGAAATGATCCACTGGTCACTGGTCGTGGTTCAGAATCCTTGTATCCTATCCGAACCAACTGTGTGCGATTAGCAAGATACGAAATGAACCAAAGCAATAATTGGTTAGAGATACCAAAGGATCTAAGTTTGGTAAGAAGGCCAGAGTTTGTGACTTGGTTGAAGAGTTTCCTCATGTCGAGAAAAATTATAATAAGCGCAGATCCGTTGTCAGTGTTACGTGTCACCAGTTCCAAGGACTCAGACTGGCAGTCTGACAAAACTTAGCCGGCAAGAACCTAAGATGGGACCTGTTAATTAGGTTAGGCGGTAGCAGGAAATCAAGCATTCTTTCCTTGACTAGACTCTCCATCACCCTTGATGCAAACGGCGTATGACTGATGGGGCAGTAGTTGTTAATATCCAACCGGCAGCAACTTTTGTGTCTTGGTAGAACTATCGCATGCTTCCAGGCTGTTGGGAAGGTGCATTACTCATAGATAACGTGAATATGTTAAGGAGTAAATGTGGAATAGCAGAACCCCCTTGTTTCAGAAGAGCAGAGGGCAGGCCGTCTGGACTGGGTGGTACGTCAACTTGGGTGTCTTTACTGTCCTAGTAATCAAGCGTATGTCAAAGTCGACAGTGGATAGCTCGACGTTAGTTAGCCTATGGGTTGCTCTAGGATTTGTCAATTGGACGACAGTGAACGAGTTACAGAAGTGCTGTTGACGAATTCGTACCTGATTCCTGGGTCAGTAACTGCAATGCCGTCCGACATCATGAACGATGTTATGAGTTTTGACGTTCTTCTGCTTCTGTTTTGCAGCAGATGAACAAGAGCTTTGGAAATGGTTTCGTCAGAAAGCCCTGCCTTCTTCAGCTAGCCTGGCGACTGACGGCTTATTCCGCCGATCTGTCTGGAACTTTTTAATATTTATGAGAAGTGAGAAGTCATGCGTCTTTCGATAGTTTGCTAGCAGTTTCTGGAGTTTAATATCCGCTGCATGCGTGGGAGCTACAGCCAGTGAGGGTTTTATAAATCGTCGGGATGGTTTGGGTAGAGTTCGTAGATTGCAGCTCTACTTGCAGTGGTCAGGAAGAAGCAGTCCCAATCCATCGAGCTTAGAAGTATTGAAAACCGGTTTCAGTCAACGTGTTGCATTGGTCTGGACATGGGAGCTCGTTTGGTCGTAGTGATCTTTAAGTTTGCTAGATAGAACCATAGTTGTACAACTTTGTGATCGCTACCTGGGACGCTATACTGTACACTAGCATACGCAACAGCGAGGCCGCGTGTAAAGTAGAGGTCAAGAGTGTTGGACATTCTAGTGGGTTCCTTTACTGTTAAACCCATTTATTTGCTATGATCGTGTTCAGGAATGACGAGTATTGTGCAGGTGCTGTCTGGTTGTGCCACTAGATGTTTGGCATGTTGAAATCTCCGTCTACTATCATATGTCTGAGCGGGAGTTCAGACACATGGGTAAAGAGCTCAACAAGTGCGTCTACACTTGTCTTAATTGAAGGTGGGAGGTTATAGTCGCAGCCAATAAGCCGGTTGAGGCCAAGAGAGCCATCTTGTGACTAAATCCAGGTGGAACCTACAGGATTTCCATTATTAAGAATACCAGAGGCAGAAGCATCAAAGTTTTCCTGGACATGAATGAGGCAACCTCCACCACGGTTGTTAGCACGGCCGTTGCTAAAGTTTTGGTAGCTAGAAGTGCGTAGACACGAATCAGGTGTTAGGGGTGAATGCCAGGTTTCAGTAATAAGAACCACTTGTGGAGAGGGGAAGTATGGGGGCTATATAATGCGTTTTATGTCTGATGGCTCGAGCATAGATAAGGAGAGCGTGATAAATGGCACGGAGGCTCTGATCGTTAGGTGCATCTGGGATACCACCTCCAAAATTATACTCGTTGTAAGGACCCAGGAGCAAAGCAGGAGAAGGGCACATTTGTCACGGTTTATCGGAATTCCTGACTAAAAGGAACAAGTTAGCAACTAGTCAAATGAAGCTAGTAGTCTGTTGGTGTCCTCGGGGCAAGTTGTAGACCATATCTTTAGGTCATCAATTTATACTGGACAGCGCATTTTCAATGCCGTTGGATGGTCGTTTATGCACATTGTAAAGTGCGCTGGCCCAAGGACGGGGCACTGCGGATCCCCACTGGCCTTAAGCACAAAGATAAAAAGTGTTTGATACATCCCGCATGAATGGTTGCTGCCTCCGGGAAGTCTGGGTTCATCAACAAACTGAGGTTGGAGCATAAGTCTTTCATGAGGCACGTTGGCAACTGCCATGTTTATGTCAATGAAGAGGACATCAAAGCGTTTCTTATCTTCCGTCACCATAACCCATGCTTCTGGGACAGAAATCAGGTTAGTGCTGTTGCATTGTGCCATGCGGAATCCAACGTGTGATGAGTACATGGCGCATACTCCTCCCCAATGCCCGTGGGGAGAAGGCTTGAATTTTCCCCCAAAGTTTTCGCAGACAGCGGACATCAGGCATATCGGGTGGTCGTTCGCAGGGTGTTTTGAGTGTACACCTTTGCATTAAGGCGGTACTGTTCCTACTTTCCAATCGCTGGGTAAGACTTAGTCTGCAGTTAAGAGCTGCACTATTTGGGACATGTGGTCAGCGATGTACTCGGCGTAACTATGGAGGAATGTTGCATGGAGTCAGGCGGGGTATGATGCGGTGTATGGGTTCCACGCAGGGACTAGTCCCATGAGGATCACTAACTAAGGTTCCACTAGATCCATGGTTGGGGTGCACGTAAGCGCGTATTTATCGGGCAACCGTGCTTCCGCCGCGTAGGCAGCTGAGTAACGCAAGGCCTTAGTTAGGCTTAGCCTTCCGGTGATGCGGCACAGTGCTTACTTCAGGGGCAAATATCAAGGGGTTACCTACGGCCAAACTGCTCTACCCCGCCTTATGTTTGAGGAAAGCATCTTTGTGCGGGTTCGCGATTGACCACTGAAGCAGTATTCGTATTTAGTCCGCCTCATCCGCTTGTTTAGTGTGCATAACTTTCGTACCCGTTTGTACTTTACATTTTGCTAGCCTGATTGTGTTTTCTTGAATACTTCCCAGCGTTTGTCGTTCGTTCAGTGATGACCCCATTTCCATTTCGATGCAGGGGTTCCTTTGTGTAATGCTGTGCGTTTGTACAGCAGGGCGGTTTTTCAATTAAGGACGTCATCCTGGTCAGCAGTAGATTCCATGCTTCCTCCACACCAACGGACTGTGGGATACTGCAACTATGGACACAGGAGAACATCCACAAGAACTTACCCTGGAGTGTCCCACTATAGGGCAGAAAAAATGTCGCCGCATTTCTTGGGTACAAATTTCCCCACGAGTAGTTGGAATGCTCTTCATCAATGGAAAGGTGGGAAGACCTCCGTTATACTCGAGATACAAAGAGGTTAACCGTTTTTTGTATGCCTGCCTATTCAATTCCATTCGCCACATGGCGAATATGGGCTCCGTACTTAGACGTCCTACGCGAAAACATGCCTGCCATTCCGTAACTATGCATTCCCGTTCCACAGATAGGAGACGACGAGGAATCCATGGTAGCAGTTGTAGCCCCGCGGTCAGTTACATTAAAACCAATTTTGGTTGGAACAGTCTGCGGGAGGGTTTTGTCAGCATATGGGCTAATTATCCGTTAAGGTCGGAGGAAATTTCACCAGGATACCAACAGTTTCATCGGGAAATAGAACCACTTCTTGAATAACCGTTGTGTAGTACGGGGTCCTGCAATTATAGTTAGTTGACCTTCAGATTGGCAGGTCTTAGCATACTTCCTACGGAAACTAGTACGACGCTATGTAGGCTGACAGCGGTATAATTGGTTGAAAGCCCTCTGTCGCCAAAATTTTAGCAAGTGGAAGCGATGTAATTCCAATTAGAAGGTCATTTATCGCTGTACACCAGCTTAGGAAACAGAAAAGAGCGATCCAATTAGTAACAGCGCTAACGCATGCGGAATAATCCTGCGAATTTAAACACCCGCGCTTGATCCATAATGGTTGTTTTCTTGCAACCAATTACAGAAGATTAAGTTGTAACACTTATTCATTGCATAACTAAGGGCACAAGTAAACATCGATAAAGGTGTAACCCCGTGCCGAATGGCGTGTTGTCCGCGGGATCCATGTACCCTTCTCTGATAGGAGGGAAAAGCATTGAGGTTGGGCCTGACTGAGACTTTGTGGATCCGTACAGAGACCATGGATTTGTGGCGTAAAATAACAGCAAACGAGATGTATGATGGCAGCTTATTATAGAATTGTGTCTCCCATACACACGCCTCCCTGTTTTATTCCAACGGGTTCACACTGCATATGGAGGGTGTCGTTGGAGTTATGGGTGGTGTAGCGGAAGCCACTGTGACAGGCAAAACCGAAACCGGATGTCGCCAACCATGTATAGCAGTGCAACTTTGTGCCAGCTAACACTTAAGATTAGATAACTGCATGTGCGTATGTGCTATTGGTACTACCTTTGGACGCTGATGACGCTAATCTACGTAAATACGTATACAAAAGAAATTGGACGAGGATACTCATGCCGTTTTTGTACGTGCACTATAGTGCACGCAGACTGCACCCGAGCAAACCGAAAAGCACCTTGCCAGAACATGAAGAAGATGACGTTAAGACAAAATCATGTTCATTGTTGGTGTTGCGAATGCAAGGTGAAATTGCCGGATATCGATTTCCGTGGACTGCTCAAAAGGGCGGTTACACCGGTGCAGGAGAATGTACCATTGCACTCGGTATGGTAGCATGATGCGTACGCCCCCATTCGACTCACTAATAGAGGCCAATAAGGCGTGGTATGTTGTACGCTTGCTTGCGTGCTGGGTAACCTTGCGTTTCAGAAGTGCTTGGGGTTTAAGATACTTGAGTAAGATAGGTATTTTTCTCCGGCCGCGCGGCGCTTAGCTTCCATCGTTCTGTCGGCTGCCAAGGTGGAGGCGCCGCTCTTTATCTGAGCTATGAACTTGTGGTGGTGAGGAACGCGTTTTTGAGTAGCGTGATAAAACTGTTGAAGCCCTGTCCACATTTGCGTGCACTTCGCTTACTTAGTTCACAGTTGCAGTGGTATTTCGAACTCCTGCAACTACTTCCAGGGAGGTTATTTTATTTAATAATACTTAGGCTACCAACACTTGTGCAATGCTTGGTAACTTAAAGCTCCTGGAAGTCTGCTGTGCTGACCTGGCTTGCAGTTCGGTGGTGGAAACTTGTTGTTAGCACCCTGTAGATGCCTTACATGTTGTAACTTAGCAACCCTTGTTAGGATATGTGGTCCCACAATGTGTTACGCCAAGGACACGAAAGATCAATACTACTAACAATTGGCCTTTTATACAGTCTGTACTATTGCGTGATAGACTAATCCCGCTTGGTGACCACAATGCACGTCTAGGATGTGACGCCACAGTGTAAGCCGAACACACGTGCCCACATACCAGTGTCCCTATGCTGAGGTTTGAAAATGCGTACACAATGCGCTTTCATCGCTGTTAGTCTCATATAGCTTTATTGCCGATGTTTGAGATTCAGTGCCCTTGGCTTTGGGGCGGCTGCAAAAACGAACCATGTTTAGCAGCGCATTCCGCATTCATGAACTCCCCAGTACATTAGGCAGGCAGTATGGAATCAATTCCTTTGCCTGCCATACGTACGACGTTGGCTTGTGGACCGCTTGGCCACTAAGCCACTGTCCTCTCCATGAAGTATAAGGCTCCGCCACACCGCAGGTGGACAACAGGCCAATTGTTAGAGGGAAATGAGTTAACGGACGACGTAAATGTGCTCCGCCTACCCATCCATCTTGCTGCCAACCTAACCGGCATTAGCCTTTGTTGGCAACTTCAGAGGACATCCCCAGTCACGGACCTCAATGCCGCGTCCCCCTACTTCCGCTGCACAAGTCGGACTTACTTGTTACGACTGAGCTTGGTACCCAGTTCTCAGTGGGATACTAGCAGATAATGAAGCACAGCATGGAAAAAGCCTGAACAGCTAACCACACGGTGCAAGCACACTTTGGCTCCATGGCCTGATATTTGTAACTGCATGCGCTTAACAGAACCTTGCAGAAAGTTGACACCGTTACTTCGCCCAGCGCATCATAGTTTTCACGTAAGTCACTGCTATGCACCCTCCTTACTTCCGATTCCATATATCATCCGGATTATATGGCATCGATGTGTCCGCTCCATTCAGTGATGTCACGCTGTTGTTGTAAACCACGTTAACTTATGTTATCCACATTTCTCTTGGTTTCCCCATAATACAACGCTGTCTCAGCGATGTTGTAACGTAAATAACATAGCAAGTAACGCGTTTCGATTTGCACTAACACATCATGCATCTTTCTAATGCAGGCGCCCTATGAACCTGTTCCGGAGAACGTACCAGAACCTATTTCAAAGATCCACAAGCCATTTCTCAGTGTTCTTGCTCCGTGGGTTACTAGCCGTTAACAAGCTGTCCCGCAGGGTCGGCAATATTTGTTAATGGTTTAAACACCATACACTAGGCAGAGTACCATTCCCAGTTACCAGAGTGGCTCCATCAACCGCAATAAAATACCTTGGAAAACTACAGGTTAGTAACTTCTTGCGAACATCGGGTTGCTACATGTCGCGTCGCTCTCTTCCTATATACCCTGCTCGTGTTTACCACTGTTATACATTGGCAGGCGTAAGGCTAGTTAGCCCGACACACTTCAACGTACATATTGCTCTGTACTGTAGTTAACGTTTCCTTGTTAATGTACGTGCTTACCCGTTACATCCACCATGTGTTTGTGCATCTCTTCGCATTCGCCACGATACTATATGTCAGCCAGCCTACAGTGCTAAAAATATCGTGTTAACGTGCCTACAGAGGTTACATGCACGTGCACCGTTCCTAAGTGCTCGCTGTTAGTGGGTCCAGATGACTTCACACGTTCCGTCATCCGGAGTGCATATTTGGGATCCTGTATGGATGTCCGTTTTACATGCCTTGCCATTCATCGTTCGCATGGATATCTGTCAGGGAACATACCGTGCCGTGGGTTGCATTCCGCAGCAAGGAACTAACGAATCCCATTGATGACCTTCGCCACCAGGTCACCTGGGCAACATGGGGTCATTTCATTGCCATCAAGCCATGTCCATTTTGGGTTGTTACTTGCTTCCCCAGTACCTTCAGTCATCCTGAACACATGTGCACGGGCTTCCTAAATAGCATTGAGATCCACCTACCCAATTCTCATGTTCAACGGCTGCAAATCTAACGGTTTTGTTTAATTACAGGGTTTCGACATTCTCCACAAATCAAAATTGCCCCTAGACATAGCGGTGAGGGCCGCTCAACCGACACTGCGCAACCTGATTGGAAACCGTTTCCTAAAAGGACATGATCATACGGATGTTGATGCCAGCAAGTTCCACAATGTCATGGTATATGGTGTCCTATTACTGGAAGCAATGTTCACCCAACTAATATGCACTCTGTATATGTACTTATATATAGATTTGCTGGAGAGGATGGGGTGCACGGCCCTCGTGTATGTCTTAGGCTCGAAGGGTGGTTACATGCACTCAGCGTGGAGCGGACCATGATTCAGCCACCACTTTGTGTGCACTTCATTCCCTAATAGAGCGCGCTTGCGTTTGCTTCTGAGGAAGTATGGTCCAGCTCCACCGCTGAAACCTGGCACCCATCCACATGCCTCCCGGTCTTATTCATTTGGGTTTACACTGCATATGGGTGTGTGGTTGTAGCTGCGGGTGGTGCAGCGCAAGCCACCCATAGTCCCTCTGTAAGCACAAACGTCCTGTTGCTGGCCGCAGTGACAGGCTATTTCGAAACCGGATACCGCAACCCATATATGTGTGTGTGCCGCATTGCAAACACCCAGTTTCACTAGGCCTGGGGTGTGTACATATTGCACTTCAGTTTCAATGTGCCTATTTGTATGCTGGTTAACGTCTCCTAATCCCTCCTTGTTTGCACAAGGCAGCTTTTATGTGTGACCCGAGCTTCGAGTGGTATCTGTCAGTTACCTAAATAGGGTATCCCCGCAGGTTAGTACACAGCGTTATCGGCCCACGGTGGGGCAATTGCATGTTATGCAACCTACGTCTTGTAACATGGCCAAAACCGTTGGTGCACTTTTTCCATAGCTGATTAGAGGACAGAAGGTAGCAGCATTTACTAATTGGATCCTTCCTGTGATCGCGGCGTAGCGGTGAGCACAGATTCTGTGATAATACTGCCTTCTAAGACCTATAAGTGACGGCATGTGCAGCATGTGCACATGACATCTGTGCAGTATTCCATCTAGTAACCGTGTCTGGGGCATTCCTTTCCCTATCACGCTAGCTGCCTCTACCTATTGCTGATGACCACCCAACAGAAAACACCTACGCCTACCATTTCAGTGGACATTTAAATGTTAACTAACCAACAACTGGGGTATTGCTTGGTTCAAATTGTACTTGAGATCTTCAACACTAGTGGAGTATGGCTGTCATTCGTACATTAAATCCATACGCCAGCACGTTCGCAGTGTTATCCCTCATGAGAGGATATCATTTCACCAGTAGGTTTGTGGTAGTCCATACACAAGTGTGTGTGCGCGTATGACCGTATGAGCATGACTCCACTACTGGGCCATTATTGGTTACCTAAACCCCGACTGCATAGACTTAAAACTCTAACCATTACATACGCGCTATCAGACAGAACTATAGCGACGCCCGCGAACCTACATGCACTTATTTTGCACCGGAAGCTAACGATTGCCCGCCCAATGTATTGTGTTTTTCTTGTGCCGACTTTTATACCACTCCCAGGGCAGCTATATAAAAATAACCAAACAACGTCCATGTCGCAGCGTGCATGCAGTCATCTTGTGTCCACTGCAACTTATTATTATGGGGCACTGCATCACATACATTGTCTATGGATGCATTAATTGTGCAAGCCAGTGACCTCTGCATAGTGACCATTTGACAGGACTTCAGTTCGCTTACAATAAATCCGTCCAGCAAAGAAAATATCCAGTGTTGGTCTAGCCTGTGGCAACAACTGTGCTAAAGCAGTGGGCTTTACGTGCATTTGATGAGCATATCCACCGTATCCACAAATGTCCAGAGAGCAACTTACTTCATATACAAACATATAAGTACAAACCACACCTAAATTTCCCATGTATACCGTCGTCCACGTACCAACAGAAATGCATCCAATATATCATTTAGTGGTACCTTGCCTGAAATTCATGACACACATGGTTGGTGGCATCCGGTTACAGATTTGCCTGTCACTGTGGTTAGCCACAGGACGCCTGCGCCTACAAAGGGACCATGGATTGCTTGCGCTGCACCACCCACAGCTCCAACCACACACCCCATATCCAGTGTAAACCCGAAGGAATAAGACCGAGAGGCATGTGAATGGGAGCCGGGTTTCAGCAACGGGGCCTGCCCCCACTCCTTCACAGGCGAACACAAGCGCGCTGTATTTAAGGAATCGGGTGCACACAAAACGGTGGCTGGACTGTAGTCCGCTTCACACTGAGTGCATGGAACCACTCTTCGAGCCTAACACGGCCGCAGGGACCGTGCACCCCGTCCCCTCCAGCAACGACAAACTGTCTCCTGGAGCCAGATGGACGATATAGTGGGTAATAGACAGGTAGGCACCTTGTCAAAATGCACGTCAAGCGCAGCCACACCAAGGCTATCAAGCAACAGCCAATCACTTGAGAGAGACAAAGAAAATAACTCGAGTAATGCATAAAGAAACGGTGACATAAACCTTAAGTTAATGAGCATATGAAATAAGTTGTTTACGAACGAATCCTAGCTAAGTTCACGACATCAGATGGTATACATTACGGAAACGCCACGGACACAAAAATGTAATAGAAATCAAAAACAATTGGCTTAAGCGAGTTGTGCAAGTTAATGGGAGAGAGTACAGGTAGACATTTTTAGGAGAAAGAAAAGCATCAGGACAAAATTGAAAACAAACCACCTGAAATAAATAGACTGAGCATGCCAGCACGCGGTTAGTAACCGGAATGCAGCGTACCTACAAACGCTGCATTAGTTCTGTCTACGTTCTCGGCAGGACCCGTCGTCGCTTCGGTAGTGGTCCCGAGTGGCCACGCTCATGGCTCACTAAGACTGCCTGACTCAGGCGCTCGCGACCGCATGTGCTACAGCACCATGTGCTCTATGTCGATGCAGTACACCCCATCGGTACTTGCCGCTTCCGCACTTGCGGCTCCTTCTCTGCGTACACGAGGTCTTTCTCCCGCACTTCAGCAAATGCCTTCCTGATTAGATCGCGCCATGCACGCCGATCAACCACCTTCGATTTCCATGACCTGCAATCAAGAGGAGAACGTGTGAGGCTCACTTTAAGCATGTCCTGGTAACGTAACTTTGGTTTCCTCGCAAGCAGCTTCCCTATACTCAGCTGACCGTACAAGAGTTGTTTCGGTATCCGCGTCGAATCCATATGCCACACATGACCGAGCCACCTCAACTGTCTCGGTAAATGTATGCCGTCCACTGCATACATCCCACTTCGGCGCAACACTTCCGCGTCTGCACATCTGTCACCCTATCCGATGCGCAAAATTCGTCGCAGACACTGCTGATGGAGCCGCTCGAGATATCGCACATCCCGACGGCGCATCGTCCACGTTTCACTGCGGTATAGAAGAACAGACAACACCATGGATATGTACACCAACAGCTTCGTGCCAATGGTAAGCTGATGGTTGTTCCACACTCGATACTCTAGCTTTCCTAATGTCGCTGCTGCCTTCGACACGCGAATACGCAACTCAAGGTGTAGCTGCTGATCAGTCGACATCACATTCCCAAGGTAGCAGAAGCGGGAGGCCGTTTCCAATACCTCAGTACCAATACTGATTCGCAGCAATATTACAGATTGCATCTTCGGTGAAGGCTGAAAGTGGCAGATAGTTTTGCTTGTGTTGACGGTGGGCCCGTAGTTGGCCGCTGTCGAAGCCAGAGCACTAGTCATGTGCAGCTACTATTCGTGCTGTGTGAGAACTACGCAAATCGTCAGCAAACAGCAACCCACGGATAGTTGTCTCACAGACTAGAGTTCTCGCACTGAAACGACGGATGTCCAACAACCCGCCACCAATACGGTGCTCCACAGCAACACCGTAAGCACAAGCGGCATCAAAAGCACAAGGCATCATTGCATAAATATATATATTAAACAAAGCTGGAGCTAAGACACAGCCTCGCTTTACACCAGAGACAACTGCCAGGTCATCCAAAGTCTTTCCACTCAGCTGCATCCTCGCTCGCATGCCGCTGTGTAGACCTTCAATTAAACTTACAAAATTACGCGGGCAACCAAACTTACCCAACACCAGCCACAATGCCTCGCGGTTCATTGTATCAAATGCATTGGCGAAAGCAACAAAAAGCGAGTACGATGGCTGGTGACGTTCTCTGCACTTCTCCTGCAACGGACGAGCCGCAAATACCATATCTATATTGCTGCCACCCGAACGGCATCCGCACTGCTCTTCCGCCACGTTAGGTTCCACAACCTGATTGACGAGGCCTTTGAGTGGGATTGGGCATTCGCCTTGCCCACACAACTCAGCAAGTTGATGCCACGATAATTCATGAAACTTTGCTCGCTACCTTTGCCCTTGTACAGTGGTAGCAGAAGGACATCTTTCAGCTCAGGTGGCACCTCCTTCCCAAACCATACGCGTTGTAGCAAGTGGTGAAGCGCAGCCAACAACGCGGGTCCTCCGTGTTTCACTACTTTAAACGGGATCACGTCGGCACCGACACACTTTCCGTTTCGCGGCTGAGCAAGTGCTCTCTGCGTCTTATCCAGTGTCAGTGTGTCCGCCTGACTCGTCTTCACATCGTGCTGATTGAGGCCGTTCAATATATTCCAGTCAATCTCTGAACGGTTATTCAAGAGACAGGCGATGTTTTTCCGCCAGATCTGCATAAGATCTGCAATCTATGTGCAGGTAGCGCCTGAACTACCATTGATCAGTGTCCTCAGCGGCTCCAATCTCGGTCCATACACAGCCTACAAGGAGTCAAAGAATTCCTTGTGTTGGCGGCGTTCGGCGTAGCATTCCATCTGCTTCGCCTTCTCCGTCCACCATGCATTTTTAATGCTGCTGAGCTGTCGGGACAGTCGCCGTCGAAGTTTGCAAATCTGACATTTCTTCCCCAAGTCACTGGAATCTGCAAGATGTACAGCAAATGCTGCATTCTTCTTCGACACCAATGCGCCGGTCCTCGCATTGTTCTCATCAAACCAATCAGGCCGCTTGCAATTTGCGCGCCCGATGGTCTCCTCGGCAGCAGCTGTTACGTGGTCGCAAATGTGGAGCCACAGGTCGCCCACTGTGGCTATGCCTTCCACATCACACAGGCGTGCAGCCATCGCCTTCTCCAGCTCAGTAGGTTTCGCCATAGTACCGAGGGAAAGAATGTTAAATTTAAGCCGATTCAAGGCGTTAATACACATAAATACACACATTCTTTAAGAGAACCTTCCTCGCGTCCGTTCATAAAGTTTACAAACACATGTTTAAATATATACATATACTTTTGCATTACACCCTACTTTTATAGAGCTAAATACATGGGTATATATACTTGTTTAGCAGGTATTCACATAATTATGTATAACAAAAGGAAAGTATTCACTAGTACGTAGTCATGACTTACTGATCATTGACAGATGGCTGGCGCATGTACTACGCATGTTACACATGCACGATTATCACATGGAACCTTTCATTTTATTTTTAACCTATTAATGTATGTATCGTTTGTTCCACCGATTATGGCGTGCGTCCCTGATTCATATTTCCTTACAGCTCCGTGTACGTATACACACATAGATTGGTGGATCACACGTGACAGATAACAGTTTACCAACATGGGTTGCCTATGTACAAGACGCGTCAAAGTTCACGGTGGGCATGCCTCCATAATCTGTGCAATTGGTAAAAACAAAATCCTGCGTATCCAGTTTCATTGACACGTTAAGTAATCATAACTAGGGATGCTTAACTTTGAACATGCGCATATAGGTGGTGTATATATATATGTATAATATATACATATATATATATATAAAGGCAGGCATAGACGTACACCTTTTTATGTCCAGTCACCCCTACGTATCTGAACGTATGAAGACGTGCAACTTAGTCCTTTTTGGGTAGTGCGTTCAACCAACTAAACAAACCAGCACACGTTAAGCAGTTTTAATTATTCCCATTCACTAGTACCAATAACAAATAGCAAACGGTGCATGCGCATATTCCATTCCGCATTCATTTACACACCAATACAGTAATGTAAATAGTCCGTTGTTAGGAAACTTTTACCACTGTTTAACACATTCTTCTGTATGCCATCAACGATGCGCATAGTGCTGCTTTTGTCCTATCAGTTAGTCCTTTTGGAATACAACATAATTAGCGAATTGTCTGTACTTCCAAAGTTTCCGTCAAAACATAATTCGTATGTTTCACAATTCTTCACTACGTATATGGGCGCATTATGAATCCTCTAGGTACCTACGTTGGCTTAAATAGGTTCAGTTAATGCCTTCCGTTTAGATTATTTGTGCAAAAATATACCGTATGGATTTATTAAGCTTTTACCTGCTGCAGTGATAACAGTAAATGCTTTGTATAATAGCTTGTCACTTTACGCTTTACCACGTTCGACATTATCAAGCATTCCCTAAACTACAAAAATGCTCTACATGGTGAAGGCATTTTGCGCAAATTGGCATCTGTGGATTTCCCGCCAGCTTATTGGCCTTCATTATTTCACCACCTTTGCCTCAGTATAATGCTGATGAATCACATACCAAGCACCCCAATAAACGTTTCCTAATAAATGATGCCATTTATCTAAATCCCTCAGAAGACCAAGTATCTACACCATAAAATGGATGTACTAGTTAGCAATAAAGAAATTTAAGTTTAACCGCTATTGTGTAATAAACGATCCCTGAATATCAACAGGAAGTCCGCAGTTGGCGGAACCGTTGGTCCCCGCTAAAGCAGGTTCTAACAAGCAGTATTATTATTATTAAATTATTATTATATTATTATTATTATCATCAGCGGTGGCTAATTTTGTGGCTAATTGTTGTCAGTAAAGATAGACCTGGTTGGACTTTGTGTTCGGGTATGCCCGCCTAAAGCGTTATGCTTTCATTACTGGCATTGAAAACGGTACCTTTGTTGCTTAGTACGTTAGTATCTACATAAATTGTATTTGCGATGATTGTTTAGTAGTGAGTTGCACGCTGTTTTAAATAATGTTAACTAAAGGAGGTCTAATAAATTAGACCAGTTATCGACGGCCATGTTGGACGACACTGCTTTGTTTGCCATATGGTCTGCGAACGCTATAAACGTTGGGAGGAAGTGGAAGAAACTGTTCGCAAGTTCTATTTTGCGACTACCTCTAGCCTTAAAGTTGGGTAACCATTTAACAGGAAAATTTTGCCTTCAAATTTGGTTTGGAAGCGTATTCTAAAGAGACTGAGTGTGAACGCTTTACTCGGTTCCATCCATTATTTGATTGCTATCATCAAGACCAATTTTTTGGCGGACAGCCTTGACTCGCAGTCCTGGACGCTATCCAGCTACCACTTGCCTCTTGTGTGCCGTTTCTCGTTTGGCAAAAGCGGATTTACTGTATTTGCCTTGTATTGAAAAATTGCGTTTGACATCCCTGAGGAGGATACTTGTTTAGCCCATTTTGGCTTGATCTAAAAGGGTTAAGAAGTGCTCACTTGATCGGAATCTGTCGTGTCGCTGATCTTCGCGTCAAAAATATTGCCGGAAAAGCCTCTGGCAACTTTTCCTGCGGTTAAACTTAGTCTTTGTTCCGTTGTTGTCACTAAGGCCTTGTATAATTACCCGTGTTTTGCCCACTTGATGCTGTCTGGCTAACTCTCGCTTTTTGTTTGCTGTTTTCTATTCGTTAAAGGCAGCTTTACTTGAATCCATTCTTGGGATCCACTCTGTATGATTAAACTGATCAGTAGATTTTCAGTTATCCTTGTAGCGGCGTTTTCTCTCTCCCAAAGATCCTGTTGTTATAACCTTGGATTCCGCTTCGTCTTTGTGACTTGGTGTATGAATTTTAATACACTCGTGCCACACTTGGTCTTTCCGACTGGTGCTTTCGTTGATTGCATAGCTTATCACCACAAACCGGTTCAAATATTTGCTGCTCCTCTATGCTTTATCTAAATCCTCTCCGTCGCTACAGTTGTTAAGCGCTGCTTAAACTCGCAGTGTCTTCTTTCCGACGACTCGGTAGTCATGGGTGGCAAAGCGGGATGTCTAGAAGCGGTTACAGATTCGTCCGGGGGCATGCAGTCCGATACATATAACCGTTGGTTGCATAAGACCTGTACTGGCTTGGATCGTAGAAAATATACTCTGCTGTCCGGTAGCAAGATTTTAATCCACCGTTGTAGTGATTGTTGTGTGCGCAGGAGGGAGCGTTACACGCTGGTAAAGAGCCGTCTTGTTTCTCCGGAAAGTTTGCTGTCTCTGATTGCCTCGCTAGATAGGAAAGATGAACTGACTATGAAGGGTCTAGAAAGTACAGGTCATATCTGTCAGGCGACAGTAGAAGGCACGAGCACGTTGTTGGACCCTGCAGTTGTTTGTTTACTCTCTTATGTCAGTTTACCTGTTTTCAGCGATCCTAATAGCGACAAAGCCATCAGAGAGCGTATTGGATTCAACTGTTGGCGAAGGTGAGCAGCAGACTGCTGCCCTTGTCAAGAGAAGGCGAAAATGGGTTAAGAAAACGACAATACCCAAGGCAGACGTGAGCAGTCCGTCTGGAGCCCTATCCTCACTCCCCGCAAATTCTACTGCTACGAAATCGTCACAGCTCGAAACATCTACGACATTAAAGCCTGAAACAGTGGACGCTGAAATGAAACCACCGATGTTCACGGAGCGTTCGGCAAATACTCCGCGTCGCGAAGGCGCGCATACCGACTGCAGTGTTATTGTCCGAAACGCCATCTAGTCCTCTGCTGTTCTCGCAAAAGACCGTATGCGAGACCCCTTCGAGGGGTTTAGCATATGCGTTACCAACCTCCTGCCGCCCGGCTTCCCCGGCGTGACTGTGCTCAAACTAACCAGACTCGGTAACTTGTCAACTGACAGGTCTCGCCATCGCTCGTTGCGGGTTGTTATGTCCCCTCCGGAGGAGCGCCAACGCTTCTGCGTTTCGCCTTTAAGCTTAAGGGTACGGGTGTCACTGTTCACCCAGACCTGCCTTTGACGGGGAGGCTGAACTTGCGGGGAGCTGTGAAAGATCTTTTAGCCCGCCGCGAAGCAGGTGATAATGTTCTCCGCTTAGTGGGTTTTCGGGCGGTGAGCCGGCGGTCCATTTCCGTCTTCTCAAAGCATGTTCTGTTGGCGCACGATCCCGGACGCACAACGCTAAATCCCTTCAGGTGATGCTAGGTAATGTGCGTCGCCTGCGGAACAAGCTGTACGAAGTCGGCGCCCTAGTGGACGACTACCGTGCAAATTTTGGAGCATTCACTGAAACGTGGTTTTTCGCCGACGTCTCGGACAATGAAGTGTGCCTGCCAGACTGCGCACTGCTGAGATATGACCGCACCTCTGATGGCTGTGGAGGTGGCGCCTTGTAAGTTAACCGCACTTACTGTTTTTAAGTCGTATAGTTTCCCATCGCCATACGATGATGTTGAGACACACTCAGTTTATCTGTGTATTGCCTCCGCGCAACGTAAAGTTATGCTGGTCTATAGAAGCCCCAACAGCGTTGCTAAGGGTTTCACACATTTCATCCGTGAAGATTCGACAACCGTGCGTTTAGTGATGGGTGAGTTTAATCTTCCCGAGGCTGGCTGGCAGAACGTTTCCTGCGACGCTGTTACAAGGTGTTTGGCTACCGAGCTTCTCGAGCTGGCCTTGCATGTTTCCTTGCACCAATTTGTCCATTGGCCTACTAGATGCATGGTAGGTCGAAACCCGTCCCACTTGGACTTCGTCTTCCCTAAATCCGTTGATTTTGTCATGCATATTGTACATTACACACTTCTCGATGCTAGCAAACTTGCTTGTCTCCCAGTTAGGTGCGCCCTTAGTCATCAGAATAGTAATCGTCCTGTCCGAGTTCCAACGATATGGCGCGAGGACTTCCACACAATTAAAGCCAAGACCGCAGTCACTTTGTGTCACTTTGGAAAATGAATACATTCAAATGGACTGGGACAGATATAAATCATACTTGAGTGAGCTCTCTCTCCCGCACCCATATCTGTCTGACGGGAATCTAACTAGGATAAAGCCACTGCGGTTTGATTCTGCTGTAGGTAAGCCACTGAACAGAGGTGCCAGATGTTAATGTACCTACTTATCTGCTCCTTTAATCGTGCACCTTCAGGCGAAGTCTTGAGGCGCAAAATGCCTGCAGGCAGCAGCTATGAGGTACGCGTCTACAGCGTGAAGTAGAGCTTGCTCGCATAGCCTCATCAAACCCGAAAAGCTTCTTAGTGTATTTCAAAGGGCGAAGCAACGGAAACTCGTGCACCTAGGTGTTGTTTTGGCCCTGACTATACTGCTGATGTCGCAGATTACGGAAAGCTTGTTTGCTCGGTGGACAGTAAGCAGGGGTTTATGTTCGACAGTCGCAGCCTGCGGGCGAAGGTTCCCGAGGACTCTCACTTTCATGAAGATTTCCACTAGGGAGACTCGAGTGCTCCGGCATTTGCGGGAATTAAATCCCAATACAGCTGCTAGTTGGGATGTTATTAATCCCAAGCTGTTGCACGAGTTTGCTGATGATCTTTTCTAGCCAATCAAACAACTTGTTATGCAGGCTCTAACCAGCTGCTCTCTACCCACTGACTGGAAGGAGGCTATTGCTTGTCCCATTTCTAAGTAAGGTGATAAGCCCCTCCCTGATAACTATAGACCGGTTAGTTGGACGTGGGTGCTGGTCTTGTTGTAAGGAAAGCTCGTGAGGGCCGCTATTGAAGGAAGATTGAGAGCGTTTTAATTGCTTAATACTTAGCACGGCCTTTGTAAGGGCTCTTCTTACTTTGCTAACTTGTTGACGGCTCGGGGACATTAGGCTAAAGCCGTTGTTTGCGGAGAAGGCAGTGGGCGTGTCGTTCATTGACTTTACCAATACTGTTGACACCGTACCACATTCGCGTCTTTTGTACAAGCTGAAGTCTTACGGTATTACTGGACCAGCCTTACGATTGCTTTCAGCTCTTCTAATCGGAAGGGAAAGGTGTTCGGATGAGTTCAAGCGTGTCCTTCCGCCAAGTTGTCATCCTTGGGGTTCCGCAAGGTTAAGGCTTTGCCCTTCTTCCCTCAATTTATACGTTAATGACCTACCCGATGAATTGGGGCGCCATGGCTTGAAACTCTGGTTAACTGTAGACGATCTGCTTGGTCTATTGACCCTACAGAAGGCTTTGCATAGTCTTTGGGATTGGCCCCTTTTGTGGCAGTTGCCCGGCGATTTGGTGATATGTTCATGTTGTCCGAATGACCAGCGGACGCGTTATCTGTTTGGCAAACAACGTGATACTACCTGTTCAACTCCAAGTTGACCGCGGAGTTTTGCTGTCATCAAACTTTAAGCGCAGTGCCCACTGGAGGCTATCTGCTTGCAAAGCTTAGACATGTTGTGGAGGGTCATTCGGTATCATGACCACCGAAATTTTCGTTGAAGCATTTTTGGCTTTTGTACGGCCACACTGTGAATACTGCGTTCAGGCTAGCCCTCCTTGCCTGGTTCGTGACAAAATGGCAATTGAACTAGTCCTGCGGTCCTGGACGAAAATGCTGCAGGGCAATAGTTAAACCACTTTGGGGATGGTAACAGTGGTCACATCTAACCAATCACGTAGCAGAGTGCCTTCTTAAAGAGGCTGGTTGAATAACTCCCCGAAAGTATACTGAAATATATCAGCCAGCGGCTAAACCGTAGCAGGATTTACGTTGTCAGGACCAGCTGGTTTATAAGAGCTCAAACTGACCAACCATGTAAAATCGCTAACACATTGAGAATAAGTTCCCGCATTGTATAGGTACTTGAGCAGTGCGGCTGAGATGGCAAGGCTGACCCACTATCTTTTCGATGCAGCTTTTAGTAGACAAGTAGCAGCGCTTCTACTTTATCGTGGTCGTCTACAGCCTGTCTGCCCTCCTCCATGGTTAGACAGCCGACAACCTCTTAGGGAAGAATTTGATTTGAATAACGACAAGAATACTTAGGATACTTTTTCGCAAATTTGGCCAACGTAAGCTCATATGAGTACTTTGCCTGCCGCTGCAACATAATAGTCATGTTAGGGCACAATTATATTGCGGCCAAAGTCGGAAGCCCCGTGTTTCTTGGTATCTTTTCCACTCAGCTTTGCGCTTCTTTATCGCGCTGTCAATAGTTTTCCTCCACCATCGGTGTTTTCAAGAAGTCTCCTAGGTCAAAGAGATACAAATTCCATCAGTAACTGCACTTTTGCGTAGAAGCCACATCTGTTTCAATGTGACAAGTTCCTTTTCAAGAATCCAAGTGATTTGAATGGCTTTGTCGCGCTGCTACGTAACATCGATACTATATAAATCCCTTCCCTTTCGACGGTGCTCTGCAAGCCCCGGTGTGTTCAAAAAAAGGTAAAAACGCCATGAACATTTTTGCCTATAGGTGGTTCCACGCCTACGTCAACCAAGTGACCATGCCGGGCCATCACGACATCAATGGTTGAAGGCGTACTCCCAGTACGACTCCTGGTCGGAAAATTGACGTACTGCTCCGACGCACTTTCGTGTATCCATTTGACCAATTCCTACTCCAGCATACTCGTCTTGTTTACAGCAAGCTGCCAAGCAGCAAAGGGAAGGTTTAGGTCACCAACGATGGGAAACTATGGTGCGGCCCTTGCCGCCCGTCTTAGTAACATACTACAATCCTTGTCTTCTTGCGTGGAGAACGGGCTACGATAAACACATATAATCTCCAGTCTATCCCATGCAATTAGGAAGCAGGATACTACCTGAGCGTTAGTAGAACTCACGGTAGGTGAAGGATCCTGGTGTTTTATTGGCATATTATAAGCAATAGGCCTCCTCTACCCGTATGACACCAAGGCTGATCAGCTCTGTAGTACGCAAAGTCTGTAAGCAGATCATTAATGAGGTTGCTTGGAGAAAGCTATAACTCTGGCAAAGCAGCCCCGTCAACATGCACACAACGCGTTACTTACTCTTCCCATTTGTCTTGTACACTACAGTAATCAGTTTACAAGACGCTTAGTCTCTCCTGACCCGGTTGTTCCCAAACGGCGTACAGACCGTGGGTACAACCATTGTTCTGTACCAGCTCCTTTCCATTGGCTGCCTGAGCCACTGAATCAACGCTGAGCTGCTATAAAGCATTACGGGATAATACCTTTTGGCTTCGCCCGCCTGGACTCATTGAAAAGCTCCCAAACGGGGTTTCCTTTCATTTAACTGAGGAGGCCTAAAAACACTGCACTTAGGGTTTTTGGTACGTCTCAGTTTATTTGTGGTAACTTTTTCATTTTTCTACCAGGTTGTAAAATGGTCATCCCGAACATTGACTTTGGTGCCACAGCAATCTAGCGTTAGGCCACGCTTGTTTTTGAACGAACAGGCTGAAATTCCATCGCTGCATCATCACTACTCTATCCCGCCATGCAGGTGTGATTAGAATTTCCATCAAGAACAACTTTCTCCACAACCAAATTCAGGCCACAGGTAACTTCACTGGCGTATTGTGGAGTGTTGGCCACAGCAACTGACGGCATTTGCCACAGGAGAGCAGTCGCTAGCGGTTTGCTTAGATTTTTGCGTAATATGAGGCCCTTTATCGCGAAGTCTATCGCGGGTGACCACAGATTCGTTGGCCAAGCTGGTAATAATACCTACTACCCACTTCATCAGAGGGGCTTTAGTCTCCCAAGTTAGTGTCCGGTGCTAATTAATACCGACAATTTGTCTGACTTGCAACCAACCCAGCCTTGTTATGTAATAGGTCCCGGTGTAAGTGTTCCTAAGGTAAACCAGTATAGACCTTTCATTACCATGTTAGCAAAGCATACCTGTTGCTCTCCAGCTGCCAGCACGATGCACTCTTTTGATACCGACGTATAACGTTATTCTGGTTATGCGAAGGATATCTTGCACTCGACTTATATCTAGGCCCAGTCGAGTTTTAGGTTCCCGTATGACTGGCGCTTTCCTATTGCAGAGAACCTCTCCTTGTCCAGCCATAGCGTGTTCTGCACTTCGCAATTAGCATTCCAATGTAGACTACATCGCATTGACTTTTGAACACAACGTTTCAATTAGCAAGCTGTGGTCACGAATTAAATTTTCCGCAACGTCCTGTCTATGTACATAGCTTCTACCAGCAGAACCATGTACAGCTGATATATGAGTAATCGGATCAAAAGTACCATCGTGTATCAAGCTAGAACAAGTAGCTGTTAGGCACACAAAGTGGGAGCTAATCCACTCTAGTTGGGGATGTCGGGTGAAGAGACTAGCATCTCCGGTTAGGAGGATAGAGCAATTGGCCCTACTTATGGGTATCAACCATAAGGTAGCCCATTCTCAGAGCCTGTTCAAGGCACTCTAAACTGCCACATGTGCCCGAGTATACCATATTTCAGAGCTTAAGACCTTCAGTAAGTGTTAGTGATGAAAATCCTAGCTACCCCGACAAGACAATTACCTAGCTCACGAAAAACAAGGCCCCTATACCCAGCCCTGCGGGCCGCCACTAAATAGAGCTTGTGTGAGCGAAAAGCTACGTCCCACCCTTACGCAGATTTCTCGGCCCTCAAGGAAAGCAGACCTTCATTTAAGGGCAAGATTAGCTATCCTGTAAGCTCTTAACCGAAGTAAGCTTTTAGCGAGAGAAGTAACAGTGTCAAAAGCTTGCAAATGGTCCACAAATAGCACGTCTACAATATGGCCAGAAGCTACCGTTTTAGCCCAGCTTTCACGGGCTGCAAGGCGATTAGTCTGACATAAAAATCCCCTGCGGAATCCGTGTTGCGCAACACTGAAAGGTTAAATCAATTTAACTTGTTCTTTACCGAATCCCTTATTAGCTTGTAAGTAACTAGACAACCATACTTGTGAAACAGACAGACTAGTATTTAGCCGACAAAACGCCGTCACCACCCTTAACAATCGGACGGATGCTTGCCCCCTCCTATTCCGAAGGTAGGACGCAGCTGTCAAACGATATTGAAAACACGCATGTGAGACGCCATGCAGCTCAGCGGCCAATTCATGCAATAGCTTTAGATGCACTGAATCAAGATCGGAATCCTTAGAGTACTACCTACGTTGCATTAGCTCGAATATCTGAGTCTCAGTTTTGTTAAACAGAGCTAGGCAAGAATCTTTCGGAAATCTTGAAACCCATTCAACCTTGGGTAAAGTAATCCCTCGAGCAAAGACCCAAGTATATTGAGAACTAATTACACAGTCCTTGAAATAGTCGGGTTGCGGACGGGCCCCGTCTTCTTGCAATAACGCTGGTAGACAGATATGTAGCAGTGCGCACTTTAAAGTAAGCAATAGCTTCTTGGGATTAGCTGCAGTAGAGTACGTTAAACGCTGCTAGTGCTGGGGACGAGCAATCCTGAGATGTTGAATATATTTAAATCTAATCTCTTGATAAATGGCGTAGGTACTGGCTGATGGAGCTGCTTAATAGGTTCGCCAGCATCTAGAGAGTCCCTTGAGTATGTACTTGCCTGTGGTATATATACATGGTGGTTGCGACCGTAGCGCTCTTTTCCTTATGAGTGGAATCTAGGGAGCATATAACGCCAGAGGGTATGCCTTAAATTTATCCCAGCGCAACTGGACAGAGTCGGTCATGAATATCTTACAGTTCAGAGCTGAAGCCCTAGCTAGCATTGCACCAAAGTCCGTCCGCCAACTTTTGGAAGTACTTCAACGGCCGTCTGTTGGTGCCTTGAAATAGCACACCGAAAGGACATGCATGCGTAATCGCTGGATCCTATAGATGCGCGGAACAAAACCCCCATTACGAAGTCAACTACTTGACGAAAACCAGATCTAAGGAAGGTAGCGCTGGGTTGTCCATAGGCCAAGTAGGGAAGTCCACGAACTGGTGAAAAGCACTTGGATAGTCAGCTAAAAAAGACAGCACGGTAGGTCCTTGACGCCTACTTGCAAAGAACATCAGGCCAACAGAACACGGGGTGGTTGCAATCCTCTAGAAATACAAACGTATTCACGACCGACACGTCACAGTGTTGTTAAACAAAGATTAGTGGATTTTATAGAGGGACGCTGGCTACGCGGAAACCCAACACGTGCTGGCACACTGCCACCGAACTAGTTGCTTGAACGTATTAAACCCGAAAAACCCAACAGGCGCCCGGAAGAGGTTGTTGGGCTAGCAGCTGGTCTAAGTAGCCCAGACAACCCATAGCCAAGCATACCAGCCAAACTACGATAAGAAAGAATCAGGTCCCCTTTTATCCTTCAGTAGTGCATGGAGTACATCCCCAAACTAACCAAACATGCTGGAGACGTCTGTCCACGTAGATCCTGCATTAACCTAGTACGCAAGCTTAAAAACTTTTAAGTCCATTTTGTGTTGGCTAAGACATGATACACGAGCCTGGATAAAATATTCCAAGTGGGGTCGCACCACTGCAGGGAAAAGATTCACACCCATATTGGTATTTGGACTAGGAAAGAGCGGCGGATCAACCGCATCATTGGGAACCCACGCTAAGTAGACTTCTACCATTTGTCGCGCGAGTGAATAGCGGAATAGCAGACGGCTCCTAAAGCAACCTGCAGAGTGACAACAGAGCCTTTATCACAGCTGACATCATATTGGGTATGCTTACTGACAGGTTTGATACATGGAACAGAGCACGGCTTGATTTGTGGCTACCAGTCATAACGTTGGCCAGCCGTACAAGCTCCACGTGGTGACAGATGGGTGTTACGGGTATACCCCGTTCCAGCAGATAGTTAAAGGCAGTGTTCCAGGAATGGTGAAATTTCGCGTGGCGAGTCCTCACTCTATAAAAGGTTACAAACCTCCTTTTAGCAACCCTGTGATGTGAATGTGATTGGCCAAAATCTAAAGTCACAGCCCCTTGGATATCTGAATAATTACGTCCAATCCACGTACAAATGTTTTCCATTTTTACATAGCCGACACTGTCAATCACCAAAACGGCGGTAAACTTACAAACATTACCTACAAAGCTACTCCAATGCACAGTTACACACACATCTATGCACACATACACGGTTATGACAAGGAACGTGAATTTTTTTACCTTTTTGTTCGCGCTTTGTTATCGTAACGCGATCAGGCTTTGAAAGGCGTGCCTTGCGTTACCGAGAATATAAATTTTATTTAAAATGTTCGTAAGGCCAAGGAATGACACCGCTACATTATGATCATTGTCTACCGCTTTGGCCTAGGTTTCTATAGCTACAAGCAGATTAGTATGACACGAACAGCACTTATGAAATGCAGGTTGCGCAACACAAAGTTGTTTGTTCAATTGCGCCTCCACTGAATCCCATAACAGCCATTCATACAACTTGACAACTGAGCGTGACAAACTGACAAGCCGGTAGTCCGCAGGCAGCTTACTGTCAAGTAGCAGCTGCCTAGCGATATTGAAATCAAGCATGCGGGAGAACGGTTCAGCTAGGCGACTAATACTTGCAACGGATTTGGATGTATTGAATCAGGACACAAAGCCGTAGCGAAAGTAATGCCTTGCAACAGCTCGTAAACCTGAGTCTCCGCTTTATAAAGCATAGCTAAGCAAGAATCCAATTGAATACCCGGAACATTCGACCTGTGGTAAAATGGACTCCCGAGCAATGCTGCCCATATGATGTCCAATACTTATACAAGCTATGTCATATTTGGTTTGCGCACGAGTCCTTTCTGCTCACAATAACGCTGGTATCAACACTTTTGCTTCACTGCATCACATCGTAAGCAAAAGACTTGTAATTGGCTGCGACAGAGGCCGCTAAACCCCGCTGGTAATGGAGGAAAGCGATCCTGAGATGTTGCTTAATTTGGTTTCCAATCTCTTGATAACGGCCGTAGGTACTGGCTGATGGAGGTGCTTGGTAGATACACCAGCATTTAGCCTTTAGCTTGTTGGTTTTGCCGTGTAGATTTTATCCAAAGAGGTTGTGCCCGTAAAACTATTTGCATTAGGAACAAAATACTTGGTTTAGAAACCCCCGCCAGGTATGCCCTGGGCTTAGCCCAGGGTAAGGAATAATTTATTCTCGACAAAGCGAGGCATGCCTTTTGGGACAGAGTTGGCCATGGGGATCTCTTCTATTGCCCTGAAGTTTGCCAGCTGAACAGTTGGGAATGATTCAATAACGGTATGTTGGTGCCGTGAAATTGTGCACCCAAAAGTATTCGTATGTAAGCGCTGGACCCTATAGGTGTACCGTACGTAACGTCAGCTACGAAGGGGAGGGTAATAGTAAAAACCAGACCTAAAGTAGATGGTACTTGGCTGTCCGTATACTTAGTAGGGAAGTCCACAAACTGGTGCAAAGGCAGTTGGAATGTCAGCGCAATGAAGTCAGCACCGAATGTTCCTGACGCCGAATTGCAAGCAACATTCGCTCAATAAACTTCCGGGTGGTTGAAAGCTCCTAGAACTAAAGGCTTATATGTAGACTGTTGGAATGTCAATCATCCACCTGGAGGAACTTTTAGGACTCCTGTATATCACTACTACTGTAAACTGGGTAGAGTAAGTGCACATAACAGTCAATGTGGCTTAACCGGCCTAAGATGGCGACGGAAAGTTGCGTGTATACAAAGTTGTTATAGCTACGAAAGTACAAAGCCGCTGTCTTATAGAATAACAGAGCGATCAGTTCCGACGAGTTCGCAACCAGGTAAAAATATCCCACTGTCCCCGATATTCGGAGACAACCATGTTTTAATGAACGCAAGTAGTTAGGGACGGAATTTGTCTGCAATTGAACATAACTCGTGCACCTTGTAAACTGGACAATGCAATTAAACCCTTATTTCCTTTCTTGTGTCACGCAAAGAAGAAAAGAAAGAACTAACCTGATTAGTCGACAGAAGTTTTACCACCGGCCTTCGCGAATGAAGTATGCGTCCACAAACTCAGCCGGAAAAGGATTATGGTTTGGCAACGACCTATGTGCATGGCTTTGGCGGGGCCTTTAAATCGATCTTGCGGCAGTCACTAAACATCGCTTTTACAATAGCGCTATAGATATATTATTTTCCTCGGAATATTTCAGTATGGATATCAGTGAAGTTATTTCCAGGTTCACCGCTGCTGTCCTTCGCGAACTCTGAGCCAACTTCAAGGGACTGCCCACGTGCACGTAGTTGGTCCTACTCAAATCCAAGATTCAAACGCTGCCTTTAACTTATTTTGTCCGGAACTGTTCAATTGTTGCTCTTTTACACTGATTGTTTATGCGAGTTATATTTCTGCATAGTTAGAACTTTAGTTCTGTTGATGTAAATGTAGCTTACCCGTAGTCGATATTGTAAAGTGCTGTAAATTTGCCCAGCTGGATATACAACCCTTATTTTGATGTAACCGAATTAAAAATTGGATAGTCGGTACCGCCATTGGAAATTTTGCCTGGACACCGTTTTCCAAATTCGACCGGCTTCAGTGAATAATGGGGAACACTGATTAAGTCAACCTGCTAGCCAATGGAAAAATATGGCCTTTGTACGATTGCGGATAACAGATTAAATGACCGTTAAGTCAGAACCGTTGTCGGCTCTATATTACAGGAGCAGTATTCCAGGAGTAATGGATTTTCGCCTGGCAAAGGTTTTCTCTATAATAAGCCACAAGTGTCCGCTTACCAACACTGGGACTTGGCGGATGTGACTTGCCACTGCAAAAAGACCCAGCCCAAAAGTTCACTCTGGCGTCGTGATTATATTCAGGATTTTTGATTATGCCAGCCACTGCGTACTTTGGCGCACCTGTAGTGCAACAGAAAACATGCTCTTTCAGTATCTTGTAACATTGGATTTTATGGTTGTTTTAACCTTCGAAACGTCCATTTGTTTAACTGACTGCACATCCGTTGTCACAAAACCGTTTTGGTGAGTTCCTCGCTGCACGTTTCTCGCTCTCTCTGATTCGCTTCCTATTCTTGTAGCCTGCACAATATACGTTGGGTTCAGTTGCCTCCGACTTCTATACTGTCGTATTTGACACGTCTTACGTGTCATTGCTTACCGACTAGTATCCCAGGCTCCGCCCAACAATTGGTGACCCCCTGTCAGGAACACGCCGTCCGCCATTGTGAATTTTCATTTTGGTGAGCTCGTTCCAGTGCTTTTCTGATTCATTACTCGCTATCGTTTTGTTTTATTATTTGCCGCATATACTTATTCATTTCTCACGATGAATAGTGCTGATGATAAACCATCTACGTACGTGGTTAGTGCCGTAGAGCTAGCCTCCCCACCTTTTTGGGAGAATGACCCGTTGTTATGGTTTGCACATTTAGAATCCACTTTTTACAATTGTAAAATTTCATCTGATAATTCTAAATATCATCAGCTTATGTCCCGGCTTCCGCAAAGCGTATCCTCCCAGGTGAGGGACATCATAGCTTGCCCGCCCCCCGATGCGAAATATGATACTTTAAAGCAGGCGATCATTCAGCGAATCACGCCCTCTGACAAGGTCCGACTTCAGCAACTGTTTAGGGATCTGCAGCTAGGGGACAGGATGCCTTCAGCCTTGTTGCGACAGATGCAACAGCTCCTAGGCACATCCAGCATGGATGAAGGTATTCTCCGCGAAATGTGGATGCAACGTCTCCCAGAAAGCACACAAGCCATCCTTGCGGTGGCAAGCGCCCTGCCTCTCACAGCAGTTGCAGAACTAGCAGATCGTGTCATGGAACGACATCAGCCAGCGAACGAATCTAGGACGTTCACTCGACTTAGCCCCGTCACAGCCCCGGCGACATACGCGACTAGTGAGCCGTCGGCAATCGACGCTTTATCATCGCAAATAGCGTCATTACAACGCCAAGTCGAGAAACTCACCCTAGATCGTAAGCAGCGCAGCCGCTCTAACTCATCAACTCGCCGCACGAAGCCTAACAATTCAGGCTTTTGCTTTTACCACACGCGTTTTGGTAACAAAGCCCGCAAGTGCCAGCAGCCATGCAGTTTCTCCGCCGCCAAGCAGGGAAACTTCCACGCCGGCCCGTAATGGCGACTAACGGTGTCGGCAAAGCTCAAAGTCGTCTCATCTACGTTAGGGATTATGGCTCCGATACCCAGTTCTTAGTTGATACCGGGGCGGAAGTCAGCGTCATTCCCCCTATGCCAGGTGAGCCTACCACTTCTCTGTCGACAAGCCTCAGTGCCGCCAATGGCACACCAATAGCCACCTATGGTCATCGGTCACTTACCCTGGACCTAGGTCTTCGGCGCACGTTCCGCTGGGTATTCACCGTCGCTGCAGTCCCCTTTGCCATCATCGGCATTGACTTTCTCAGGCATTTCGACCTCTTGGTCGATGCGAAACGCCAGATGATAGTCGACACTGCAACAAAACTCAGCGTACGTGGCATCACCGCCGATGTGACATCTATATCCCCGGTCTATGCATTTCCCCAGACCTCGTCAGCCTACGCTAATCTCCTTTCTCAGTATCCCAAGCTCGTTCAGCCAATGAACGCAGCTTTGCCCGTGGCAGCTCAAGTCACGCACCACATACGGACGAATGGCCCACCTGTGTCATGCCGTCCACGCCGACTATCGCCTGAGAAACTAAAGGTAGCTAGGGCGGAGTTTGAGCACATGCTTGAACTTGGAATAATCCGCCCTTCCGACAGCCCTTGGTCCTCGCCCCTGCAGATGGTCCCCAAGAAATCTGGTGACTGGCGCCCTTGCGGTGATTACCGCGCACTCAATCGCCTAACCGTCCCAGATAGGTATCCCATCCCACACATGCAGGACCTTACCGCATGCCTCACAGGTAAGACGATCTTCAGCAAGATCGATCTGGTTCGCGCCTATCACCAGATACCTGTGGAAGACAATGACATTCCTAAAACAGCCGTAATCACTCCTTTCGGTTTGTTTGAATTTTTAAGGATGCCATTTGGACTGTGCAACGCCGCACAAACCTTCCAACGCTTCATCCACGATGTTACTCGTGGCCTAGACTTCGCATATTCCTACCTCGATGATATCTTAGTAGCCAGTTCATCGGAACAAGAGCACCTCGAGCATCTTCGAGCTCTCTTCCAGCGCTTGACCCAACACGGTGTCACAGTCAACCCGACTAAGTGCGAACTCGGCAAATCAACGGTAGAATTCCTAGGCCACCTCGTTTCATCGTCTGGTATCGAAGTCCTTCCTGATAAGATCCAGGCAATCAAGGACTTCCCAGCTCCGACTTCCTTCAAGCACCTCCGTCGATTTTGTGGTTTGGTCAACTACTATCGACGCTTCATTCCGCGCTGCGCTCAGCTCATGCAGCCACTGACTGACCTACTCAGAGGAAATGAACGTAAGTTCGCTTTCCCTGACACAGCACAGGCAGCCTTCGCCGAGCTCAAGGACGCTATCTCCAACATAGCCCTCCTCGCTCATTCCGAATCGACTGCACCTCTTTCTATTACGACTGATGCCTCAGACGTCGCGGTAGGAGCCGTCCTCCAACAACACGTTGGTGGGCAATGGCAACCCCTTGGGTTCTTCTCCAAGCGCCTGCAGCCAGCGGAATCCCGCTACAGCACGTTTGGCAGAGAACTGCTCGCCATTTACCTAGCAATACGTCACTTCCGGCACACACTTGAAGGCCGCGCTTTCACGGTCTACACTGACCACAAGCCCCTTATCTTTGCCTTCAACTCTGCTAGCGACAAATACTCACCACGGGAAACAAGACACCTAGACTTTGTCACGCAGTTCACTGCTGACATACGTCATGTCTCAGGTGTCGACAATCCCGTCGCCGACGCTCTCTCACGCGTCAACCTCACTCTGCAGTCTTTGCCTACCGTCGACCTTGCCGCAATGGCATCGGCTCAGGCTCAAGACGAAGATATACAGCGCACTCTGCAGTCCACTTCGCTGCATGTGCAACCTGTTCCTCTCCAAACCACGGAAGGAACCATCCTCTGTGACACGTCCACAGGTTGTCCTAGACCTCTCGTGCCCGTCTCCTTCAGACGCACAGTCTTCGACGCACTGCACTCACTGTCACATCCCGGTATCCGTGCATCTTTGAAACTGGTCACCGAACGTTTCGTTTGGCCACGCGTAAACAAAGATGTTCGTACCTGGGCTCGCGCCTGCCTTCAATGCCAGCGCTCTAAAGTACATCGTCACACCCGCAGTCCTCTTGGTTCATTTCCTGCCCCGGACTCTCGGTTCTCGCATGTACACTTAGACCTGGTAGGTCCATTGCCTCCGTCACGCGGATTCGTATACATTCTTACATGTGTCGACCGCTTCACCAGATGGCCAGAAGCCATTCCGGTAACAGACTGCACAGCTGAGACTGTTATCCGGGCCTTCTTGGACCGATGGGTCTCGCACTACGGATGCCCATCCACCATCACAACTGACCGAGGAACGCCTTTCGAATCTTCACAATTCGATACGTTCTGCAACTTCTTAGGTTGTCGCCGCATTCATACCACAGCGTATCACCCAGCAGCCAATGGGTTAGTTGAACGTTTCCATAGACAGCTTAAAGCCTCGCTCTGCGCCTCCTCCGACCCTAGCTGGAGCGAAAACATTTCGCTCGTACTCTTAGGCATTCGCAGCAGCATCAAAGCTGACTTGCAATGTGCACCAGCAGAGCTGGTTTACGGCACGACGCTCAAGTTACCAGGAGAATTCGTTTCACCTCCCGCATCGTCGGGTATGCCTCCGCCTAACTTTGCGTCCTCCCTAGCTCAACGCATGCGTTCACTACGCCCGACCCCGCCCCGTGAACAGACTAGAGATGTGCAAATGCACAGCGGACTCTCTACCTGCACTCACGTCTTCCTCCGCACCGACGCAGTGCGGCGCCCTCTCCAGCCTCCCTACACTGGCCCTTTCAGAGTTCTACAACGGACTCCGAAACATTTTACTATAGACCAGAATGGTCACCGAACAACGGTGTCCATCGACCGCCTCAAAGTGGCTTTCTTTGACGAGCCACTTGCAGCTCATCCTGATGCTCTCTCACAAGCACCCGCACCTGTGGTGACTTCCCGAGCACTGGATAACCCGGATCCCTCCGTACCCCTTGACCCGCAACCTATCCCGCCGCAACCCCAGGCAACCGACCGACGCGGTAGACAGGTCAAACGTCCGGTCCGTTTTTCCGATTTTGTAAGCGTTTGCTATTTCCATTAACACGCCTTTTTCGTCTTTAATGGTTATCCTGCGTCTCACCCACAAACGTTTTGCAAAATCGACAAAAAACCCAAAACATTTTGAAAAACCTAAAAAGCGTATTTGCTTTTATCATACATGCCATGTTCCCTCTCCGGCGTCAAGCCACTTCCCCGACCCTTGCCAACCCCCTCTGAGTTCTACCTTCCAGAAACTCAACCGCCGGAACTGCCCAGGCAACCCTCGAGTGACTCGCCAACCGGCTCAACGCAACCCTGGAGTGACTCGCCAGCCGTCCTCACCCAAGGAACAGACAGTCGCCCTCGATCGCAGACACCCACGAACGAATTGGTCCCCAAACGCCGCTTAGGCATTGCCGACGAGGACGCCGGATTTCTTCGTGGGACGAGGACGCCCGCATTCCTTCGTGGGACGAGGACCGTGGACTAAAGTGCGGTGGGGGGAGTGACACCTCCCAAGCGCACCGTCGGGTCTGCAGCAATGGGAAGGTCCTGTCGGCCTTTTTTCTGGACTAGCCAGTTTTTTTTGCAGTCCGACCAGCCCGCCCCGACGGCCCACCGATGATGCACTCTGGTCCACACGATCGTCATAAATAAAACTAACAAAAGCCTGGACCCAGCGAAATCTGCTACACCCCACTTTGGAAGCCCTTCTCAAGCCCCTGCAAACATTCGCATCCACCCTCACCTTCCGTTCCCCCCACTAACAGCTCCATCGAAGGCTTCCATCCTTCAGCCTTCTAGGGGGAGGCCCTTGTAGTGCAACAGAAAACATGCTCTTTCAGTATCTTGTAACATTGGATTTTATGGTTGTTTTAACCTTCGAAACGTCCATTTGTTTAACTGACTGCACATCCGTTGTCACAAACCGTTTTGGTGAGTTCCTCGCTGCACGTTTCTCGCTCTCTCTGATTCGCTTCCTATTCTTGTAGCCTGCACAATACACGTTGGGTTCAGTCTCCTCCGACTTCTATACTGTCGTATTTGACACGTCTTACGTGTCATTGCTTACCGACTAGTATCCCAGGTTCCGCCCAACACACCCGAGCACAAACTGTTTGTTGTTTTATATTACGTTTGAGTAGCAAAAGTTAAAATGTAAGCATTCACAGTCTTCTTTCCAGTAGCTCACGCGCTATCTAGCACAGTCTAGTCCGGAAAAGCACCAGACTCGTTTCGCCTTATTGAGGCACATAAGTGGTGCGCATTCTCTCGGTCCAGTGCAAGCGCATTAGATTTTAGTATAAATATATCTGATCCCCCGCAAGCACCGCATCTTGCAACTGTCTAAAAGTGTACCTTTATTTAGTTATATATTATTAACCTTGCTAAATATTAACTAAGGGAAGTTGGAACGACCAACCCTTGGTCTTGCACCATTAGGATGTGTTCTGATAGAGCAAAAATAACCTTCCGGCTGACCACCTGTATACCTACAAGATGAAGTGCTTGCTCGCCAGCCGCTCGTTTGGGTTTAGGGTATTTGATAGCATTCAACCTAAGCTTACCTGCCAGTGGAAAGTCTGGCTGAACGCTGGCACCACTACACTTGAGGATGAATGCAAACCAGTAAAGATTCTTTTTCCCTGGGGTAAATAGAACCATGCAAATTCGTTAAGACTGCAAAGTTGCCTTGCCGATAGGGACGTTTTTAATCTCCTTAAAGTTCTGAGAATAACACAAGAGAAGCCAGGTGGACATAACTTGACGACGCGCAGTTATAGCCACTTGATGTCGCACAAAATGAGGTCCCTTTGGAGAGCAGCCGTAGATTAAGTAACGTTGCTTTATATATCGCTAGTAACCGTAAAGGTAGCGACATTTTCAAAGGCCGTTTGCACGGCTGGCAATGGGACTGTCGCTGTCTCCTCAAGCGGCGTGGGAGCTGCGGTAGCCTAGGTTTTCCGTTCTATTGAAGGCGTGTTTTTATTTCCCGGGTCTTCCAACCCTGCCAAATGTTTACTTGCAGTTCCAGTTCACTTTTTCTTTTGTCTGACGGAACCAGAGGCAGTTTTGCTCTTGTCGCATTACGGTGTGACCAAAACTTCTTCATAACGGGCCGTGGCATTGGTAGTTGAGACGGTCAGCAACTCTGACGAACAGGTAGTGCCTATGGGAATGTCCTCCAGTGCACAATCGTCAGACGAATTTATGAGTGACGACATCTGCTTGATTTTCAATGCCACGACAGCTGAGTCTCTGGGTTTAGCAAGCTGTTGATGGCACTTACGCACCCTATTTTGCTTAACCCTGAGAGAAGCATGATGTGTCTCAATGATGCTACCTGCAGTATCCGGTATGATGTGTAATACCTTGGCCGAGTGACAGACGCCAGCGGGTGAATTGCTAGCAGTATTGTGGTTTACTGCAATGTCCTCTATTGCAAACTTCAGGGATTTCAAAAACCAATCCAATTTAGTATTCCGCGTGGCAAGAGAGGCGAGCTCGGCTATCGCATTCTCTTTATCTGCCAACCTTGAATCCAGCACGGGCGCAATCGAGCTCATCGGTCTATAAAGGCAGTATCCATCAGAGCTGAAAAGGATGCTCCCACTGAATGCTAGCCTCCTGTAATGCTCTTCATGTATGTCCGTGCAACTTTCGTGATACCAGCGACAGCAAACTTGACAGTGCATACGGCCAGATGCATAGGACCGGCTTTGTACGGGCAGCTGGTCCACAAGCTACGTTAGACTCTTCAAACTAAGACCCCAGGACTAAACGAGTTACTTTATTTAGCAAGACAGCCATGTTAAGGTGGGAAACAGCGAAACCAGGACATATGTACACAAGTAAAACGAGCGCAACTAGAAGACAAAAAGTAGTGCAAAACTGGATTAAAACTAGGACTAGCCGAAAAACTACAGATAAGCTCCAAATACGCTTTGTCCAGTACCACCTTTACCAATACAACATATCCTGGATTACAGGAAATTTGACAATAGTCAACTTTAGTAATGTGCTATTCGAATAAGGTGTATTACAATGTTTCAGCTGGGGAGCTCGATTGGTAGGGCTCTCGATAAATTTGAGTTACCTCGTCAAGTTTTCGCGCCGTACAACTTGGTTTCTTTACTTTTAATCGCTGTTGCTTTGTTAGGCTTAGACGTTGCACAGCACAGCACCGTGAGGAGATTTTCCCACAAGAGCTGGCATTAAGAGCAGGAGGGTCGCGTAATCATTTATTAAATCTACGCTTTATACCTTAGCGATTATTTAGCAACGGTAAAAGTTGTTCCTTGTAACGCTACAGTACGGTCTCTACAATAACGTATTGCCGACAGTTTTGAACTTGGCCAATCGTAATATGGCTTGTGCATTCACGGGCAAACGGTGCAGACAATTTTCTTTAGGCAAAATTGTTTCCATGCTTAAGCCTTTTAGAAGGCAGTGCATCTCCAGTAGAAGCGCAGAGGGTATTATGATGCCCAATGAGCACTTCTAGTAGGTGTGTTGGTTAATCCCGGTATGTTACACAGCGATATAACGATTACTTGGATCAGGCGTTAACACAAATCTTTGTGCTGAAAGGCGAGACCGATGGACAGACGACAGTTTGTTGAAAATAGCCCAATTTTGTGTAGATTGGTTAGTAGCTAATCTTTCCTCTATGCTTACGTACCCTAAAACATGGGCAGCATTATTAAACCAAGGAACTCTCAGAATGATTAGATGAACTGTTGGCTCATCATCAACTTATTCCGCTGGACATCCCTTTGGAAACTTCACGTGGTTCTGCTGATTATCAACCCAGAACACAAAAATATTTCATTCATTGCCTACCAACCGGGCTCAGACATTCGGTGCGGACAGAATAGGACCCTGGAACAAAATAAGCACTCGCACAAAGCATTGGCCAACCACAAAGTGGGATGCAACTTGACTGCGAACGCCAAAGAAATAAACTCTCAACAAGAAGCATGGCCAGTTACAACGTGCCATTCACTGGATCGGCGACAGCGATTCAGGAAGTGGTAAGTTTTTGTCTGGCAAGCGTTCTCCCTGAAAAAGCCACAGATATCCGTTTAATAACACGGCTACTTGGCGCTTGTCACGCGCTATCCAATAAAGTCATAGCCCATAACGTACAATGTCAGGTCCACTAACGTCACCAACCTTGCTAACTTCTTTACATTGGCACTTCTACATCTGCATCGAAGATCGTCCATTCATTTTACTATTTTACGCATATGCTGTCGTCTTTTTACTTTCTAGGATATAAACGTTGATCTTTGCGCTACGCCTGCACGAACTATGTCTGCTGTCACACCTCAATCGATCTTCCTCTTCATCCATCTGCTAACCGATCATGCGGTATTCTTGAGCTATTACCAGCTGCTATATGACTGTCATATATGGCAGGCTGATTAGATCCTTACAAATGGGTCCCGATGTCACGAAATCCCAATTAGCATTTCAAATAAGCATTGTACAGTTCCGAGCATGAGCATGTGAACAAGCTGCTATTGTCGCTGTTAAAGTTGCCATAAATTGTTCGTACAGTTGCACTGAGCACGTCCCCATGGGCATGCCCTGAATATTCGGGAATATAATCTTCATATATATAAAATATAATTCCCTGGGTGACGGACTCATTCGCACTTGGGGCCAAGGAACGAAATATCTGGCCCCAACTGCACCAGGGATAATGAAAATACACTACGCGGAAGGAACGTGGATTTGTCCAACTGTAATCATAATTTATTGACCAGATTGATTCCGATCTGAATCCCCACTGTAGTGTAAATGGCCGGCATACATTGACACACTTGTACTGATAAATAAATTAGTAAATAAGTGAACTCTTCATTCTCGTGCAACGCCAGACAAGCCTGTGTGGGCATGATCAGGTTAAAGGTACGACTAAATGTCGGGAAATGTACGAAAATTAGTGCGTCAACCAGGAACATTGGAGCTGAGAGTTTATACATATAAGTAAAAGTCATGTCTATTTGTTATTCCAGTTTAAAGATGTGCCAATACCATCGTGATTGACTGCGTGGATAGCATGAGAAGGGTTGAGGGACATACGTGGTTGGAGTGCGGTTGGCTGGTTGGGTAATCATGGGGCCGTGACTTTAGTTAGGGGCGAGTTACATCCGCCTCGTCGCAACACTGCTAAACATACATCAGTGGCTTTTTATAAGGAGAACGCCTGCCAGGCGTAAACCCACCAAGTCTTGAAGCACTGTCGCTAAACCTTCGCTGGAACATGGTAGACGCGAACCACCCAGTTGGTGTCACGGGGAAGCCTTATTGTTGTTGTTGATTGAGCAGCCTACGATTGCTGACAAGCCACAATCGAGCAACTGGAAGTTTGACAGGCGGAACCAAGGGTTAGGTATAGATTAATTCAGATTTGTTGTGGTAATCATTTGTTTTGAAGGCATTTTTGTAGATAGGCCTTGGCTGATCCGGTCGTCAGGGTAAGGACATGCAGATGAGATTGGCAAGTGATATTGGACCAGGTTGGGAGTGTGTTGGAGATCTGCTTTGATCCACTTTTGTCCTTGTAATTTTCTTCGATCGCAGACAAACAGGTCAGCGGGGATCCTTGGTAAGTATCTGTTGATATCTTCAGACCTCGGGGAAGGGAAAATTAACGAAACGGAGAGTAGGATGGATAGACCGTCGACGTCTACGGTTACTAATGATAGAAGCAGTGGCCAGTAAGTTCCGGCACGAAAGCGTCGTCGGGTTTATATTGGTATGGTTTATTGGCTAGATATGATGCCGGACGACGCAAACCTAGCTGGGGAAGGAGGTTAAGGACCGCTCTTTAGAACGACTTGCAGTTTCTATCGGTGACGCCGTGTTTGCTTCTTAGTGTGATCACCCAAGCGAAGGCAAACACAGTTTAAAACCTTGCACCAAACACTAGGTGTATAAAATGTGTTTACTTTATGCGAGTGTTACTGCAGCTGACCGAGCCAAACCGGTGAAGTCTCTATTCAGCTGCACCTAATTAAACTATGGTTGTATGGAATTAAAGTAGTTTCATGTTGTTTTTAATGCCAGACGTAGGTGTCGGATAAAGCACCTACCAATATGGAATAGGGTGTTGGTACCTAAACGCATAAACTGTTCCGATGATGCGTGGCTCACTTGTTTGGGCCTAGTCCCTAAAATGCCCAAGATAAAAGTACCCAGGAAGTTGTTCGGAAATGTTTTAAGGCAAGAAGCGTTGAAAGTAGGATAAGTGGGGTTAGTACATGAGCATGTTCGCTAATAGGGCGATTCATGGGCCGGATGTCTACTTGGTTGTTACACAAGTCATGGCAGTACCAAAGGGCTTCACAAAAGCCTAAATATAACTATGGAAACTAATTGTCGTTTCTTAAGATATAACAGAAATCGACACAGTTCGGGCCAGTCAGGCAGGAAATAGGTTTGACTCATTAGCGAAGCCAGCGTCAACCCGGAAGTACTAACACACAGCGCGCACAAATATAAAGCTTTTTAACCAATTCAACCTCGAATGGATTAAATAGGTATGATAACCCAAATACATAGCATTTGCACTCCTTTTTCAATTGGATGGAACAATCGTTGGGCTTGGCTCTAATCAAGCGTAATCTGCCCAGTCTCCTGCTTTCTGACTATTTCCAAACAACCGTGATATTAACGATCTAGGCTTTTCCGTTGCAGTACTCTGTTTCACTTATGCTGAGACTTTTGCTCGGCATAATAACTGCCTTCACATATAGCCACTTTCGTCCCAAACTGCTTCGTTTCGGATGACACTCATTACTTCCATTCCTAATTTAAGTTGGTGGGCTAGCTACACTTAGTTGATTTATCTAGTTTTATCTGAACGGCCTTCTGCTTTTTGATTTCTCTCGGACTTCCGAAGTCTAAATGACCTAAGTTCTGCCGACTCAACGCTCTGTTGCCCTTATCAGTAGATGATTTCTGGTCATCATTCATCCTTATTATTATGTCCCTTTTCTTTCCCAATATATCTATTTCTGCCGTTGCCTTGGTTAGTATCCAAAATTTACTAATACGGCTTTCTCTCTGTCAGCCGAAATTTTAACCTCGTTTTAATGATCGCCCATCTTCCTATTACTGTGAACCTAATGATCAGGGATCGGCAGACCAAACGATCTGTTCACGTCATCCCCTGAACATTGTTAGCTTTCCCACTTCTCATTAGTATTGCCATTTCCTTTTCGCACTCTACGTTTTCATTTCTTTTCAATATAAAAATAATAACCGTTTGGACCTGGCTTTAACTTAACATCGCCTAACCAGTCACCTGCTTGCTGATGAAGTTCAGACAACTGAGGCAAGAACGATCTTGGCTTCGCGGTCTTAATAAGCTGTTTCTCTTTTCCTGAGACTTTTGCACGGCGCGCCAACTGCCTTTTAATATAGCCACTCTCGGCCCAAACTGCGTCATTTCCAAGCACACCATTACTACTATTCTAATTCTCATTTGGCGGCCTAGCTTCATCTTGCTGACTTATCGCGTTTCACTGAACGGTCTCCTGCGTTTTGAATTCTCATGTACTTATGAAATCCTGTGATCTGGGATCTACCAACGCAGCACTCTGTTACCCTCGCTCCAGGGCACGGCTGATCATGTTTCATCCTTATTATATCACCGTTTATTCTTAACATGCCTGTTCTGCCGACGCTCACTCTTAACAGTCCGACAATAATAATACAGCTCACTTTTCCTGAGCCAACATTATCGTCTCTTCTCTATGCTCTCCTACTTTCCAAATGCTGAGCCCATACCGAACAAGCATAGGCAGATCCAAAGGTCTTTTCGCAAAACCTCGATTTTGGGGCTTTTTCACTTCTCTTCCATAAGCTTATCCATCCCGACCCCATTTATTCCTATTCGCCCTCTCGGGTTGCATTCCTATGACAAACGGAAGGACAACTCTTCGGTTCGGACTCTACTCTAACAACTCCTGATTACTCTCCTGCTTTCTGTCTACTTCCGGACATCTAAATCTTAAACGATTTAGGCTTTGAAGCCCCAATACGTTGTGCCCCTCATCCTTAGTGCTTTGCGTGGCAGGCTAATGCCTTTCTTTAACCATTTTTACTTAAACACGCTTTCCGCGGACATGCTACGCATAACCGAGACTAAACGTTTATTTATTTATTCCGGCGTAAGGCTCTGCCACACTTACCTGAATTATTTAGCATTATTCAATTATTCAGGTAAGGGTGGCAGAGCATTACGCCGGAATAAATAAATAAAGGTTTAGTCTCGGTTATGCGTAGGGCTGGAACTTCTTGGGGATCTGGGATCGGAATGTGAAAGAGCTTGTGCCTGGGAAAGGACATAGAAACCCCCAAGGACCTACATAGAACACGGCTGTACAACAAGTGGATAAAAATGCACTCACTACCACGACAGTCGTCCAGTAATGGTAGCTGGACATGACGCCTTTATACTCCTGCGAAGTGTACATAATCATGTAAATTCTAGAAGCAAGAAACGGAAGTTTTGCTCACCTGGACAAGAAGATGACGAAGGTCTAACCCTCCATAGGCCTCAGCCATTATGGCCGCCCCGACCAAAAATAACCTGTTTAACAAACAGAGGAAATTAGAAGGCAATTGACGGCGGTTAACCGAGGGTTAAATCAGTCGACGAGCTGCTCTGCCAGTTTTACATTAGTGTACAAACGGATTTCTGACAGCGTTTCAGGACGTGGTGGGTTTTCGCCTGGCAAGCGTTTTCCCTATAAAAAGCCACAAATGTCCGCTTAACAACACTGCGACGTGGCGGATGTGACTCGCCACTGAATAAAGTCACTGCCTACAACTACATACTGGCAAGCCGACCTGAATCCTAATGAAATATTTTCCTGACAAGTTTTCTCTACAAACTGAATGCACAGCCTGTTTACACTACGCCCATTAGGACCCAACTTGTCGTCATGTTTTGACGAATTTATACCTCAAGGTTAATTTTACAATTTCCAAAGCTTGGACAACTTTCGGCTTACTGCCGATTACCTACATAGCAACGTGTTTGTTGCGAAACATAAATTGCTTGTAAACGTTGATCATGCCTGGTCAAGTGTGTCTCGGAAATTCGAGAATACACTATTTATTTATTTATTTATAAAGTCGAGGTTTTGCGAAAAGACCTTTGGCTCTGCCTATGCTTGTTCGGTATGGGCTCAGCATTTGGAAAGTAGGAGAGCATAGAGATGAGACGATAATGTTGGCTCAGGAAAAGTGAGCTGTATCATTATTGTCGGACTGTTAAGAGTGAGCGTCGGCAGAACAGGCATGTTAAGAATAAACGGTGATATAATAAGGATGAAACATGATCAGCCGTGCCCTGCAGCGAGGGTAACAGAGTGCTGCGTTGGTAGATCCCAGATCACAGGATTTCATAAGTCCATGAGAATTCAAAACGCAGGAGACCGTTTAGCGAAACACGATAAGTCAGCAAGATGAAGCTAGGCCGCCAAATGAGAATTAGAATAGTAGTAATGGTGTGCTTGGAAATGACGCGGTTTGGGCCGAGTGTGGCTATATTAAAAGGCAGTTGGCGCGCCGTGCAAAAGTCTCAGGAAAAGAGAAACAGCTTATTAAGACCGCGAAGCCAAGATCGTTCTTGCCTCAGTTGTCTGAACTTCATCAGCAAGCAGGTGACTGGTTAGGCGATGTTAAGTTAAAGCCAGGTCCAAACGGTTATTATTTTTATATTGAAGAGAAATGAAAACGTAGAGTGCGAAAAGGAAATGGCAATACTAATGAGAAGTGGGAAAGCTAACAATGTTCAGGGGATGACGTGAACAGATCGTTTGGTCTGCCGATCCCTGATCATTAGGTTCACAGTAATAGGAAGATAGGCGATCATTAAAACGAGGTTAAAATGTCGGCTGACAGAGAGAAAGCCGTATTAGTAAATTTTGGATACTAACCAAGGCAACGGCAGAAATAGATATATTGGGAAAGAAAAGGGACATAATAATAAGGATGAATGATGACCAGAAATCATCTACTGATAAGGGCAACAGAGCGTTGAGTCGGCAGAACCTAGGTCATTTAGACTTCGGAAGTCCGAGAGAAGTCAAAAAGCAGGAGGCCGTTCAGATAAAACTAGATAAATCAACTAAGTGTAGCTAGCCCACCAACTTAAATTAGGAATGGAAGTAATGAGTGTCATCCGAAAAGAAGCACTTTGGGACGAAAGTGGCTATATGTGAAGGCAGTTATTATGCCGAGCAAAGGTCTCAGCATAAGTGAAACAGAGTACTGCAACGGAAAAGCCTAGATCGTTAATATCACGGTTGTTTGGAAGTAGTCAGAAAGCAGGAGACTGGGCAGATTACGCTTGATTAGAGCCAAGCCCAACGATTGTTCCATCCAATTGAAAAAGGAGTGCAAATGCTATGTACTTGGGTTATCATATCTATTTAATCCATGCAAGTTTGAATTGGTTAAAAAGCTTTATATTTGTACGCGCTGTGTGTTAGTACTTCCGGGTTGACGCTAGCTTCGCTAATGAGTCAAACCTATTTCCTGCCTGACTGACCCGAACTGTGTCTATTTCTGTTATTTCTTAAGAAACGACAATTAGTTTCCATAGTTATATTTAGGCTTTTGTGAAGCCTCTTGGTGCTGCCATGACTTGTGTAACAACCAAGTAGACATCCGGCCCATGAATCGCCCTATTAGCGGACATGCTCATGTACCAACCCCACTTATCCTACTTTCAACGCTTCTTGCCTTAAAACATTTCCGAACAACTTCCTGGGTACTTTTATCTTGGGCATTTTAGGGACTAGGCCCAAACAAGTGAGCCACGCATCATCGGAACAGTTTATGCGTTTAGGTACCAACACCCTATTCCATATTGGTAGGTGCTTTATCCGACACCTACGTCTGGCATTAAAAACAACATGAAACTACTTTAATTCCATACAACCATAGTTTAATTAGGTGCAGCTGAATAGAGACTTCACCGGTTTGGCTCGGTCAGCTGCAGTAACACTCGCATAAAGTAAACACATTTTATACACCTAGTGTTTGGTGCAAGGTTTTAAACTGTGTTTGCCTTCGCTTGGGTGATCACACTAAGAAGCAAACACGGCGTCACCGATAGAAACTGCAAGTCGTTCTAAAGAGCGGTCCTTAACCTCCTTCCCCAGCTAGGTTTGCGTCGTCCGGCATCATATCTAGCCAATAAACCATACCAATATAAACCCGACGACGCTTTCGTGCCAGAACTTACTGGCCACTGCTTCTATCATTAGTAACCGTAGACGTCGACGGTCTATCCATCCTACTCTCCGTTTCGTTAATTTTCCCTTCTCCGAGGTCTGAAGATATCAACAGATACTTACCAAGGATCCCCGCTGACCTGTTTGTCTGCGATCGAAGAAAATTACAAGGACAAAAGTGGATCAAAGCAGATCTCCAACACACTCCCAACCTGGTCCAATATCACTTGCCAATCTCATCTGCATGTCCTTACCCTGACGACCGGATCAGCCAAGGCCTATCTACAAAAATGCCTTCAAAACAAATGATTACCACAACAAATCTGAATTAATCTATACCCAACCCTTGGTTCCGCCTGTCAAACTTCCAGTTGCTCGATTGTGGCTTGTCAGCAATCGTAGGCTGCTCAATCAACAACAACAATAAGGCTTCCCCGTGACACCAACGGGGTGGTTCGCGTCTAACATATTCCGGCGAAGGTTTAGCGACAGTGCTTCAAGACTTGGTGGGTTTACGCCTGGCAGGCGTTCTCCTTATAAAAAGCCACTGATGTATGTTTAGCAGTGCTGCGACGAGGCGGATGTGACTCGCCCCTAACTAAAGTCACGGCCCCATGATTACCCAACCAGCCAACCGCACTCCAACCACGTATGTCCCTCAACCCTTCTCATGCTATCCACGCAATCAATCACGATGGTATTGGCACATCTTTAAACTGGAATAACAAATAGACATGACTTTTACTTATATGTATAAACTCTCAGCTCCAATGTTCCTGGTTGACGCACTAATTTTCGTACATTTCCCGACATTTAGTCGTACCTTTAACCTGATCATGCCCACACAGGCTTGTCTGGCGTTGCACGAGAATGAAGAGTTCACTTATTTACTAATTTATTTATCAGTACAAGTGTGTCAATGTATGCCGGCCATTTACACTACAGTGGGGATTCAGATCGGAATCAATCTGGTCAATAAATTATGATTACAGTTGGACAAATCCACGTTCCTTCCGCGTAGTGTATTTTCATTATCCCTGGTGTAGTTGGGGCCAGATATTTCGTTCCTTGGCCCCAAGTGCGAATGAGTCCGTCACCCAGGGAATTATATTTTATATATATGAAGATTATATTCCCGAATATTCAGGGCATGCCCATGGGGACGTGCTCAGTGCAACTGTACGAACAATTTATGGCAACTTTAACAGCGACAATAGCAGCTTGTTCACATGTTCATGCTCGGAACTGTACAATGCTAATTTGAAATGCTAATTGGGATTTCGTGACATCGGGACCCATTTGTAAGGATCTAATCAGCCTGCCATATATGACAGTCATATAGCAGCTGGTAATAGCTCAAGAATACCGCATGATCGGTTAGCAGATGGATGAAGAGGAAGATCGGTTGAGGTGTGACAGCAGACATATTTCGTATATATGTATATATATATATATATATATATATATATATATATATATATATATGTATATATATATATATATGGTTGACGGCAGCCGGTTTCGGATTTGCCTGTCACTGTGGCCAGCCACAGGACGCCTGCGCCTGCAGAGGGACCATGGATGGCTTGCGCTGCACCACCCACAGCTCTAACCACACACCCCATATCCAGTGTAAACCCGAAGAAATAAGACCGGGAGGCATGTGGATGTGAGCCACGTTTCATCAACGGAGCCTGCTCACACTCCTTCACAGGCAAACACAAGCATGCTGTAGTTGGGGAACAAAGCGCACATAAGGCGGTAGCTGGACCGTAGTCCGCTCCACGCTGATTGCGAGGAACCACTCTTCGAGCCTAGCACGGCCACAAGGACCGTGCACCCCATCCACTCCAGCAACGACCAACTGTCTCCTGGAGCCAAATGCACGACGTAGTGGGTAGTAGACAGGTAGGCACCTTGTCAACATGCACATCAAGCCCAGCCACACCTGGGATGTCAAACAACAGCCAATCATTCGAAATGGGTGGCTAGCCGAACAACCTCCTCGTGGTGCCAGCTGGGTGGTTCGGGTTTATCTCGTTCCAGCAAATATTTCGGCGACAGTGTTCCAGGACGTGGTGGGTTTTCGCCCGGCAAGCGTTCTCCCTATAAAAAGCCACAAATGTCTGCTTATCAACGCTGTGACGTTGCAGATGTGACTCGCCACAAAATAAAGTCACTGGCCCGTGGACCTCCGGAAAATGGTATCCAACCCACGGACCTCAATCGCTTATTCTCACCTTCCTACCGATAACAAACAGTCAAAAGTTCTGCGGCACATTCAAAAATACACGCTACATTAATAGACAATTGCATACATATATACACCCAAACACTTACATTCACTGTTATGCCAAACATGTAGTCTTTGTACTTTTTGGTCACACTAAGTTAGCTAAACATGATCATGCCTGTACAGGTGTGCCTCGCATTGTCGAGAATAAAAGTTTATTTATTTATTTATTTATTTATTTATTTATTTAAAAGCATATGACGACATAAATACTCGCCAAACGGGCAAATGGAAGAAATTGCTTAAATGTGAATACGCGATAAGTTCAAAATGTCCGAAAGTTATTTAAAAATATACCATGCGATAAAATTACGCAAGTTTAACACAATTTGCATGAGCGACGTGTGTTTCTTGGAAGAAATTATCAAGTAGGCAGAAAAATAAAAAAATAAAACGTAATGATTTCCATGCACATTAAAAGGACCTAGTTTATATATATATATGTATATATATATATTATATATATATATATACAGTTTCATGCATTTATAATGTTTCTTCACCGCAGTTGAGCTAAACCAAGTTACATTTAAACTAGGTCCTTTTAATGTGCTTGGAAATCATTACGTTTTATTTTTTTCTTGTTCTGCCTACTTGATAATTTCTTCCAAGAAACACACGTCGCTCATGCAAATATATACATATATATATATATATATATATATATATATATATATATACAGCGAACTGATCGCTGGGGATTAAAATATGCCAGATGTCAACTGGCTTACACCAGCCGCATTAGCAAGGTATGTATGTCTGCGTTAATGTATTAATTTGTGTGAGTGGACTCAGCGTGTTCCTTCCCCGACTAGGGAGAGACACATGCTGGATTCGGTTTTCAGTTTGCATACCCCGGAAGTAAACGCAGTACTGCCGAGGAGTTTCCTGGAAGCGATCACATTGTAGTTCACTGCTCAATACGGTTGGAGTGCCGACCTACACGGAAAAGTAAACAAGACCAGGAGTTGCGTTGTCGTTCCCTTCACTCTATAAAATAGGCTGCATTTTCAACGCTCTTGAGAACGAGAAACTGGTATGAATTCTTTCTTATTGATGCCATAGAGGAAATAACTGAAGTATTTTGCACTGTGTTGTTGTCTCTCCTGGATTTAACAGTTTCTGTAGCATGTTCAGCTAAAATAATCCGGGGCGCAGAAGTTACAGTGGGACACTCGAGAAAACACGAAAGCTGCAGAGGAATTACTGTAGTGCTCCAAGATGCACCTATGTAATTGGAGAGAATAACTTGATCAGAGAAAAATCAAACCAATTGCAGCTGCACCAGATCCGTCAGGAACGCTTTACACTGGAGTGCGGAAGCAGCTGTCGCTCGCTCAGTGGCCTACTGCACCGTAGAACCTGGTTAGAAGCTCCTAAGCTGTGTAGTATAACCACTGGAGAGGGCAGTACTACCAGTGACCCGCGAATAATTTGCGAACTGTGTAACTCTTATTTCAAGGAGTCTGTTTGAATAATGATTAAACATATGGCCGAGGAGCTGTTAAGAAAGGCTAATTAGACACTGAATATTGTACACTTTGTCCTTTGAAGTATACCGTTAATAATATCAGCAATCACGCTGTCCTTAAACCCTGCTTCAGATGGAATGCCACTCAGCTTAAAGAATTTCTGTTGCACATAATCCTGTCCTTCTCCTGAACATTTGTACCGTATCTATGTCATATGACGAGTACGCTAAGGCTTGGAGCCGCTGTTTTATTACACCACGACACAAAGGTGGATCCAAGCAAGATTTTTGTAACTACCACCTGATAAAACACACCCTTTCTATCAAGTTTGATAGAAAAACTAGTGAAAAATGAAATTTCATCTGATCTAGGCAACAAAGTGGTCAACCATAAGTCTTAGCATATGTTCCTCAACGCACGATCCTTTGCGATATGTCAGTCATCTGGCTTAACCTTAGCACCGAAGCCATGGATTCTGACAAGGTGATAATAACATTGCATGTTGCTGTGCAAATGCATTTAAGTGAGTTCCTCATCGAAGCTTGATGGATAAGTTTGGAGGTTATGGCGTACGACAGCTTCTGCTAAATTGTCTAAAATAAAAGGGGTTGAAGCAACTGCCGCATACCTTAAAAGTGGTGTCGTTCAAGGCAGCGTACTAGATCAGCACATTTTGCTAAGGGACCTATAAGACCTATGTGACGTGGTAAAACCCGGTCGCCCCATTATTTTTGCGGATGAGATAAAAGTCAAATATATTTTACCTAGATAAACTGTTACCTGAAGTAGGCAAAATACAGCAGGACATAGCTGCTTTAGATTCTTGGGGCCAAAACTAGCAGGTGCTGTTCTCAGCCGAACAGTCTAACCTCATGCAATATATCTCCCGAAGCTCTGACTATTAATAACACCGTTATCATAACGGGCACCGCAATGAGGGACCTAGGGTTGCGTTATTCCAATAGCTTCAACTTTACCGAACAGGTATATTGTAGTGTATTTAAAGCACGACCGTTAGCCTGTCAAACCAGCCGGCACATGTAAACTGCTTAAAATAGCTTAGAACTCTACAGCATATGCGTTCGTCCACAAGTAGAATAACGCAACTTGCTTTGTAGCAACATAAGGAAATCCAACAGGAGGTTATTGGAAGTGACCCAGAGGGATATGACCAAGAATCTAGTTATTGGAAATCAGGGTATGACCGATAAAGTGCAATGCATTCATCTCAACGTCCCACCACTTTGGTTGTTTCGCGTAAAACTCATCCCTTGCTTTCTACATAATTTCTTTTACAAAAGCGCATATAGGGTACTCTCACGCTGGCAGATAAACAACGGGTTAAAATTCATCTTACGTAAAAAGCATCACACGATTACACCATTGAAGGTCAGGAAAAATGGCGCACCGGTTTTTGCCTGGCATTTATATAAACCTTTGGCATAAATTACGTACGTGCTTTAGGGAGTTTACATATCCAATGTACTTTAAAAGGGACGTACGAAAATTACATACATTAAAACGTAGAAACCCCGTGTTTCACAACATTGACCCAGATGAAAAGTTATTCGTACGAAGCCCCGATGGTATCTAACTGAAGTTTGATGCCTCAGTTAACTAAACGGAAAAGACACACTTGGCGCTAAGGTTTTAAGTTGCATATACCGACGTTATGTGCTAATTGACAACAATACTCAGTGATTATTATTGTTATTCTTTCACTTTTGATGTAGAATACAAACCCGCAAATCGAATTCAATTCTGGTGTTTTTATTCGAGTCAGACTAGGTGGTGGAGTACAGTTTTTCTGTTCAGAACATATAATTGCGTCGCAGTCAGCTTATTCCAAATGAATACAACCATCGATTCTTATCGTAAGCATCTCCGGAGTTACAAGAATACATGGAGAGATCGAGTAGTGGCTCACAAAGATGACTTCGCGAAGATCTTAATCTGCCATTTTAACTGTATGACGAGAGCGTATACGTTAAAAATCTGCTTACCCACTGCATCAATATCATATGCAAGTTGCGGACTTTTCTCACTTCTTCCGGAAATTCGTGGTGCCGAGAGTAAATTCACTTGTGATCGTAACCTAGTCATCTATTCGTGATTTTATTCTCCAATAATCTCAAGCATCATCTTGTGCATTGAGACAAACTTGACGATGCCTCAGAGATCCCTATTGTGAATAATCCTATTATATCGTCAGCTCTATCACTTCCTCGCCGATTACAATCAAGTAAATCCGTCTGTGCATTATAGATGTTTCTGATATTAAAAAGCAACGACTGTTGATCGAAGTTTGTGTACAGTGCAGTCAGCGAGCGGAAACTGTGCACTCTTTATACCACACGGAATCAGTTATCTCTTGCACCGAGAATCAACAGTTAAGTGTGGTCAGCTGATAAAAGTGACAATGTGTTCATGTGAACACAGGTATCTGCCGCATCGGAATTCCAATGTCATCATTGTCGGAAGTTGACATATCGTAGTGTCTGTCGCAGTTCAGACGTGTATGTGTGAACAAGTTGATGATTCCACAGAAACTCCACGATTTCATACGCTACTCTGTGAAGAGTGCTTATAAACACTTACTTGAATGATTGTCCTTCATTGTTGACACGGTAGCGTAGAGTGTTATTCTAAGCGAGTTCGATCATCTTACCTCTCGCTTGTTTAACTCATATTAAGTTACTGTCACATTCGGTGAAGTGTTGTACTACTAGTGCTAGATAATTTAACTGTCGATGTATTGTACATCGAGGCACGTCCATACTGGTCTATATGCAACACTTAAATAAGTGTCATTTTCTGTCATACTGTACTAACCAATTCGTATTATACACGATGTCGGTACTCTGGTGGAGAAATCGCCTGTTAAGTGGAAGTGCCGTGATCAGTTTTGTAACGTGTACTCATTTCTTAGAGAACCTGTTCGAAAGAGTCTTTGTGTCAGATTCTCGTCCGAGAAAGTTCAGATGGCACTATTGTCCACCGTACCGGATGGACCAGCTGTGGGATTACGTGTCACTCTTTACAAGCGTTTGCACTAGTATCACGAATGATCTATTCTCGCGTCTCGATCAAGTTTTAGGCTAACTTAAAGATTATCTCAGGTACTGATGGTCTAGTGACGACACATAATACCTTTGGTTGTAGCCATAGATTTTTCCTTTGTCTAATGTGTCGCCAGCATATTCCAAGATGTAATGAACTCCATCGTGAACTGAAGGTGTTAGGTCTATCAAACGATGATTTGTACATGATTTACCGACACATGACTACATACTGGCCTTTGACTCGCTTAAGGATGTAATGTGATATCAATCCTAAGAAGTGCTTAATTGTGTCCATGTCAGTTGTCTTGGTTATCAGGTCGTCGAGGATAACCGCCTGATCGAAACTGTTGATGTGAGTCCCCCACCATGTTCATGAGCCGATCCTGATGGCTTACAGTACTCCAATCATTCTGTTTCATCCATTGCTGACTTTTACTGTAACAGTTTTGTTTTAGACAATTGACTGTTCTTCGAAGCTTAAAATTCTGCATCTGGTTGTTCACACCTTTCTAATTACCTACTGTGCTTTACAACGCTTCCTACTGGTTTGGGCTTACAGAAGACCCATTCTGATTCTCGACTAAGCAATTAAAAAGGAATGCTCAGACCACGAGAAGCTTTGGTGTATACTGGCATACAACTTCACAATACTTGTGCTCAGCTACCATTGTGACAGATCATAAGCTCTGAAGTTCTTACCCTTCAGTCTTAGCTCGTCTTCAGCAGCCATGCAAAGGTGTGTGGCCTTAGTGCGTATACTATGTATGGGCAAGACTGAAGCTCTCTCACGTCGACTACTTATCACGTACTGCAACGATATTACGATTCTGAAGAGTTGTTACTCACCAGCGCTTCATCTCTCGTCTGCCTTATCAATGATCGAGAGGTATTCTGGTCATTGATTCGTGTCACATGGTTCGTTCTCTCAACGGAAGTTCCCATTTATGTGCGTGTGATGTGGTTACACTGATGGATTACTTGTACAGATCGCATGTACCGACTTTGAGATCAGCTATTACGGATTACATTCGACTGTGTTGAAATGAAGTCTTTAGCTCGATGCTGTCTGTGCCTGAAGATGCAGATATTCACGAAGCTTGATGCCATGTAACACAAATTAGCAACGCAAGGAACGCGAACATGCGAGCCTGCAAGTGTACATATGAATTGTGGACTTGAGTAGCTCTTGTGGTGTGTTCTTATCAGTGACCAGAGTATTCTGACATAACCAATTTGCTTTACTGTCGTGCTGAGAAAGTCTTATAAGAGGACCATTAGCTGTAAGTGCATGGTTCACATTTGGTTCAGATGTACATGTAAGAGCTGGAGTCCCACCATTTTGCTGACCTTGTTCTAATGCTAGCGGAAATTGTTGCAACTTAAACTCTACTACTGTGCTCCTTCTTTATATGATCGTGTGATAATTTTAATACTAATTGCGTGATTCCTTACTGATACACTGCAAACTTTAATCCAACATTGAGGTCAAACAGCTGCTGGGACTGCTGAAGTACCTTATTCAAGCAATGATTACTCCTCGTCTGGTATCCTGTTAAAATAGAACGCATGGTTAGATTTGGCTCGATTGTTCTGTACACGACGGCGGTTGACAGATACGATACAAGATTCGGTCAGTTTCGATTCAGTTCACTGAAATACTAATTGATTCAGTTTCAGATCTCATGAGTATTCTGAGCAAATGGCCTCAGAGGATCTGCAGATCAACAAACAATGAATACAGACTGAGTTGATTCAAGCTGAGGGAAATTTACAAACAATACGCAGTGATTGTTTGTATTTTTACTTTTATGTAAACGCGATTCGATCCAATTCTGGTGTCTTATTCGAGTCTGATAGTTTGGTGGAGTTCATATTTCCGTAAACCATCGACCATGGGAACCAAACAAGGAAATTCTCGATAATTAACACATATATTTTAAACCAGGTCTTCATCCAAGTCTTAAACAAAAATATAAATCAAACCATACATGAAGAATTAATTAAATATATAGCTAAAGCAGTTTAGAAAAGCTAAGTAAATTTTAACTAATAGGAGGGCAAAACAGAAAACATGCTTGTTGGTTTGTGAAGAAGTATTTAGCGTATGCACGTAAGACGCCTTAGCGAGGCGGGAAAGGTAATGCTATTAGTTCATTATGACGAAGAAATTTTTAACAGCAAAGCTTTTAATTATTGTTTGCCGAAATATAATATTGGGGCGCTAAATGTAGCTAACAACTGCAGTTGATAAAAGCAGATAATTTTCTTTTCATTTATTGCACTTTAACGCGAGCACCTGATCCCCTCGATTGATTTTTTCCTCTGTTCAACTTTCATTTTTACATGGCAACCCCCGGGTTCTATGCTTAGATTGAAGCAAACGATGGGGAAAACTGCAATTAAATTTGGATAAGCCAATCCGTTATCAGAATAGAAGTTGGAATTCCAATCAATCATTTACCAGCATAAAAGACATTAGTTGTGTTTGATTACGCACTGTGTTCATGTAATATCGGAGCGTTTGCACAACACCGAAAATATGCTCGACAGACGGAAGCACTGTAGTACAAAATTGATTTAGTAAGCGGCTATATTTTTCTATAACTTGCTCTTACCTTTCTTTGTTATGCAGCCCTGCATTAGTAAGTATCTTTTCTACTGAAAATGACGGAACATCAGTTGTTACGCTCACGGTTACGTAGACTAACAGGGTCAATAAATTTAACTTTAATATTTTTGTTAAGGTTTATTTAGACCTTTATAGAAATGTGTTTGTATACTGAAGTCTTATTTTCAATTCTACATTTATTGCAAAATATGTCACATTGAAGCATTTTATTGCTGTACTACAGAACTCACTCACTTACAAATTCAAGTGAACACGCCATTGTGCTATCACACGGTCTAAGTAATATTTTACTTGAATTCATTAACTGTACTGGTTATGTGATCTTGACGACCAGCGAACAATAACTTTCTCTATAGCTCGTTTAAGCTGCACAGTAGGCACAGACCTCGCAGGGTACCTTAAAGATGCGACGCTTGCTGATTGGTTTGACTGGAGTGAAAGAAGTGACCTTTAGACTCTGTCATTCTAGTCCGGTGTACATTTAAATTTGTCGTTTAGTGTGCTAAAAACATATCAACTGCTTGCCGCCGAGTCGTATGCACATGAATACTGCGGCCTTCACTGTGGTAGTAGGTACTTACAAGTCTGCAATATAGTTCCGCGTAGCCTTGACGAAATATGCATCCCGTCCGTAGTGTGCGTTGTAACTCTCAATGATCAAATTTTTGGCCATCAGCAACCTAAACGTTCACCTTATGGACGGCATTTTGGTAACGCAAACTATTTTCCAAAGTCCCCTAAAGTTCAGAAATGAAATTTTCAACGTTACAAGATCGTAAGCGTGAAGCGGAAGACTACTACTAATCATAAGTACGTAATGCGTAGCCGTAAGGCCCAACCCTGAATGATTTTGAATAACCAAAACTCGACCAAACGAAAATAAACTCGTATAACTTTTAGTCAAGCAGTATGTTTTAGCTGATGCCACCGCACCATATATCGTGAGTGTGCCACCGTCAGAGCCTCCATACTACTAGTACAATCCTCGGAGTCAAATGCTATTACAACGCACTTGGGTTTACCTACATCGGCATTAAATGTGCCACTGCCGGAGCCTATATACAACGAACAAAAGCCTTGGAGCCGTGTGCTATTACAACCAGCCTGGGTCCTATTACATTGGCTGCAAAAGTGCCACTGATGGAGCCGCTATCCTAAGTTCACGAGCCTTGGAGCCATGGTCTATTACAACCCATCTGGGTCCTATTACATTAGCACCAAATGTGCCACTGATGGATCCCTTATGCTATGGGATTAAAGCATTGTTAACAATTAACTGGGATAGCGGCAGGTTTGCTGGAAATGTAATAGGACCCAGGGGATTAATTATCAAATGGTTCCAACACCGGCCTTGGCATCTTGTACTATTACAACCCACCTGGGTCGTATTACATTGGCAGTAACCCAGTCGCTAGCGCAAATAATTGTTAAAAGTGCTTTAATCTTGATAGAGCGCAGAAAGCGCAATAACAACCAGCTTTGTGTTTAACAGAAAGCAGTGATAAATGGTTCAGCGTTGTTCATTATATTCGTGCCTTGGAAGAGCATGTCCCATGCAGGGTGTCATTACACAAAGTCATATGCATCGGCTAAAGTAGAATAGTAGTGCGAAAGTATCGTCTACTGTCAGGCAGTCGAATAAGAGTTTTTATCTGAACAAGTTTCTTCCTTCTCAGCGTTTTCTTTACTGGGCTAGCATCCATGTCAACGCTACAATAAAGTGAACATGGGAGGTTTAATGGCACAGCATAGCTTAGTTCGGCACCGCATTCTGCACAGTACCTCTCATAGCGGGGAACTCGGCGGCTCCCTTTTGATAACCTATCGATGAAAGGTAAGGAAAAAGATCGTCAGTACCAAGCGCAGGTGCAGTATGATGGGGTACGGTATTTTGACTTGTACTCGTAATGGCGATAACCTCATCCTGACTGCCTGCGCAGGAAATTGTATTACTAAGCTGTCGCTTACCTTCGTAAGCAGGGCATGTTGATATAGTTGAGGCAAATGTGAAATCCGGTAAAGATGAACGGCCAACAGCTAAATATCGAAGGAAAAATTTGCTTTCTTACCGGTAGTACAACTAGGCACTGCCATCATGGGCACAGACCCCGTTTGTGAAGCATTGACACTACTTGTACAACGGGCTCCTGTTTGCACACGCAAACACTTTCGATGGAAACGTAACCGCTTGTGTGCACAGCGAACTGCGTCAACTACAACAGTCTTATTGCATGTGAAACCCAAACCTGCGGACGTCATGAGTTTCGGCCAACGCGGTGGTTTCTTTGCACGTTGAAAGCCTGATGTATCACCAATTAGTTCGTTGGTCCTTCGTAGAAGTTCTTGATACCGTTCCAAAAATCCGGATGGATTAACCTCTTCAGCAGTTCTCAGACAATGTAAAAGATGTGCGAGTTTAGATGTGGTTGGTTTCCTAACGGAAAGTTTTAACGTCCGCAAATACATGGGCTCTGTGTGTAGGTTGTAGTACGCCAGCCAGCGAATGCAAATAGGTATTTGGCCTGTAAATGGATGCACATATCAGCAACGGCTTACTTATCGGGTACGCGCGCTGCTTGTATGCAGTCATTAAAAGCCCACACAAGGCAGCCACATGGTTTCATACACTGGACAGGTACATGTTCCCAGCGAGCAATGGATGGTTAAACGGTTTCCCTGGTGAGATATCTCAAATTATGGGAGCGTCAGCAATTTTTATTCCCATACCACTCCTTCTCTAAGGTCCTAGTAAACTGCTTGTAACATGGGTTGTGCTGAATGGAGCATCAATAAATTGCATGCTTACGTATTTAAGAGGCAAGATACGCGTTGAACGTATGCGCTGCCCTCTAGTAGCTGACGCTTGTCACAAAATCCGCCGCATGCATCTGGGACTCTTTCAGGAGAATTTCCGAATGCTCCCATACTTTGCGAACGGCTGCAACAAGGCCAGATGATACACGGGTCACTTTCTTCAACAGCAAGTTGGCATTCTCAACTCGGTTGTTCGTTGTATTGCCAAAATGCACTAGTCCAGCTTGGGCGTGTTCCGCCCACTAGCGGTTTATGTACAACCAGTACAACGTAAAGTAACGCACAAACCGTGGGTCTGTTGGTTGAAGGAGCTTTAAATCTTTTTGGAATCTAAAACAAGAATATTAGATACAGAAATATATTGTACTCAGTCTCCGTGTTCGAAGTTTCTATGCTACGAAAACGCTAACACGACCAGTTAATGTTTGTCTAAAAAGGTAAAGATGATTTATCACTTACCTTCTTCTTGATGGCGTGGTGGATGTAAAAATGATGCAACAAACAGTTTCACTGAAACACCATGCGCGGTGCACGTCTTTGAGCAGCCAGTATTATTGTTTTGACGGAAATATCAGGTCCCATAATATCCCGAAAGGCTTCGAACAACGTACGCAAAGATGCATAATCTTCCAGAATCAGAAACTCATAAATATTGGCCGACCGTATCCCATACCATCAGGTATAAAAACTGGTATAGTTTGCACCTGCATGCAACAATTAACGCCGCTATCAATTCTTACTTCAAACGGTCAGTACCATGAGTAGCGTCTAGGCAAATGACCCGCGAGACCTCGGCGGAACAGTTCCATTTGTTGCTACCCCAGCGCATAATACTTGTGTGCAAGGCCGTCCTCTGAAATACTTCGAGCAACTCCGTCTTCCTCCATCGGCTTGCTAACCTGATGCAGTTTTACAGCAGGTAGTAAATCCCATCAAAATAGGCTTACACTCAACTCCAGGTGGCAATTTACGACGAACATTGCGGACATCATCGCTGGTAATATTCTTTCCGAAACGGTTGCTTTTGTGCCGGTTCTGACAGAAGTTAAGGAAACTCAGTAGACGAAGTTGGTCAGTTTGGATTCCGCGCCAATTAACTGCAATGGATTGTGACGAAATAGCGGAACGTTTGCTTCGGCCTACCGAGCAGACCGGTTTTGTATCGAACTGAAATCAGCCATTTGTTGTCGTATTGCAACCACGTATCCTGCAAGCGAGGTACGTTTACATCAGCCTTTAATGAGTTACCAGGCTCCGAGTGTCATGAGCATTGCAGCGCGGAAATTGACTTGTGCGCCAAGTGCGCTGCAGCTATGAGTATGTAAGTAAGTATGGTAGTTTGCACTACGCACCGGAGGGTCTGTGCCTCATATCGGAGCCAGGGGGACGGACGGTAGGGCTCCTTAATGGAACGCCTAAGCAGACCACCTGTTGCTGTATCTGCGTCCAATGCGGATGAAGTTCTAAGAGTAGGTCTGCGCAAGGAAATGCTTGTGGTTACGATAACTCGCTTACACGATGTGCTTCGGGGTTGTAACCAGTGCTTTTGTGACCACAATGTCAACAAAGAAGCTTAGAATCCTGGAACGCCCAGGACGTCGTTCAGCACCTACCCCCAAGAAAAATACAGTATGTCAGAATAAAAATTACCTTGCAAGGGATCAGCCAGGGCCTCACGGAGGGGCGTCACACTTTGTTAAAAGTGAATTCCACTATCAATTGTCAGGTTTCCAACTCCAGCACACAAACGTTTATGTCTCAACTTAACTGTAATACAAGCTAAGCCTTGTTTTCGCGTCCTGAGCTGATCGAAGCTCAAGACAGTACTTCGCTTGGTTTTGCAATTTGACTGATAAATTCCTGTAACATTTGTAATGCAGCCAATGTCTAAACTATTCAGATACCTGAAACTACTTCCAAGCATCGCACTACCTCTTTTTCGCTCTATCCATTCCTTGGCAATAACAACGCGGCTTAGGACCATGCTTTTTCGGCCTTGACGAAGCAAGCTCACCTAATATCTGGGCAAGCCCATTTTAAATCAAGCCCAACGCTACTCTAATTTGGCCTGTTCTGTTTCAGGAAACCTGTCTATTTGCAGCGCTTCGTGTCATAACGGTGAGGTCAGTGAGGCCCAGGTTCCTCACAAGTCATCGCTTTGCCGAAGACCTTTATGATTTAACGGGAAGTTATAAAACAGTGGTCACTCTTACCGATGGGAAGTTGGGCGTGTATCTCTGACAAATGACCACATCTGGTTATCGCAACGTCCAGCGTTGAAGGAGTAAAACCAGCCCACTTCCTCGTCGGGTAGTTAACATGCTGGACTTAAGCAATTTCATTAACGCATTCTAGCACGTCTCGCTTCAGAGTATCTATCGTGTTCGTTGAATGGTCCTAAGTTGGATGCAGACGATTTAACTCACGGACGACCAAAAGGGTTCGGTGCAGTTACCACTGCTGGTTTGAGCATCTTACTAAGCTCCATATCTTCTACTCGCGTAGAGGACGGGCTACGATACACGAAGTTCTTTATTTTCTACCGTACCTCCAACCACAGGAAGCACGAGCCGACTTGGAAGCTAGTTGCTGACATAGAGAAGAGCGGCTCTCAATTTGAGTAGTGGCTCCTGCTAACCAAAAACTGACCCACACCTGCCTGATGAGCAGGCCTGTGCACTGTAGATTCAGAGAAGCCATTCAGAAAGTTGCAGAGTGGCTCACTGTGGGATAGCCAAATTTTAGTAACTGCAACTACACTGACATGTTTACAACTTACCTTAAGTTCTTCCCACTTATTCCTTATGCTGCAACAGTTAGTGTACCACAGTCGCTGATCCTTCTCCTATATCAAAACTTTAGGCTTTTGATCGGTCGCAAGGACAAAGGAATAGCAGGCTTTAAGGGAGGTTTTCAAGACTGTTTTCTAACTCAGTTTTCCGACTCTCTGGATCAGTAACGAGTCCCAACAGAAAGCCACATGATGAGTCCAGCTTTTGCAGCTTCAACATGGCTACTATTTGCTTGTTCTTCATTCAATATAACCCTCCTCAATTTATCTGACTACTCGGTAGTTCATGTTCCATTAATCCTTCAACAACGAGGGGTTTCTGTTACGTAGTTAATCCAACTCTTACCCAAACTTCTCTGAGTCCATTTGGATTACTGTTGACACCGTAGAACTCCACGCTTGAGTGGTTCACCTAATATTTTAGCACCGCTTTGCTATCCTTTTCCACGCTTCTTGCTTCATACGTTTGCTAGTTCGACAACGCAATACTCCCATCAGCTGCGTCCTGTCCTCCTTCACGTTTCCATCCTCCAATTAACCGACTGCTTAACAGTTACTGTTCCCTTAATCTTTCAGCAACTATCAGTTTCTGTTACGTAGTTATTCCGGCTCTTGCCCACAAAGTTCTTTATGTCCATTTGGCTTGCTGTTGACACCGTAGAACCCCACCCACGAATGGTTCACCTAACCTATTGAAGCACCGATTCACCATCCTATTCCACTTTTGTGGGTTTATAGACTGACATGCTGCTTTTCATTCACCATGCGATCGCCCCATGTCTATGAACAATCTCCTTCCCACATATTAGTTCTAACACCGCAATCTAATGTTAATTGGAATGCTTATAGCCTAGCCTTGCACATAGCCTAACTGTTGGCGTAGCTTTCGAAATATTCTGCGTCTTGGCGCGGATTGCAAAATGTGAGCCGGTAACAAAATCGAAACCGAAATGGATGATTGAAGTTACTACTCCAGGACTTTATTTTGACTGCTTTCATTATGGTTCGTTTATACTAATCCACTGATTCGTTAAATTGTACCTTCGTTTCGCTCTTTTTAAATGTTGTTTATGAACACTTTGGCTGAACTTTTGGCGCGGTTTGATGCTCTAATAAACGCTTCGTGTGGACCTCGTTGTTCTTCCTGTGCTCGCCGGAGAACTGCCATCACGTGTTTGCGTCGCAACGTTTATACGCATCGTGTAAGCAGTTTTCAGCTCAGCCCGTTCGTCTGTGACTGGAAAGTTGTGTACGTAATTCCTTACATGTTGGAGTCGCGGATAGGATCATTGTTGTGCACACAAAATTTGGCGATTTGTATTTTACATAGTCAGCAACCGATGATCAAATTTAAGAGTACATCAAACGAGGTCGAGCTCGTCGCCCATCACCCGCTTATTATGCAGATGACGATCTGGAAGCGCGGTATGCAGAGGTCTTGAGGTTCCTCGCTGGTGTGCCGGAGGCTTCTGGTGGGCAATATAATTTCAGTTACCTCAACCCCGAAGCAGTGTGTTGCTTCCTATCGACAGGAGTCCTAGTTGCTACTTCTTCGAGATTAATTTGTACCACACTTGGGCGTCTGTTTTTGAAGAAAAAGCGCTCAAAGTATTTCTTCGCTTAAGGAATGCTGCCGTCTTTCCAAAAGAACAGGATGTAGTTTTAACGGAGGACTATAGTTATCCGATAGATACCTTTAAAGCCGAAACCGCGTCGGTGGACTTTGCGCCTGTCATTTCCTGCGCCCCTGTGCTCGAGACCGTTTCTCCCTTAGAAGCCGTTTGTATCGGTCTTCCGTCTTTGATATATGTCTTCGGTAGTTCCGTCATCAAGTACTCTGTCACGCAGTGCTTTATTGGATTAATTCTTCATGCATGGAACGTGGTGGAAATGAAGGCTGGAACAATCAGCATGTTAGCCCATCGCAATATCCCGAAACCGAATTTAGTCTTCGACCTAACTTCTAAACACCCCAACGTTGGTGAACGTTTTCCGTGTCAACGCACCTCGTCTCTCTGACTCGTTTCTTGTTTCCCTATCCCCAATATCGTGCGCAGACAGAAAAATGTGAATCTGGCGAGTCTTACGTTGATGCATTTAAGAAGGCTGTTTTGCTTAGTTAGAAATACCCCACGCGCATTCTATCTGTGCTGTTCTTTGTGCTGTGTTACACTAATTGCTCTCGTAGCAGGCCTCCCGAGGGACAAGTTCCTTTCCCCATTCAGCACGATCCTGTACCACTTGGATGCTGCACATTTGGTTGACGTGCAACACAGCAGACTGTGGCTTCACGAAGTAGGGGATAGTGTAACAAAATGGAAACCGAAATGAGCGACTGAACTTAATACCCCTTGCTTTTATTCTGACTGTTTTTCTAATGGTTCGTTTATAGGAGTCCGGTGCTTCATCCAATTGTACATTCGTTTCGCTCTTTTTGTCTGTCGTTTGTGTACACTTTGACCGAACATGTGGCGCGGTCTGATGCTCTAATAAACCCTTCTTGCGGTACTCGTTGTCCTTCCTGTGATCGTCGGAGAACGGTCGTCACATGTTTGCGTCGCAACGTTCCTACGCATGGTGTGAACTGTTTTCAGCTCAGCCCGTTCTTTTGCGACCGGAAAATGTACGGAATTCATTATGAGCCAAAAACTACGCGAGCTTTTATCGGTGGCTACCATATTGGGGTAGTTTTTGGTCAACCAACCAGCAACTTCTTGTATACCACCAACCACAAAACGACCTTGGAATACCTTGACGGCTACAGTGATTGGATGTCCGAAGGGTCGTAGGCACACTTCTGCAGTCCTAGCGATGCCTGCAGCTGTGGGTATAGTGACGAACGTTAACGGTGAAGCTACACTTACCTTACAGACGACCGGCAGCGAAACTATGGGGTGGGCAACGTGGCTTGCTAAAAGCGCAAAAGGGCATCCACGATGCGCACCATCCATATGTGATTCCCACAAAGTATAACTTGCTGCGGAACGAAGAAAGCTGACATCCCATTATCATGCTGTAAGACAAACGCTGACCACGTGCATCAAGGGAAAACGTCTCCACACGAGTATGTGACGATGTTATTATTGCATCCAAATGAGACTACAATAGTTCACAGTGTAATTCCGTCATACCTGAGAGACAGTCTCTGCACCTTTACTCACCTACAAGATGGCGCAACATCACATGGCATGTTTATAACGTTTTCTCCGTGTGGCCTTCGTTGGACTCACAGGTATGGTTGCAGGACAAGCACCATAGCAGATTTATTAGGTAGTTCCGAATGCACGGTAACATCTGTGTAGGACCAACGTTGTTACCTTGGAAGCTTTACAACAAACGGCTGAGAAGGCATTGAGGCTAGGTGTAACAACTGCAGTTGGCTTAAGGAAATGCGAACGCCTTACACACCTGGGAGTAGGGACACCAGCGTTTTCAAGGTAAAAAGTCATAAACGATTAAGCCACATCTGTCAGAAGGTGCGTTTCAGCTTGTGAAATACTTTATAATAGATTACTTTCCTCAAGTTTTCGGCGAGTGTTGTCTTGCTTATCCGGGGTCACTAGTCAGTCTAATGCACTAAGCAACTACAACAGTGATAGATATTAGTACAGGCAGCCATGGAAATGAACCGGTCAACTGCAAGATGCGTATACACGTTATGCTTATGGGGGTGAAAAACATAAGAAAACGCAATGCCTTAACTTTTATAAAGACACATATTAAAAAAGCTGAATGATAAGTGCTAGCACGAACAGTGAAACGGGCTGCGAAAATACGCTGGGTATGTTTCCGAGTGGAGTCTAAACATCTACAAAACATTAGCAGAAACCATCCAACGTATAGCAGTTAACGAACTTTTTTCTACGCAAACGTATTTTTTATGTGCGATTGTAATACTATGCTCTGTGAAGAGCTATCACTATTGCTCACTATACCAATAATATAAATGCGCCAGGGAAAATAACTTGCCACATAAAAGACAGGATCCAGGGAGAAAAATATTCATCAGAACTTTTCTTTACAACAGCAGCATGAAGCTAACTTACCAAATGCTTGTAAAGGATGAGTCAGATTTAGTTTAATATTCCTCCGGTCCGGCGTTCCAAGCTCTTCCGTTTCCAAATATTATGACAGACCGTAATTAACCTTTAGAGCTGCAATGTAAAAGAAATACCTCGGAGACGGCTAAAGGCTAAACAGCCTAGTAAGAGGCCGATGAAAGGACAGCTAAGAAAGAAAGGAAGAGGGAAGGAAACGTGCCGGAGAGTAATAAGAGATTGAGGGTACAAGGAAACAAAACCGATCGACCTATTACTTGTTGAGGTTTTACTGTGACGCCGGCGAACCGGCTACATTGGAACAGCAGCCCCGCAAGCCTTGGCGGTAGAATAAAAGGTTTAACGTTTGGTTCACTTAAACCAAATTTTCCTTTTACAAGCACAGAAACATTTCGCACAGAAAGTTTCATAAATTTGCTCAGTAATAGGCAGAGAAAGCAAAATGAGAAGGTTTGCTGCGACGGATGAACCAGGTCGGAATTTCACTTGGCATACATTTGGTGTAGATTGGCTATGATTTAATTAACCATGTGCTGGCTAGGAGGAACGATGCTCTAGGTAATCATGTACGTGAGACTACATTACCCATGGAGTCAAGATTTTGTTGCATGATCAAAAACACCTTCAGCGTAGTAGCTGTTGCATATGATACGTAAATTTGTCTCAAGTCTAACTGTCAGAAGGTAGGTTTTCCTCACTGCTTCGTTCCATGGCTGTCCTTTTCGGTTTCCTCACGGTCTAGTCCGCTCTTTCCCTTTTTCCGAGGTCGTGAACTTCTTACAGATCCGGGATTGGACCGAGTAACTGCCTCCGCCTGAGATGGGACAAAATAACCAACTAGAACTTAACTGAACCATAGGTTTATATCAAAACGATCCAAATTCTCTCAACGACTCAGCGACTGATGTCCAGTATGGATAGTTGGAAACGAATTCTACACACTCCAGAAAACATTCAAAAGCAGAAAATGTCAGACACCAGATGCTGGACATTTTAGTTTCCTGCACAATTATTCATCCTACTCGACTGGCACCAACGTCTATGGCGGGCCCTGCCTGAGCTATCTGATCAGCCAGCAGAGGAATCATACGACGGCGAATAACTGAGTGTACAACTGGTTTAAAAGTCTTTGGCAGTTTTAATTGACCGTTCCAAAGGATCGACGAGAGTGTTCCAGGAAGTGGTGGGTTTTGACTTGGCAAGCCTTAGCCCAACAAAATGCCACAAAAGTCCGTTTATTAACACTGCTACGCAGCGGATGTGACTCGCTACTGAATAAAATCATTGTCCACAGGTACCCTCTGGCATATTGCCTATTGCTATTTTTCACTATTTTATCGACACTTGCAAAACGTTCTCTCTCTCTCTCTTCACATACTGTCACTACATCATCTATTGTACCTTACCTGTACACGCTACGCACACATGAAGCACGTTTATCATCACCCCACCGGAAACTTTGTTTCTCATGAATACTTCTTCCGTTTCCGTAATTTGTACAACTATTGGCCACAGTCAATTAGGTGCATTGCAACGTGTCTATCGCGCAACAAAATTGTTTGTTAATTTTGCGCATGCCTCATTTGGTTGTTCATGATGGATTCGATATGAATAATTATTTATTTATTGCGTTATCTTCTTTGCTGCCTTCTGGATTGGAAAATTCGAAAAATTGGAAATCCGCTTCTAACTTTTCGTTCAATAGGGCCACCTTTGCCTCCATATAAGTGACCACCCTATGTATCCTTCAATGAAGAGCTGTCCAAAGTCGGAGATCTCAGTTCTAATACAGTTGGTTCTGCAGCCGCAGATGGTTTTGATTGTCCGCTTCCAGCCACGTTGTTCAGGTCTACTTTATCTGGCGCAGTTGCTGCTGCCAAAAATGAAATCGCACTGTCTTGTTCCTCCACACGTACAGTGGTCACATAAAACATAGGGTCTCCAAATTTTCAACCAAGCGCAGGGTTTCAGTCACTTTTGCACACGGAGGTTGTTGAAGAATGTTGATCAACATCTTGTCTGTTGGTGGTTCGTACCACCCATTTTCACGTGCACGATACTCTTGAACAAATGAGCCAGCAAGTGTTTTGTTAGCAAAGTGCTCCTGAGCAGAAGCCACTTTAGCTAATGGTGTATACTCCTTGATGATATTATTCCTTAGAGTTGGAGCAGCAGCATATTGTGTGTTGCCCGCCTGAAACTACTGCACTCCATGACGCGTTTCGAGGTTATTTCCTCTCATCAGATAGAGATAGCAGGCATCGAGCCCGGGACCATTGGGATGTTAGTTGTGACCGCCACCCCTAAGCCACCGGGTCACGACGGGCAAAGCTTGGCACAACGTGTACTTCAAATTGCCTTTCCAATCTGCCATTAACCGTTGTGCCAAGCTTTGCCCGTCGTGACCCGGTGGCATTGGGGTAGCGGTCACAATGAACATCCCAGTGGTCCCGGGTTCGATGCCTGCTATCTCTGTCTGATGAGAGGAAATAATCTCGAAACGCGTCATGGGGTGCAGTGGTTTCAGGCGGGCAACACTCAATTTGCTGCTGCTTCATCAGCTACGGTCCTAGTGATCGAATTGTCAAGGTTCACTTCAATGGGAATCGCGGTCCACTCTGAGATTGCGCGTCGCAATTCATCTAAACAACGTGTACTTCAAACTGACATTCCAATTCCTTAGAGTTGTTTGAGCAACTGTTTCTTTTGAAACTGCTGTATCCGGTGCTAAACGTGACAACAATCTTTATTGTGATTGATATAACGCCAGTTCGGCTAAGCAGCAAATTCCGGTTAACCGGATTCTTTAAGTCCACCAAAATCGGCCTTGCAAGCTCCTTATGACTCAATGCTTCGGCAGTCTTCCAATGACCGACCCTGTGAATTTTCTTTAGACAAAAGTGTATTTATCTGCCAAAATTTCGGAGAATATTTTACACCCGTCTTTTATCCAAAACTCTAGCCCCTCGTATTACCGGCTCCTCATGCTTGTGAATAAGCACAACCCCCTGGCGGCTGATTGCAACATCAGCACCCCGCAAAACTATTCTAGAGATGATTGCATGTCGTCAACTCGCGCTTACAAAATGTCATTAAGGAATCTGCTATTGGATTAACTGTTCTACTGCATTGAGCCAATTCAAAAACGGCCGTTAATAACCAGCATGTTGGTCAACCTGATCGTCACCTAGTATAGGGGTGCAAGAGTCAACCAGACAAACACTGAAAACACACCCACTTCATTTTAAGATGACGAGTGTAAAAATTAATGCAACCCTGATCTAACTTAAAACACGTGTTATGGTACCGAAGCAGGCACTTATCACACTGAATTCCTTCTGCACTTAAGGTGTTGCACGTATATTCGCCACAATTGTGACCTTACTGAGAGGTCGAGATCAGCGCAAATGACTCAAGGATATCAGTGATTAAAGAGTTCACAATTTGTCGTGACCAGTTTTACAAAAACGGGAAAAAACAGGGGGAATAAACCAACCAAAAATTGCTTTGAAGCAATTTGCAGAGGAGGTGTGAATTCAGTAATAATTCGAGAACGGCACTTGGGTCGAAGTGTCAGGGACCTTGGTTGATTGTTGGTAGAAGAAACATCAGCAGTGCTTGTGGAGGTGAAGTAGGGATTCGACAAAATTAACGTTGCTGCTTGGATTGAACAGTGCCAATAAAAGGATCCGATAGAATACCTCAGATAAACCAGAAAAACAAAAGTATGGCTTAGGAGGAATTCTAGGTACGTTTGGACACTCAAACCGTGTTACACGAAACGAGAATGGTCAAAATCTGATTTCAGGATAAAGGTCTGTGTGAAGAGAAAAGCTTGCCAGCGGATTTCCGTCGGCAGAAACAGAACACGATCAGAAGAGCGCCGCGTGTGAAAACACACAGAAAAATGTTCCGAGTATGTTAATACTTCCAAGTCATTTGAGTCACAAGCAAACTGGCAAAGACAACATTTTCCGTGCAGTGTTATTTACATAACGATCCGATACAGAGATGTAAGGAAAGAAATTCTGAACCATTCCCGTGGTTCCGCTTAATTTAACTCTATCTTGGTGATGACTGACATTTTATGGTGGCAGGGTCATTTAGGATATAGTGTGAAGCCGGTCGAGTTTACCGAGGACTTCCGTGTCCGGGGCATACGTAGGTCGTGATAGGCCATATGCCTGTGGTGCATATGACATAGACCCAGTATGTATTATCAGCCTTTCAGTGAGAATGAAAACCGGGTGTTGCATATGTAACCATATGATCCAGGTTATTTGCATTAATAGACTATCACACACGACTTACCGCTAAGCGTTCACATTTCATCTAACAATAGGAACGCAACGAAGTTGTCCATATCGGTATTCACAACAAATATGTAGTTCTTGGCCATACTTCCGCTCATGGTTCTTCGCTGCCTCCACCTTATACTTTAAAAATACGACGCGGTAGATAACCGACATTTCCGGACGTCCTCCTGCATTTGTTCACTGTTAGGAAACATACTTCGAACTACACGATGGAAAATAGCCTTGTCACCCAACATGACGACGTGTGAGCAAATATGCCTCTTCATTTTTGAGCGCACTATAAACATCGTGTACAGCACTAAGTAACACATAATGCACAACTAAAAACCTAGTGGTATACTGGTTTTAAAAATACAGTTTCACAGCATCAACCATCATGACTAAATAAACCGGCTTACCTACCCGACCACACTGACCAATCTAACAGTTTTTATATTCAGTGCATTGGATACTTTGGTATATTTTTCGGTGTGTTTGGTTCTTTTCATCTATTTGGCTGTTTAGTAAATAGTTAACGTTTCGTTTGCATCTTCAGCGGGTCGTACATGCTAATACAGCGTTTCACTCCGCTATTAAACACAAATTGGTTATTATAATGAATACGCCCACGTTGCCTTTACCTGAGTTTAGGGCACTCAACCACTTTGTTTGGTTCGTTACTTTCGCAATGGAGCTAGAACTGGGACATTGCTACCGACTAATCAAGGCATAACTAGGTCGTTCGGCGATTGTCGACTCGTACAACATAGCCCCTTCAAGTTCCGAAAACTAGCTAATGGAAAACCATGAAACAAATGCTGTTTAGTGAACCGGCCGGCTCTTTTGGACACTCAGGAGTCCGGGGCTGGACTCCCAACAAAGTACTCTGCGTATTTCTGCTCAAATAAATTTAGATACAACATAGAAAGACTGTAGTTTATTTCAGCTGGCAAGTTACATCCCTAACTTGTTACCTAATTTGTTAGTTAGATACAGCACAGAAAGACTATAGGTTAATTTAGCTGACAGGTTAACTTCCCGAGTTAATTCCTTTGTATATTATCATTTCATTTATCGTCTGTATTACTTTTCCGATTTCGTTTACTGGCTGCCACGGGACACTAATTTCATATTTTCCCGTCGTCGATCCTGTTCCAAACACCATGCATACTCGCTTTCAACTCAGGACCGGTTGTTCCAGGCCCAAGTTAACCCATCTCATACGTTCGGCTGTGACTAAACTATTTGTCCAATAGAAAAATTGTTGGTTGAAAAGGAAAACTGAGATCGTTGTTGGCACGAGTGTCCCATGCGAGTCCTTTTGACATCCTTTGAGCGTCCAGCGGGTGTACTTTGAGTGTCCTTTCTGCATCCCGAATAATTATTTATTTACATGATTATTCACCAATGTTCGAGGGTCAATGCGGATCGGGAAAAGTTAGTCGGTTCAGAATGCACTATGTCCGTCGTGCAAAGTCAGTCCACTTCGAGCATAGCCACAGGAGAATTAGACGACTTCACCAGCTTTTTCGCGGGTTTAAACGGTGCGATGTCACAGAGCAACCGTGAAGCAATGAGTTCTTCTTCCTGACATTCCATTGTCAGATGATTAATCATCTGAAATTGGAACTGCTTCCATTGAAGCCACCTGCCCCATGGGCCAAGCGAGAAGAAGAAAAATGTACGCTACTTTCTTATGTAAGTATTTTTAGTACCGACGTAACATTCCCCGTCTGTAAAACTCCTCAGAAACGTCGCAGCAACATCGTTCCCGTGTATTCTTTTGACATTTTTATTCACCCGCACCGCCGAGGATTGAACTGTGCGGTGACCAGTCGCGGAGAGTCTGTTTGTCCTCCATAGCAAACAACCAGTTGACGGAAGACAGTGCTATGAGGTACCCTTCATGATGCTTTAAAGTTGTATTTCACTGCTTCGCCCCTATTTGCTTCTTACCTTGTTCAAAGAAGCAGTACGCAATGGTGGACTAGCGACTTGAAAGGCATGCATGCCACTGCATCGCACTTCTGAAAACTTCAGCTGTACAGGTACAATTGCTGCTCGGAATGCAGTGTTTGCGTGAAAAAGTGCATGCCATGTGTATTATGCTGACGGCCGTACGCATTCAATCCAACACAGACGCGTCTAACAGTAGGTGTCCCATCTCTCTACCAATGGACAGTGTACACACATGCGTTTTCAATGCTAAACTGGGCAATCATAAACCCATGACCTAAACGGTAACGTATTTATGCTACAAAAATTTATTCTTTTGGTAAACTACTTCTCGCAGTTTAAAGAGAATACCGTCACCGAAGAGACGCGCAATGACGTGCTCGCAGCAATGATGAACAATCTTGCACGCAAGGTCAAGTGACGTGGAGTAAAAGACACATACCGCCTCGTGGAATCTTCTTTGGCTAAGGCTGTCATCTTTAAGCGACGATCCGACTCCATGAATTAACACTTTTCAGATGCCGTCATGCGCAAAGAATTCGCTGATAGCCAGGAATCCTTCGTTATATTCAAGATTCGTCGTTGGATCCAACACGCCAAGGATGTCGAAAATTCCCGCACGGAACAGGCTCCAGATTGTTTTTATGAACAACTTCCGTAGTGCACAAGTAATGACACTATATTATCCTTCGCATTTAATTCCTTGTTTGTACACCATGATTTGAGCGCCTGGCGACCTCAGTATTGTTTCTGGTGAGTATCCAACATGAACTAAGTAGGCGCTAGAACGCGCCCTGGTTACTATGCATTTTAAACAATTTTGTTCCGTGCTTTTTATCTAATTGTCCTAGTTGCGTCCAAAAATACCTGGTCAGGACTCAGAAAGGACGCTCGATGAACGCCAAAAGGACTCTCAAAAGACATTGGTGCCGACAGGTACGTCACAGACCAATGCTGGGATTGGAAATTAGCAGCTTAGTAACCGCGTCAAACTAGACCATCGCAGGACATCTATCCTACTTCGAGAGATTCAGCAGAAAGTTAGTCCTGCGTGAATGTGAGAAGCAGCTTTGAAGAAGTTATGGCCCCTCACCTTTCAGATTCTTTAACTCAGTTGCTATCCACAAACCCAGAAAGAATGCTGCAATTATTTTTCATAGCAGGCGATGCTGCGTTCGTACGGTCTCCTCAACAAACTAGATGTTACGGTAACCTGTTTGTAACTTTCTCAAGCGGTCTCAGCGTTTTTGAAAATGCTTCCACCCAACCGGACCCTAGAGAGGAGGAGATGGCCTTCACTTGTCGTAAGTTAACAGAGATTAAAACGCATAGCTTGAAGGTAAAAACATTTGCACAAGTGTTGTATGAAACCCATCGCAGTTGGTATCAACCTAGACCTTCGCTGCGTAGACTTTACTTCACAGCACCACACAATCATACTACAAGTCCTAGTTTAACGATCGATTTATGCGGATATCAGCATTACTACGGTGACAATGCCAGGCGTCGCAGATCAACTTGAGCTCAACATAGCTTGCTAGCGCAGAAAAACTAGTTCGTCGGCACGTGAACGTGTCCACTCGTCCAGCTGCGGAAACAAGTCGCAGGCGTTACATTAAGGATAGGCACCGTCGTTTCACTTTTTTCATCGACAGGGAGCAGAGGTAAGCTTTAACCTAAAAGTGCAGGAGACCAGCATGTAGACCCACGCCTAAGGTGCGTGCGGCCAACGGATGGCCGGTAGCCTAATAGGACCAACACATGATGTACTCAAACCAAAGTCTCTGCCGAGATTTTCAACCAGTTTTCATGGTTGTGTCTGTTTCATTCGCACTCACTTGTATTTACTACCTCCGACCACCTCAGCTCCGCTGGCTCGGCCACGTGTTACGCATGCCAACTCACCGACTTGTACGATGTGTGTTGCTTGCCTGCCTGGGTTGTGGATAGAAGAGAGGTGACCAAGCGATGATTTGGTCGCGAGGAATGAAGGCTTTCACTTCGAACCTGGTCTCAGTTGGAGTGTCTCGGCGCCCTGGTTGGGTTCCGAAAGACGATGACCACGTTTGGCTGGATACACTTGCTGATATGGCTAGGAGCCGACCTCAGTAGCCTTCGTGCTGTGAGTTTCATTGTCCAGCCGATCCCTCTTAGCCTCCCCCTCCAACGACGACCCCACTATGCAGCTTTTTATAGCCTTTTATAATTTTGTATACCACTCATAAGTAATACCAAACTACTTTTTCTGCTGCATGGTAACAAACAGGTAGCTTACCGGAAAGATACCCATCCCTTTTCCGGTAGCTCAGCTGGCTTGCGCCTGTTGCATTTTATTCCATTTTTTCTTTTAGTTATTGCGGCATAGTAACTGAGGTGTTTCCCACGTCTAGCTAACGTGTATGATGCTGATAATAATAATAACCGTTGTTGTTGGTTTTGTTTTCTTTCGAAAACTCTCACCTACCTTTCTGCGTTTAAGTTAACCTACGGGTTTTTTATGCGCAGTATAAAGTTACACTCAATTGTTGTCCTTCTTGTTGGAAGAGTGGTGGATGCATTTAGTCGTATTTCATCGAATATTTTGCATGTGTTTACTATGTTAACAGCTATTTCTCAATAGTCTGTTTTGTAACCCAATTAGCTTTCTTGCTCTTATCTAGAAAATACACGTCATTAGGCTATCTGAATGGCTATCTAGTTATTTTCCATCTGATGTGTAACTACCCCGTTTGGATTACACAAATATGGTCGACAATTCTGGAAAAGCATTCACTGTTTGATGCTGCCTTCTCTCTGGTTTCAATGTGGTTTGTTGAACCGCCGTACTGCTCTGCTGAGGCGTCGTAATTCTTTAGTCCAATGACAGGCGTCTTATCTTCTGGAATATTGCACATTACCTATCCTACAAGGATTTAAAATGTGCTTAGCAAGACTTTTCAAGGCGGATTTTTCGGTGTTAATTCCAGGAACCGGATTAGATCTGAAGCCTTTTCATTTGTTCCTTATCTCCTCAGCCTTGCCTACTACTTGTGGCCCTCTCTATCCCAAAGGAATGCAAGCGATATAGCGGTTTGTGCCTTAACTCTCAACTAGCAATGTTATTTCAGAGCAAATAAGCTAAAGTTAAAAGGGCCTTAAGGGACCTCAAGAGCACGCGAGTGGTAGGAAGACAAATTCTACGGTTAGTAGGTTTTCAGGTGGTCGGTCAGCGATTCAGTTCCGCCCTGCCACATCACAATGTGGTAGCGCTCGATTCAGTAACACACATGTCGCATTTTTTCAGTTAGTGCTTCGGACCGTGCGTAGCCTAAGTATTCGGTTGCATGTGTTAGGTCTCAAGCAGGCATGTATGTATTCACTGAAACTTGGTTATCTTAATTTAACAGGGACGGTAAAATTCATCTACTTATCTAAGCGCTGTTTAGGTCTGAAAGATCCATTAGTGGACAAAGCGGAAGAACTTTTCCTTAAGTTGTTTTACAGACCAGCTTACTTTGGTAAGTGGACAAAACTTTATGACCCTGGGTGACAATAATTCCAGTAATGTACTTGATTACATTCGCTTCCAAACTGCAAACATTTGTCCGGTGTGGACTGACCTCAATCTCCCGGTGGTGGGAAAGGATACCATTTGCCCCATCATGTGATACGTTCCTCCTGCTCAATGATCCCCTTGCAGTAATTCTCACCACCATTTAACTAACACTTTTCGTTGTCCCAAAATAAATTTTGTTTGTTTTGGCTGTTGACCAAAATTATGTGATCCCACGGTTACTTTATTCCGTGTTCATTGGCAGTTCAAATATTAGTCATCACGCACTCAACCGCTTAAAATATGAATTAGTTTAAATGCCTGAATAGCTTCATAATGGTCTCGTGCCGAACGTCACTGGTCCTTTGGAGCATTTCAATTTTTACTGCATTAACCGTTATGGAAGCCGATATTTAAAATATGTTGTTACCTTGAGAGCGGTCCCTGCTATCTCACATTACAGCAGTGATCACACAATATTACAAGGGTGCAATGTAGGTGGAGGTCAAAAGTATAGAAACCATTTTATTCATGTAGCCTATTATTTTGTCCTGTATTTTTATGCACAGATGAGCTACTTACATGAGGCCATAACTGTGGGCTATACACAAAGTCAATGCCCACTGCTCTAGTATTCATTTGGATTGGTCAACTCTCCATATTTAGTTGTCATGTTACAAAGCGGTCTATCGAAATTCGCTAGTTTGTTCCACGCGTGAATTTAAGGCATACCTGTTGGTTACTTTGTGTGAATTGAAATTTGTCAACCTGGATTTGTGCTGGAAACAGAGATTATGGAGATATTGCAAAAGTTGTGTTATTTACTGTGTGCTCAATGTTTCCAAGCATTTTGTCGCTTACAGAAGGTCTGCAGGCCTATGCTTTTCTTCAACTCAGTGTTAAGTACTTTCGGCGCTGATATTCTTGAGCTTTCGCTACAAGTACTGTTGCATCAGCTCGTGGACCTCCTGATTTGCTATATGGATAAACATGTATCTACTTTGTTGAACGTTGTATGTGTAGCCACTCTATTCTGTAGACGATATTAGCTCATCTCATTTCTGTTAGCTAGTGATTACGTTTGCTTATTTCACAGCTTTGCCTGATCCTGATTTTTCTGGTTACCATTCTGTCGATTCCAAACATTTGGCGTACGAACCTTTAAACAGTTAGAGTGTACTGCACCGGAAAAGCTCTTTCACTATTTTACAATCTTAGATTTTACTGCTGTTAAACCTTCAAAACCTCCACTTATTTTACTGACGGCAGTTACTTTTCACAAACTGCTTTGGTGAGTCCTGTGCTGTACCTTTCTTTGCCCTTGTTTATTCGCTTCCTACTTTTGTAACCTGCACAATACACCTTGGGTTCAATTGCCTCCAACTGCTCTGCAGTCTCGTACTTGACACGTCCCTTACGCGTCATTGTGAACGACTGGTATTCCGGGCGTCAACCAACAAGAGTAAACTCTTCAGGTTTGCGTTACGAAATCTCACTGTCGGATAAGGCATAAGATAAAATTCGTTGATACTTCACCATGCTCTGCCATCTACATTCCACCTACGAAGAGAAAGTAGACAAGCATACAGCGCTCTAGATACTTGCCTATGACAGTCACCTGCTTACGAAGCAGTCTAAGGAATGGGGACTTATTAAGTCGATTCATCTAGAAAGAAAAAATATAGATACCACCAGGAAAGTAATGGAAATAACCAGCACATGAGGACAGTTTAACCGTTGTAGGAAATAGGTAACGTGGCACAGCCTAAAAGAATCAGAAAACTGTTTTACTGACGCTAAAATGCTCCTCAAATCGAATTCGGCAATTATATCATTGACTCGAGTCAATGTAACTCATAACTATTTGGACTGCGACAATGTTAGTGCACGTGGTAGACAGTAATCGGTGGTTGGCTTACTTGTGACCGCTTGACAACTGCGACGTAGGTTGTCAGAGTCCAAGAGGGTTGAGTCCAGATGAACTTAGAGTGATAGAAAGGCACGTCTTTAATCTGTAACCAAAGAAAACCCTGCTCAAGAATGAGGGCATGATTTGCTTCCACCAAAGCTTTTACATGAGTCGTCAGAAGCACTAATGGGACAGCTCACTTTGATGGGATTGTGTAAGCACAAGTACGATATGGATTCACAAGACGAAAAAGGCAGCTTTCTTGCCGTTAGCGAATATAGCAGTTGGTTGGAAGCATACGGATTAAGTTCAGCCGACCGCGTATGCTGGTTTTTATTTGGCTAACGCAGGAGCTGGCTACTTTGTTTAACGCGACATTCAACGTAACCCAATACCTCATAAATGCAGCCAGCGTCAGTCTAAATTATGGAAATGTACCCAGTTCATTTACAACGACGGTCCTCACATGCATGTCATGCTGTCAGTTTCGATGAGCATGCTTTGGTGAATAAGCCGTTTGTCCCTAAGGGACCGCGTTTTGTGATATGGTGTCAGAGAAGACCAAGGCAAGGCTGCCGAACAGTGCTTAGTTGCTGACTAGAGTGCAGCCAGCCGTGCAAACGCGTGGCCCGTTGAGATTGGAGAGTCATCTGAGTAGATTTAATCTACTTAGCAATGTACAACACGGATTTCTGAAGGGATTTTCGTGTCTGACGAATCTGTTGGTGGCTCGCGAAAATTGGGCGGATGCAGTGGATAACGGCCACACGCTGGACGTGCTTTTTCGTCGACTTTTGAGAAAGGCATTAGACAAGGTACCCCATTTGAGGCCTCGCGCATAACTGTCCACCTACGGGGTATCTGGCCGCGCCCTTCATTGGGTGACTGCCTTCTTGGAGGGTAGAGAACAATGTGTACGGGTAGGCCGGGGCCTATCATTTAGGCAGTCTGTCCTCAGCGGCGTGCCGCAGGGCTCGGTCCTTGGACCGCTGTTGTTCTCTATCTATGTGAATGACCTACCCGCGGAGCTTGAGGTACCATCGCTGCTATTTGCTGATGACCTGAAGCTGTGGAACATTGTTGATGTTCCTGGGGGTTCCGAAGCTATTCAGCGAGCATTGGATAAGCTTTGGGACTGGTCTACTTTATGGTTACTGCCCATAAATCAGGCAAAGTGCTCCGTTCTTCGAATTGGAGGAGGTTGTCCTCCTGCGAAGTACTTGGTCGGTGGGGTCGAACTCCCCGTGTATCTAGCCAGGTTGACCTAGGCGTCGTACACTCTTCGGCGTTACACTCCGGCGACAACTGGAAGAAGGCCGCAAGCAGAGGTTTCCGCATGTTGTGGTTAATCCGACGTTCTTTCGGAGTCTTGACGGGCGGCATCTTTACGAGGCTGTTCTCGGCTTTCGTTCGCCCTCATCTGGAATACTGCGTCCAGGCTTGTCCGCCCTGCCTCGTCCGGGACAAAATGGAGCTAGAGAGGGTTTTACGAGTGGGTACTAGGTTAGTCGAGGGATTACGGGGACGGACGTACCCCGAGCGTCTACTTAGTTTGGGAATGCATTCAATGCACTACCGAAGGCTTAGAGGAGACCTAATCCTAACCTACCGTATCTTGACTGGGAAGGTTGGTCCAGATTTGTCTTGGCTATTCAGTCCCGCTAGATTGTCTGTTCTACGCGGTCATTCGTTGAAGCTGGACAAACCGCGGTCCGATCGGATTAGGGCGGAAATCCGGCTGTCACGCCGAGTTATCGACCGCTGGAACATGCTTCCGGAAAGTGTTATCAGGGAATCTACGGTTAAGGGGTTTGAGCGGCAACTTGACGCTCTTGGGTGGCAACACGAAACCTTTCCATTTTCCTGAGTAACTCGCATCTTCGTACTTCGATTTTCCTTTTTCTACTTTTCTTCACGTATTGGTATTATTTTCTTATTTAAGTGCACTTCCCTATTCTGTACCTTCGATTTCTCTTCCTATCCTTTGCTTACTTCACGTGACTGCCACAGCAGGGACTGCTAGGGCAGGAAACGTGGGCATTAACTGGTTGGCCAGGGTGCGATACGGGTGTTTCCGTTTTAGATCCATCAATAACTGAGCACTTCATCAATTCCTGGCTCAACGATCCACTCAAGATGGAACACTCACGGGATTTTCCTATCGTTCCAGTCCCCATCTGAACTGAACTGAACTGAACATGGATGAACACACTTGACCAGGAGTTAGATAATCTGGGAAAGTAAGTGAATCGATTTTTGCGACCAATGGTTATCGCCTGGCGAGGTTTCGAGATACAATCGGAGATGAAGCACGCCGCGTCCTGACAATGATGCAATACGAAAAGAACGAAAACTCAGCTGAGCTGGCAACAGTTATCCGAAAATTTGGCGCTTGTTGCGAAGACCAGATTAACGAGATTTATCAGTGTTATCAGTATTTTACACAAAATAGGCACTCGAAAGTATCTATTGAGAACTATGTTACGGAGTTGAAGATTCTGTGTCGTTCCTGGAATTTTTGTAATTTTGTAGCAGACGGTCTCATTCTAGATAGGATCGTGCTTGCCTTCAGTGATAAAGCACTGCCAAGCGGCTGTTGCGGCAACGACAGTAACCGCTCAGGCAATGCCTTGATATATGTCTTAGAGAACCTTAAGCTACGAGCCGCATCCAGCAAATGCGATTGCCATCCGATGCAGAGCTATGTGCCCTGTCCTGTTTACTTTACAAAATAGCGAAGCATACTACCAGTACTCACGAAACGTGCAAATTCTGCGCCGCGCGACAGCCGAAGGATCGTGACCAATGTCCCACCTGGGGTCGCAATTTCGTCAAATGTGACGGACGAAATCATTTGGCTCGATGTTGCCAGTCTCCCAAAGTGAACCCACCTCAGTCGTGACACAGCACCCTCGACCTGCATTCCTATCATCTCCGTGTCACGCCAACCGGACCAAATTTGTGCGTGTCTTACATCATTATTGGAGTTGGTACTCGGCAATCGGGCTCTTCCGGTTATATCTCCGGTATAGTTACTCTTGAGATTACAACACCATATCAGCGGGATGAGGCTGTGTTTTAGGACTTCTCCTGTATGCCGAGAGCACAATGAAAGCTTGTCGTGCTATGGCGGCAGGATGGTGAGAGGGTGCCGAAGTGTCGCAAATGAAGAGGGGTCTATTGAGATGCTCCTGACTAATCGACTAGTCTAGATCTCACCCAATGAGACGAGTATCTCCTCTCATTATTGTCACCATACTGATGGTGAGGGTCGTGGATCCGTGGAATATAATCATGTCTCATTCTGAGTTCACAGATCTCTCTGTGCATTGAGTCGGCAGCTGCCGGGGATTTCTGCCTTGGGCCTTGTGTTATTTTAGAAATCTCTAGATATTTAGTGGTTGCATGACCTTTATCATAGCGGTGGCACTCGAGAGTAGGGGCAGGAAGCCGTCCTTTAGTTTGGCGCCCAGCTAATTCAATGAGAGTGAAGACTTTGAAGGGTTCGGTTCACCTATGTCGACTAAAGTCCAAATAGCATAGATCAAACGACTGGCGCTGTCAGGCTTACAAGTGTACACTATTGCGTCACTTTGATTTTTATACGATAAGTTTGGCCACCGAATATAACTTAACGCAGCAATTGGCATACATTGGCTACAAGGGTCGTGGACGAGCACGAACAGACTGAGGTTAGCCAATCGTGCTAGTTAGAAAAAGAAACGGTGGAGTTGGTCGTGCATAGATCCTACAGTCCATCTGAATCGAAGCTATTAGCGCAAGGTATACAATACGGCAGCTGCACAGACGTTGAGAAGATGTGCCGAGTTTCGTTTAGGCTAAGCACTTCGTCAAGCTTACTCTCTCAACTGTGTTCTAGCACGTGGTTCTAGATGTTTTATCCAGTTTCCTGACGACTATTGCCACACTCTTCGGGCGTTTTTGCTGCCTACTTTCACCGTCTGGTTTGAAAGTTTCGAGCAAAATTGTTAGAAGTGATTACTGCAAACTGTTGCGAATCTATATGGTGTAGCACGTGTAGCAGACGATGCACTGATTTACCGCTCGACCAACTGGGAACACTTTTTAATTTGTACCACATTTTCAGCGTTGCATGCAAAAGCACATCAAGCACAAACGCGAGAAACTAGTGCCCCGGAAATCGGAAGTAATTTTTCATGGGCTCGTTCTGACACCCGAGGGAATAAAGACTGATCCCGTTGAAATCAATGCAGTGTAGAAGATACCACCCCCTGATGAGATCAAGACTGTTAGTCGCTTAACTGGCATGGAGAATTATTTGAGCCGTTACTTAACAAAGCATGCTAAAATCTTAACTCCCATCCGGAGGCTGACAAACAGTGGAGTGAAGTGGAGTTATGGAAAGAGCAGGAGGCTGCCTTTACTACCATAAAGCGGCTCATAAACTGTGCACCAATACTCCGCCACCATGACCCAGATCTGCGTTTGGAGGTGCAACGTGACATTAGTCAGAGCGGAATAGGTGCCGTTCAAATGCAGGACGGTAAGCCCTTGTACTTTCGCACACACTGCATCACAAGCTCAATACGATTCCTGGACTGATGGCTCCATAGTGATTAGGTTCAACTTATCAAATATTGCCACAAACATCCCCAACCCTGGTGATCTCAAGCACTCACGGAGATAATGTATTTACTATGATCATCACACATTATAAAGGGGTGTCCAAGGAAACCTTTTTGTTTGACAAATGGCTGCTTTCATCATCCCTACAGATTTATCCGACAAATTCATCCCATTAGGCCGTTTCCATGCTCAGCATTTTGACTGCCTTTCTCTCGGAACCTGGTTCCAAGTACCACGACACAGTGAAATTTGCCTGTCTACTGCAATTAGTGATCCCAATATATCGCTATCATATGTTACTGTGAAATTTTTTCTTGTTCACCATATCATCCCGGCACATGTCCTTATCGCAAATCTATCAAAGAAACTGTTGTGGTGTTGCTGAATGTACGGCTAATCTGCTGCTACCGTGCAGCTGAAGGTAGCCAGAAATGTGTTGTGGTTTCCGTTGACTTTACGGATAACCTGCCTAAAACTGTTGTGCCGCCCTCAACCAGTTCAACTCGCCACGAAATGAGAAAGTCAAGGCCAGCTGGACCGAGGGATTCGGATTCAGATTCGTATTGTATGAGATCATAGCGCAATAATTAGGTTGTAGGCAACTACTAACACAATTATATTGGAGCTGCTAAATATTATTAATTAGCACAACCCAAACGGCTCAAATATATGGTCTAAGTTGCAGCTTATCTCATATAGAATCGCTTTTTGATCTCTACTCTAGTTTGATCTCTAATTGTAGATTTATCCACACTTATGCCAATGCTCTCGGCTTGGTCGCTGATCGTAAGCTTTCTCTCCGTAACATAGACATCCTCTATTAAGTCTTACATCAGCACCCTTTTTGACACTTCGATATACCCCCATGTTTGCTCCTGCCTGCCACAGCAGCTATGTGGGAGCTTTCATTTCAAAGCCTTCCTACGGGTGCTGCAAAACCCTTTTACACTTTTATTAATAGTTAATGCATTTTCTCCGCCACTTCACCATTGCTCGTAAACTTATAATCATGCCTAACGAGGCGCGCCACAACTCATTCAAGAGATAAATTATTTATTTAGTTAAAAGCTTAGCTCTTTCAGTATATCTGGCCGTAATATTCAGTTAAGGCTCACATTCTTGGAGGGAACACAGCATAATATAATCGCGGGTCGCAGCATATCTTTCAGTCAAGCTGTTCTCAGCAGCATCTTACAAGCTTAGGTTTCTGGACAGTTACATTTTGCTGTCAACCACCTGACTGGTCGCATAGTAAACGTGCTCCCCTCTGTCACAGAGTTTTACGTCTACTCTTCACCTAGCGCAGTCATCATACACTCATTCGAAACGGAATAAATCCATGTGTTCAGTGAGCATAGTATAACGGAAGTATTTCCCACGGAAAGTGATTTGCGCTACCCAAGTTGTTTTAGCGCGCTTTGTGCCTCTAACCAGACGCGCTACTCTG
>OX104066.1:31813181-32003319 GCA_944474145.2 Dicrocoelium dendriticum | reverse complement strand
GCGCTAAAACAACTTGGGTAGCGCAAATCACTTTCCGTGGGAAATACTTCCGTTATACTATGCTCACTGAACACATGGATTTATTCCGTTTCGAATGAGTGTATGATGACTGCGCTAGGTGAAGAGTAGACGTAAAACTCTGTGACAGAGGGGAGCACGTTTACTATGCGATTAGTCAGGTGGTTGACAGCAAAATGTAACTGTCCAGAAACCTAAGCTTGTAAGATGCTGCTGAGAACAGCTTAACTGAAAGATATGCTGCGACCGGCGATTATATTATGCTGTGTTCCCTCCAAGAATGTGAGCCTTAACTGAATATTACGGCCAGATATACTGAAAGAGCTAAGCTTTTAACTAAATAAATAATTTATCTCTTGAATGAGTTGTGGCGCGCCTCGTTAGGCATGATCATATGTTTACAAGCAATGGTGAAGTGGCGGAGAAAATGCATTAACTATTAATAAAAGTGTAAAAGTGTTTTGCAGCACCCGTAGGAAGGCTTTGAAATGAAAGCTCCCACATAGCTGCTGTGGCAGGCAGGAGCAAACATGGGGGTATATCGAAGTGTCAAAAAGGGTGCTGATGTAAGATTTAATAAAGGATGTCTATGTTAGGGAGAGAAAGCTTACGATCAGCGACCAAGCCGAGAGCATTGGCATAAGTGTGGATAAATCTACAATTAGAGAGCAAACTAGAGTAGAGATCAAAAAGCGATCCTATATGAGATAAGCTGCAACTTAGACCATGTATTTGAGCCGTTTGAGTTGTGCTAATTAATATTATTTAGCAGCTCCAATATAATTGTGTTAGTAGTTGCCTACAACCTAATTATTGCGCTATGATCTCATACAATACGAATCTGAATCCGAATCCCTCGGTCCAGCTGGCCTTGACTTTCTCATTTCGTGGCGAGTTGAACTGGTTGAGGGCGGCACAACAGTTTTAGGCAGGTTATCCGTAAAGTCAACGGAAACCACAACACATTTCTGGCTACCTTCAGCTGCACGGTAGCAGCAGATTAGCCGTACATTCAGCAACACCACAACAGTTTCTTTGATAGATTTGCGATAAGGACATGTGCCGGGATGATATGGTGAACAAGAAAAAATTTCACAGTAACATATGATAGCGATATATTGGGATCACTAATTGCAGTAGACAGGTAAATTTCACTGTTTCGGGGTACTTGGAACCAGGTTCCGCGAGAAAGGCAGTCAAAATGCTGAGCATGGAAACGGCCTAATGGGATGAATTTGTCGGATAAATCTGTAGGGATGATGAAAGCAGCCATTTGTCAAACAAAAAGGTTTCCTTGGACACCCTTTTATAATGTGTGATGATCATAGTAAATACATTATCTCCGTGAGTGCTTGAGATCACCAGGGTTGGGGATGTTTGTGGCAATATTTGATACGTTGAACCTAATCACTATGGAGCCATCAGTCCAGGAATCGTACTGAGCTTGTGATGCAGTGTGTGCGAAAGTACAAGGGCTTACCGTCCTGCATTGGAACGGCACCTATTCCGCTCTGACTAATGTCATGTTGCACCACCAAACGCAGATCTGGATCATGGTAGCGGAGTATTGGTGCACAGTTTATGAGCCGCTTTATGGTCGTAAAGGCAGCCTCCTGCTCTTTCCATAACTCCACTTCACTCCACTGTTTGTCAGCTTCCGGATGGGAGTTATGATTTTAGCATACTTTTTTAAGGAACGGCTCAAATAATTCTCCATGCCAGCTAAGCGGATAACAGTCTTGATCTCATCAGGGGGTGGTATCTTCTACACTGCATTGATTTCAACGGAATCAGTCTTTATTCCCTCGGGTGTCAGAACGAGCCCATGAAAAATTACTTCCGATTTTCGGGGCACTAGTTTCTCGCGTTTGTGCTTGATGTTCTATTGCACGCAACATTGAAAATGTGGTACAATTAAAAAGTATTCCCAGTTGGTCGAGCGGTAAATCAGTGCATCGTCTGCTACACGTGCTACACCATATGGATTCTCAACAGTTTGCAGTAATCACTTCTAACAATCTTGCTCGAGACTTTCAAACCAGACGGCGAAAGTAAGCAACAAAAACGCCCGAAGGGTTTGGCAATAGTCGTCAGGAAACTGGATAAAACATCTAAAACCACGTGCTAGAACACCGTTGAGAGAGTAAGCTTGACGAAGTGCTTAGCCCAAACGAAACTCGGCACATCTTCTAACGTCGGCAGCGCATTGTATACCCTGCGTACAGCTTCATTCAGTGGCTTAGGATCTATGCACAGACTCAAATCACCGTTCTTTTTCTAACTAGCGCGACTTGGCTAACCCAGTCTGTCGGCTCGACGACCTTAGCAGTTATGCCCAATTGCGTTAAGTTAATTCGGTGGCCAAATTATCACGTAAAACAAACGAAATCCTTCAAGCTGACAGCGCCGTCGTTTGTATGTTTGGATTTATCGACAAGTGAACAGAACCCTTCAAACGTCTTCAAAACTGGGCCAACCAAGGACGGATACTGCCCACTACTATCTGTCTCCGCTCGACAAGTATGAACAAAACTATCATGGTTAAAATAAACAAGGCCAAGACACCGGATGGAATCAATGCCGAGAATCGTCTGTGAGATCTTCTTCCACGACCACGACCTCCTGGTGATATGAGGATCCGTCTTTGGGTGAGATCACTTCGATTGTGGCCATGCCCTTCATTTGGACTTTGGAACCATCCATATGCGCAAGAAGCCTTTATCTGGTCGCATATGAAGTCCTAAACACCCGCTTCACGTATCATGGTAGTTGACGGTACCACCGGAGATTGACAGAAGCAGCCACGATTGCGTCACGACCACAAACTGATGTAGACGCACCATTTTTCGGTCCCTGTGTGGCGTGACCACGTAAATGATAGACAGTATTCAGCGTCGGGCCGGAGGGTGCTGTGTCACGACTGAGTGGGGTTCACCTTTGGGAGACTGGCAACGTCGAGCGAAATGATTTCGTCCGTCACACTTGACACAAATTCGACTTCAGGCCGGACATTGGTCACGTATTCTTCGGCTGTCGCCGAGAGAGAATTTGTTTCGTGTGTCTTGGTGGCCAGGCTTCGCATTTTTGTAAAGTAAAATGGACACAGGCACATAGCTCTGCATCGGATGGCAATCGCATTTGCTGGATGTTGCTTGTAGCTTACGATTCTCTAAGGCATATATCAAGGCTTTGCTGAGCGGTTACTGTTGTTTGCCGCAGGAGCAGCTTGGCAATGTTTCATCACTGATCGCGAGCATGATCCTATCTCGAATAAGATCACCTGTCACACAATTGCAAATATTCAAGGAACGATGCGGAACCTTCAGCTCCGTAACACAGTGCTCGATAGATTCTTTCGAGTGTTTATTTTGAGTAAAAATACTGATAACGTGATACGTCTCATTAGTCTGGCTCTCGCAGCAAGCGCCCAAAGTTTCGGATAAACAGTTGCCAGCTCAGCTGAGTTTTTCGTCCTTTTCATACTTCATCGTTGCCAGGACGCGACGTGCTTCATCTAATGTATGTCGAAACCTCGCCAGGGCGATACCCAGTAGTCGCAAAAATCGATTCACTTACTTTTCCAGATTATTTAGTTACTGGTCAAGTGTGTCCTTCCATGTTCAAAGGGCCACGCGTTCGCACGGCTGGCTGCACTCCAATTCAACAAACTGAGCACTGTCCTGCAATCTTGCCTTGGTCTTCTCTGACACCATATCGCAATACTCGGGCCTTTAGGGACAAACGGTTTATTCAACAAAGCATGCTCATCGAAAGTGATAGCATGACATGCGTGTGGAGACTTCGACGTAAATAACTGGGTCCTTTCCATAATTAACGACGCTGCTGCATTTATGAGATTGTTACTTTGAATTCGTTAAACAAACCAGCTCCAGCGTAGCCAAATAAAAACCAAGCAGCGCGTCCGCGAATTATCCGTATGCTTCCAAGCAACTGGTATGTTCGCTAACGGCAAGCGACCTGCTATTTCTTCTTGTTAATTCATATCGTACTTGTGCTTACACAATCCCATCAAAGTAAGCTGTCCCATTAGTACCTCCGACGACTCATGTAAAAGTTTTGGTGGAAGCAAATCATGCCCTCATTCTTGAGCAGGTTTATTATGGTTACAGATTAAAGACGTGCCTTTCTATCACTCTAAGTTCAACTGGACCCAACACCCTCTTGTACTCACGCCTCGATACTACTATGTTAAGCGGTTGTTAAACGGGTCTACACAATAAGCTCCTCAATCACCGGGATTACGGGCCCCACCACGTGCACTCATGCTACTGGTCGCCAGTCCAAATAGTTTATGAGGTTACAGTGACGCGAGTCAATGATATAATTAGCCGATAATTCGAATCGAGGAGCATTGTGGCATCAGTCAATAAGTAGTTTTCTGTATTCTTTGAGGCGGTGACCACGAAATTACCGATTATCAAACAACGGTTAAACTGTCTCCTCATGCGTGCTGGTTATGTTCCATACTGTTCGTCTGGCATCGGGGGATATCTATATGTTTTATCCTTTCCTAGATGTAAGCGACATTAATAAGTCCCCATTCCATAGGACTGCTTCGCTAAGCAGGTTGACTGGCAATAGTGCACAGGTATCTAGCGCGCTGTAGGCCTTGGTCTACTATCGTCTTCGTAAGGTGGAATGAGTAGAATGGCTGAGCAAGGTGGTGAAGTTATCAATACAGAAGTTTTATCTTGATTGCCTTATTCCGACAGTAGAGATTTCGTCAAACGCCCAAACCTGAAGAGTCTGTCACTCTTGGTTTGGTCTGACCGCCCGTGAGATTACCTAGTCCGGTTCACAATAGGATGCGTAAGGGGGGACGTGTCAAGTACGAGACGTGCAGAGCAGTTAGGATGGCAATTGAACCCCCAAATGGTGTTAATGTGCAGGTTACAAACGTAGGAAGCGAATAAACCAAGGGCAAAGAAAGGCTCACAGCACGGGACTCATCCAATAAGCAGTTAGTGATAAACAGGAATCGTGCCGTCAGATAAAATACGTGGACGGTTTTGGAAGGTGTGTACCGCATGGCTATATGCGAAGTGTCGGTGAAAACTAGTTGAAACTCTCTTGGACAGTGGGGTGCGAGAGCAGGGTCCGCCTCCTAAGCTCGTTGTTGTTGCTTACGAGTACGGAGTAGTTTACAACACAGACTGTGAGTTTCATATTTTACATACTTAGATTGTACTGCTGTTCAAACCTTTCAAAACCTCCACTTATTTTATACTGATCATGGAAGTTACTTGTTTCACGCAAACATCTGCTGCTGGTGAGTCCTGTGCCCTGTACCTTGTCTGTGCACTCTTGTGTATTCGCTTCCTACTTTGGTAAACCTGCAACAATACTCCCTTGGCGTTCCAATTGCCTCCAACATGCTCGGCAAGCTTCGCTACGTTACTTGACAACGTCCCCTTAAGCTTCATTGTGATCGGAATGGTGGTTGTGGAGCACAACAAGATATAGGGGGGAGCGCTGGTATTCCTAATAAGAGGTCTAACGCTGCAGGTGTGCTGGGACGTTACTGCCGGATCGGGTCCGGTCCGTTCGGCATGTTGAGTGTTAATGGCGGCGGTAGTACAGGCATCAAGGAGCTGCCCTGCGTCTGGCCACAATTACGAAGTAGGAAGTAGACAAGCATACAGCGCGCTAGATACTTGCCTATGCCAGTCACCTGCTTACGAAGCAGTCTAAGGAATGGGGACTTATTAAGTCGATTCATCTAGAAAGAAAAAATATAGATACCACCAGGAAAGTAATGGAAATAACCAGCACATGAGGACAGTTTAACCGTTGTATGAAATAGGTAACGTGGCACAGCCTAAAAGAATCAGAAAACTATTTTACTGATGCCAAAATGCTCCTCGATTCGAATTCGGCAATTATATCATTGACTCGAGTCAATGTAACTCATAACTATTTGGACTGCGACAGTGCTAGTGCACGTGGTGGACAGTAATCGGAGATTGGCTTATTTGTGACCGTTTAACAACCGCTAAATAGGTTGTCAGAGTACAAGAGGGTTGGGTCCAGTTGAACTTAGAGTGATAGAAAGGCACGACTTTAATCTGTAACCAAATAAAACCCTGCTCAAGAATGAGGGCATGATTTGCTTCCACCAAAACTTTTACATGAGTCGTCGGAGGTACTAATGGGACAGCTTACTTTGATGGGATTGTGTAAGCACAACTATGATATGGATTTACAAGAAGAAATAGCAGGTCGCTTGCCGTTAGCGAACATACCAGTTGATTGGAAGCATACGGATAATTCGCGGACGCGCTGCTTGGTTTTTATTTGGCTACGCTGGAGCTGGTTTGTTTAACCAATTCACAGTAACAATCTCATAAATGCAGAAGCCTCGTTAGTTATGGAAAGTACCCAGTTATTTACGTCGAAGTCTCCACACGCATGTCATGCTATCACTTTCGATGAGCATGCTTTGTTGAGTAAACCGTTTGTCCCTAAAGGCCCGAGTATTGCGATATGGTGTCAGAGAAGACCAAGGCAAGATTGCAGGACAGTGCTCAGTTGTTGATTGGAGTGCAGCCAGCCGTGCGAACGCGTGGCCCGTTGAACATGGAAGGACACACTTGACCAGTAACTAAATAATCTGGAAAAGTAAGTGAATCGATTTTTGCGACTACTGGGTATCGCCTGGCGAGGTTTCGACATACATTAGATGAAGCACGTCGCGTCCTGGCAACGATGAAGTATGAAAAGGACGAAAACTCAGCTGAGCTGGCAACTGTTATCCGAAACTTTGGCGCTTGCTGCGAGAGCCAGACTAATGAGACGTATCAGCGTTATCAGTATTTTTACTCAAAATAAGCACTCGAAAGAATCTATCGAGCACTGTGTTACGGAGCTGAAGGTTCCGCATCGTTCCTTGAATTTTTGCAATTGTGTGACAGGTGATCTTATTCGAGATAGGATCATGCTCGCGATCAGTGATGAAACATTGCCAAGCAGCTCCTGCGGCAACAACAGTAACCACTCAGGCAAAGCCTTGATATATGCCTTAGAGAATCGTAAGCTACAAGCAACATCCAGCAAATGCGATTGCCATCCGATGCAGAGCTATGTGCCGTGTCCATTTTACTTTACAAAATTGCGAAGCCTGCCACCAAGACACACGAAATTTGCAAATTCTTCTCTGCGCGACAGCCGAAGAATAGTGACCAATGTCCGGCCTGAAGTCGAATTTGTGTCAAGTGTGACGGACGAAATCATTTCGCTCGACGTTGCCAGTCTCCCAAAGTGAACCCACTCAGTCGTGACACAGCACCCTCCGACGCTGAATACTCTATCATCTACGTGTCACGCCAACGGGACAAAAAATGTGCGTCTACATCAGTTATTGGTCGGTGACGCAATCGTGCTCTTCCTGTCAATCTCCGGTGTTACCGTCAACACCATATACGTGAAGCGGTGTTTAGGAATTCATATGCGACCAGCTAAAGGCTTCTTGCGCATATGGATGGTTCCAAAGTCCAGGTGAAGGGCATGGCCACAATCGAAGTGATCTCACCCAAAGACGGATCCTCACATCAGCAGAATGTCGTGGTCGTGGAAGAAGATCTCACAGACGATTCTTGGCATTGATTCCATCCAGTGTCTTGGCCTTGTTTATTTTAACCATGATGGTTTTGTTCATACTTGTCGAGCGGAGACAGATAGTAGTGGGCAATATCCGTCCTTGGTTTGCCCAGTTTTGAAGAGGCTTGAAGGTTCTGTTCACTTGTCGATAGATCCAAATATACAAACGACTGCGCTGTCGGCCTGAAGGATTTCGTTTGTTTTACGTGATAATTTGGCCACCGAATTAACTTAACGCAATTGGGCATAACTGCTAAGGTCGTCGAGCCGACAGACTGGGTTAGCCAAGTCGCGCTAGTTAGAAAAAGAACGGTGATTTGAGGACGGTGCAGAGATATCCTAAGCACACTGAATGAAGCAGGTGACGCAGTGGGTATATCTACTGACCGCTGCCGGGACGTCAGAAGATGTGGCCGAAACGGTATTCGATTGCGTTGGGGCCGTTGAAGCACTCCGTTCACGAGCGGCTTTGACGTGTCGCGAACCGATGTTACGGGCACGTGGGGTGTAGATGTTTTTATTTTTGGTTCCCGAAGCGGGTGACTGGGGTAGGTGGGTACTGGGGAGGGGGGGGGGTCGGATCAAAAAAAACCGGGGGGGGGGGTGGTGGCGGCGGTGACTACTTGTTTACCGGAGGGGGTCTCGGGCGGGGCAGAACCCCAACCCCCACCTTTTTCGGGGGGGACGCGGGCGGTCGGTTGCGCTACCTTCGCCACCGTCTGGTCTTGAACGTCTCGAGCCAAGTATTGTGTAGAAGTGATTACTGCAAATCACTGGTATGTAGAATTCCCTTATGAGCTGTAGCTCAGGGTGTAGCAGACGATGGCAATGTATAGGGTCCACGCGCGATGCCATAGCAGGGAATACTGTCGGGGAGTTGGCGGGACACTCTGAGGGCAATGGGATGCGTCTGGCCTACAAGTGAACATCTAAAGCACAAACGCCCGAGCGAGAAACCTCAGTCGCCCCCGAAAAAATCGGATAGTAATTTGTTCATGAGGGGCTCGTTCTGACACTCCGAGGGAAAATAAAGACATGAAGCCCGTTGAAATGTCTAATGCGAATGCCTGTGAGAGAATGAGTCCACCAACCGGGTGGATGAGCAATCTAGATCGGGTATGACGACTGATGCTGGACGTGGAGAGTTGGAGTTGAGCCGTGGCCGGTATAATAAGTATGCTAAAAAATATAACTCCCATCCGGAAGCTGACCAACAGTGGAACGGAGAGTGAAGTGAGTTATGCGAAAAAAATCAAACCACAGCTTATGCCGAAATAAAAAAAAACCGAAGAAGAGAGCCGAAGGCTGCCTTTACGACCACTAAAGCGGACTCATAAATCATGAATGGCTACACAAGACTCCGCTATATCCCATGATCCAGATCTGCGTTGGGTGGGTTTGCAAATACGTGCACAATATGTCAGAGCGGGAGGTAATAGGGTGTCTTGCCGTTCCAATGCAGGGGTCGGTGATTAGCCGGGGGATCTGGCGCTATACACACGGGCTAGTAATGCGCTATACAGTAGGCCGGGGACGGATGGGCGCGAGTGGGGTGGAGGGGAGGACTTCCGGTGCTTAGTGGGCCATATATATTCCGCCCCCCTTCACAGGGGGTGAGCATATGATTGCTCGGTGTGTTCGGGTTTTACTAGGGAGCTTGATCTTAGGTGTTGAAGGGGGTACATGGATTCCGGTTGGGGGGTTTATGGGCGGCGGGCTGATGCACAGATCTGTGGAGAGAACGTCTTAGGCTGCCCAGTTCAATGGTGGCCGGGGAAGTAATAAAATTGAGCTGCTGGGGGAGACGGCGGTCGCGAACGGTTCACGGGGGACCTTTGGTCCATAGTTTCATGGTGTATTTTGGTCCTGAGGGTGTGTAAGGATTGGTGCGGTGACCCTTTTGTGTGCGTCGTCAATGCAGGGGGACGTGTGATTGTTGTGGCTTGTTTCCAGTATCTTCCCGGGCTCTGGGACAGCTGTTGCGGCTTTGCGAAGAATTTGTAGTTATAGCGGGGGGTTGGGTCGGTCTGCTGACATGAACGGCTTATATTGCATGCTACCGTGCAGCTGCGAAAGTAGCCAGAATCCGGGGTTGTGTCTGTAGGTGTTCCGTTGACGACTGTTCGGCTTTTACGGCCGTATTAACGGTGGTGCCGCCACACGCTATCCTGTTCAACGCGCCTCGAATTGAAGGGAATGGCAAATGGCCAGCTGGAAAGAGGGGGAAGGACGGTTGCAGAATTCGCCTATGGTTGTGTCTGCCATAGCGGGCCTGATTGATGGTGGGGCAGCAGGTGGCTTCGGTATGTATATACATTGGTGTGTGGAGTGACTGCTGCTGGTTTGTATTATTAATTTGCATCCAACCCCTAACGGCTCTTATAGTTGGGTTCTTAATTGTTGCCGCTTATTCTGTGATTTGATATTGGCTGCGGGGGTTACGCTGGTCAGAGTGGGAGGTGAGAGTTGGGTTAGTACGGGTTGACTCCTCGCAGATAGGACTTTGGAGATAACGGAGGGGGCAGCGGTGGAGGTTGCGGGCAGCGAAGGAAATGTGTCAGGACACGAGTGGTAGGCGGTATAAGAATGATCCCGGGGGAGGTACATAGGTCGTTTTGTGTCAACCAATGAGGGGGGAGACCGGAACGCGGCCTCTGCTGAGAAGGGGGAGGACGGGCATGCGCCTATTGCGGCACGTCGGGGGCGGATCAACTTTTAAGGGGGATTCGGGGTTGTTGAGGGTTGAACTGGGGCAGACGAATACGCGATCCAGGGAGGGGGTTTCAGTGGTCGCAGGGAAGCCGTTCGCCGTGGGAGCGCATACTTGCGATGGATTGTGTTCCTTGGAGTGTATGCGTCGTGTGGGTGGGTTTTTGAGCCGTAGCGGGATGGTGTGTAGGCCGGAAGTTGCTGGTTCCTTTGGCGCATCTCGGCTTGAGGAACGGGTTTCTCCGTGCAGTTTGTGATGAGTATAAGCGGTGGGCGCTATGAATGGCGGGCTGGCTAAGTGTGCGCAGCAGCTGCTGTCCAAGCTGTAGGTTGCGGGGACCTGGGTTCTGGTGGAGGGCATAATCCGGTACCGGGGCGATAGTGGATTCGGGCACCACCGAGGGTCACTGTGCGTGGAAGGAGTACGCGGATACAGTGCGCGGTCTGTATTGACTGTCTCTCTGTCAGATATTAATCGGAATAAACTATCATAGTGGTCACCGTGAGCTTAGTATAACGAAGTATGTTCCCACGGAAAGGGATGGGCGTACCAAAGTGGTGTGTAGCGCGCGGTGGGGCCGCGTTACCTGTACGCGGTCGCGGGGCGCATGGTGAACAGTTTTCACTGATCAAGGATATTCTGCGCTATCTGGTGTCCTAGAATTACATCCATAGGATTCATTTCTAAGGAAGCTGCGACTCAATCTGTGCTTTCGATTGTATTCGCATATCGCCGGCACATTCCGCTGTCAGCCACCCACTGCAAGCCACCTCCAACGGCTTCGTTCTATAGGAACCAGTGTGGCTAACTTAGCTAGCCAAACTCCGTGTACTTGGGTCCTCGTCGTGCACATTCGCCTACGGCAACCGACGTCGAGGTTGCGACTGGGACAAAGAAGCGAGTTTCACTCGCTCTTCACTTAACGAGACCAGACAAGAGCAGCGTGCGTTTGCAACAACGGTCCACAGTTGAATTGATTTCACCTGACCGAAAATGTTGTAAGCAGGAGTGTATACGATCAGTAAAGCGAGACATTATTTGCGAATTCTGGGGCCTTTTGTTCCATCTCCTTTGTGTTGCTCTAAGTCAACTAGACTACAAGAGCCAAATCAACCTGACTGATTCGATCTGGTTGTGCCAACCATGCAGAGCAATCCCAATAGTCAGATGTGCAATATCGCAAATGAAGAAGTGGGAAAATCTGACTGCCACAGTCCAGCAGATGGCGCGCTTCAGAGCTTTGCTATTAGTATCTAACAACACGATCTAGGTCTACAGCAAATCCCTCAGAGCTCTATCCCTAAATCAAAGGCTAAAGTCAGACTTGCTAACTGCCCGACGGCATCTGCGCCACCTACTCTAACAATTAATAACCCTTTAAGTAGGCAAGACACATCCAGCGTGACTGCCATTAACTCATCCCTAGATGCCCTATCTCACGAGTTGGTCAAAACACCGACACAGACAGCCCAGAGCAGAGTAACAAAAGCATCTATCACCTCGATAAAAAAATCCTAAGGGTACACCCATACGTTTATTTTCTGGACGAAGCACAAGCAATGCGACACCGTTTTCAAAACCTTCTTTATTGCCCACCAAACAATCCAAGTTAACAGCCAGAGCACTCAAACTAACGTTCGCCAAACCGAACCACATTGCGTTAACGGTCGTGTTCACTAACGTTCCTTAGTACAGTTCTGGCACAATAAAGGGCAAGTTGGTAGATGATCGTAATCAGTGTCGTTCCATCTGCGATGCAATTGGTGTTCGGGTTGACCCAACTACGCTAAAAAGCGTAGCGCGTCTTCCAAATTCAGTGCACTACGGCGAACCTCGATTTCTTCGTGTAACATTGAATTCAACTGAGGAGACAGTGTTAGTCCTACTCACAGCAGTTCCTCTTCGCAACTCATCGAACGAGGTACGCATACTATCCGAAATTTCTTGGAAAGGACGGTAGAAGGAAAAAGAAAATCATGGCGGCTCTTCCAGGAACGAAAGCAAAAAGTCGTATTTATTCATGGTGTTCCTGAACTACTAGGCTCACCTGAGCAGGAAGCGCAAAAACATGAACGAGAGCAGTGGCTTTAAATCCGCGAATCACTCTCTCTAGACCACGTTATCTCTAAATCACTAACGAGAATTTCTTTATCTCCAAACTACAATGGCTGCAGTCCAAAGATATTGAAAGGCGTGCTACACTCCGAACGAACGACAGAAGTCCTATTAGATAGCTGGTTGAAATATCACTCCAGGTTGTCTATCGAGATTAAGCTAAAGATAGCACGCGCTGGGCCACTAGTTATCAGCACTTCATTGGAACATACAAACTCAGTAAAATATTTGCCTCCACAATCTAGCAGAATTGTAGACAATATGGCATTAGCGACGTCTGACGGGATAGAGAGACACAGGAGAGAACATCTAGACCTGGGAAACGCCATGCTACCGGGCAGCCTGACTGAAACTCAAGAACCAATGACCCAAGCATAAAACGATTAGCGGCTGACCAACGAACGGTCGGCTTAAAGCTAATCACGAATTTGTTTTATACTTACATACTTCTAACATCAAAAACACTATCATGTTCGTATACTCAAGCGCAAGGTATTCTTACTAAATTGGCTGAACTTAGAGAACGTCAGAATTCACGACCGCGGGATCTCATTGTGATTAAGGTGAACTGGATAAGCCTTGAGCTAATAGATTCTGAAGTCAAGTTACCTGGTATGTCACCGCTTCGGAATGACGGAGCTGGAAGAGGTGGTGGCGTACTTCTGTATTGCAAGACTAACCTCTGATGTGAAATTATTGACCACCCAGATATCTGTACCCTAGAGTCGCTTTGGTGCCGGCTATGGTTGCGGAACAAAACACATGTCTTATAGCTGTAATTCACCGTCACCCAACTCTACATGTGCAATGAACTTCAAATTATACCACGTCCTTCAGGTTGTTTGACTAAGACATACCGTCACATTCGCATCGCAGGCAAACTGAAGGTGCACGAACTAGAAATAGCAGCGACCGATTGCACGCAGTTACAGTCTGTTTACAGGAGGTAAATTCCAGCTGCCCTCTGTACAATCACGTGAACTCTGGCACCAGATTTTGAACTGCTAACAAGCCGTCGATAATTGATCTTGCGTTCATCAACGAAGAACTCATGGTAGTCGGAATAATTACAAGCACACCACTGGGTTACATTGACCATGTGGCTCTAATGTTTAGCTATGTACGTTATGCGGAATATCCTGGGGAATAGGATGATAAAGTTATACGGTCAAGCACTACGTGTTATCTGCGCTTGTTAAGGAGGTATTTCGGACATTATTAACCGAAAGCCCCCAGAAAACGCCTCGGACACTTTCATCATCATCATCATCATCATCATCATCATCATCATCATCATCATCATCATCATCATCATCATCATCATCATCATCATCATCATCATCATCATCATCATCATCATCATCATCATCATCATCATCATCATCATCATCATCATCATCATCATCATCATCATCATCATCATCATCATCATCATCATCATCATCATCATCATCATCATCATCATCATCATCATCATCATCATCATCATCATCATCATCATCATCATCATCATCATCATCATCATCATCATCATCAACAGCAGTACATCAGCCATTTAAACTGATGCTTCGCTGCCATGCAAACATGAGGACCTATGAAAAAAAGAATAAGAAGAGGGAGAGAAGGGGGACTTACCTGAAAACCTTAATGCCCTAAGCAAACATTCAGGATCAAGGCGCCTACACTTTGTGTTAACAACATGCCATCACAAACAGCTGGCTATCGTGCAAAGATAAGGCGGCATCGGCGAGACAGCTTCCTTGCGGCTTTCACTGCCCCGCGTCATAATCAGCCATTACGCCGCAGATAACTCAGCACCAAACACACTTTAAACAGACAATCCGATTAGGAGACGGCAACAGACGCGCCACTGGTGTCGGTTGCGAGCCATGTCCTGTAAAGTCTCGAGCCAAGCATAAGGTGAGTCACGTGGACTCCAACCCGGAAGGCGAGACGGACCAACGGCACCCAGTTTGGTCGTCAGTGACTTCATTTCCCGCTGCCAAGTCAACTTCTGCCCACCTCGAGCCCTGCGCCAACCGACACCTGGTAGACTGAACAAGGCCCTCCTAGGTAAGCAGTGACCAGGCATGCGTAGCACGTGCCCGAGCCAACGTAACTTATTCAGTGCTATCTGTTGTTCTAGGGAGCTAGCATGATCATCACCCCCTAGTACTCGCCTACGCACATCATCGTTGCGGACACGCTGGTGCCATCGGACACCAGCAATGCTTCGCAAACAACGATGATCAAAGACTTGAAGGCGCCTCAGATCTTCAGACCGAAGGGGCCAAGTTTCACTACCATAGAGCAGAACGGCCCACACTGTGGCCTTGTATACACGGCCTTTCAGACGGAGAGAAACTCCCTTCTGTCGCCAAAGATGACGCAGGTTCAAGAAAGCAGCTCTTGCCTTTGAAATGCGTGAGCTAACGTCAGTTTATATGCGCTTATCATTGCTGATGCAGCTGCCAAGATAAGTGAATTGATCAACCACCTCGAGTTCCTCGTTAGCAAGCGTCAAGGGGTCATCGAGTGGCTAGTGGTCCTGCAGCAACACTTTGCACTTTGAAGGTGCGAAGTGCATACCAAATAATGGGACCACTCTGGATAGGCTATTCAGGGTTGATTGTGCCGCCTCAACATTGTCGAAAAGCAAGACGATATTGTCCGCATAATCTAGATCAACTAACCTTTCACCAGGCAGCACTTCAACGCCTACATCGTGAGATTCCGCAAGGGAACACTCCATGATAGAATCCACGACGAAATTAAACAAAAACGGGGAAATCGGGCAACCCTGTCGAACGCCACTTGTAGTCGAAAAGCTATCCGATAGGGCACCATAGACCCTGACGCGGCCTGTAGTGTTCGAGTATAGAGCACGAAGGATGTTCACATATTTCGTGGGAACACCTTTCCGCGCAAGTATTTCGAACAGAATCGATCGATCGACTGAATCGAACGCACTCTTGAAATCGAGGAACACAGCTATTGTCGGTCTGCGGTATGCGTGGCGCTGCTCTAGCACCTGCCGCAAAGTAAATATATGGTCTATACAGCCACGTCCTGGGCGGAAACCGGCCTGCTCTTCCCTAATCCGAGATTCCCGTTCTGCAGTGAGGCGACGAACGATAATCGAGGCCAGTAAGCTTGTCACAACTGGCGTTAGGCTAATACCCCTGTGGTTCGCACAGTCTGTGCGACTGCCCTTCTTGTATATTGTCACTATAATCGATTCGCTTCAATTAGCCGGCACACTCTCTTCGTTCCAGATACGTTCGAATAGGGAGGTCAGTGCTTTGCAGAGGACTTCCCCTCCATCCTTAAACAGTGCAGGTGGTAGGGAATCCGGGCCAGCGGCACGAAAACGATTGAGGGCTGTGATCGCGTTTCGGACCTCGGCCTCCGACGCAGGCTCTAAACTAACCGTCCATGGCTCGTCCTGCATCACCTGAGTAGGAAGAGGTCCGGGAGCGGGGGGCCAGCTGAACTGATGTTCAAAGTGCTCAGCCCAACGAGCCATACGGCGCTCCTTATTGTGTATCAGCGCACAAGAGCATCACTAGACTGGTAACGCACGCGTCGCAGCATAAATCCTTTCATCATCAAAAAGAAAGAAGACATCCATGGCGAGCAGAACAAGCAAATGCATGTCCTTGAAGGACTTAGCATGGAGAGCTCCCAAGGACTACCCGAATTCTGAAACCTGTACTGCGTATGTAGAGCAGAGTAACTTCCGTTTGTTTTTGATCCGTGAGCACAAGGTGTCTCAGAAGCAGGAGTTAATGAAGAGATACTGCACGAATCGCAAAATCTTATGCAGGCATATTAATGGCCTTAGTAAGGTGCAACGCGGAATTCCAGCACTGATCAAGACTGACGGATGCACGGGATCAGCAAAGGAAGCAGCCGATCACTTACAGTTCCATCACTCACAAACGTTCCAGAGAGTAACAGGGCAGAGAGTAACGGGTTATCCCTGTTTCTATTGTCCCACCACCAGTCCTATCTAATCTTACTTTTACTGCAAAAGTTTGTTAAAGTAACTGTTGCCCATGCTTATCCACAGCTTTCCTGGTGTCAAGAACTTTCGGTCAAAGGCTCTACAGGTATCAGCCAGTGATCTGGCGGAACCTCTGGCTATATTCTATCAGCGCTATATGTAAGAGAACCATTTTCCAACAATATGGAAGCGAGGGATCATCACACTTATTCATAGCGGAGGTAGTCGCGCTGACCCAAATAATTACCGTCTTGTAACGCTACTCCCTTAGCTTTCTAATGTTATGGAGTATATCATCGCTGATGCACTCATGCAGTATCTGGAAAATCACAACATGATAACACCACAGCAATATGGCTTCCGACAAAAGCGCTCATGCCCTACGAACCTGTTAATTGCCCTCAACCGCTGAAGTGAAGCAGTTGACGGGAGAGCTGGAGTTAATGAAAATTACCTGCACGTCTCAAAAGTATTTGATCGCTTAGACCATGGAATGCTCGTCCGTCAACTCTATGGCGTTGGTTACCCACAGCTGCGATGGATAGCAAAGTTCCTACAGGAAGGGCGGTTGGAAGTGAGAGTACAAGAATCCCTGTCTGACGCAATCGAAGTGGAGTACGGCGTACCACAAGGCTCCGTGCTTCCGCCCTTCTGTGCTGGACTTTCATAAACGATCTTGCGAGGGAAAGTACCTCCGTTTGCTGTTCTTGGCGGATTATATCAAGTTATGGTGAGCGACCAAAGAACCGAATGACTACGAATAGCGCCAGCCTGACCTCAACACGATTTCAACCTGGTCAGTTCTGAATACCCTACCGTTCGATGTGGAAATATGTCAGACGCTTCAATTTCACCATAAGCAAGACTACTTGTATAGGCTTAAGTCACATGTATTGCAAATAACTTCCCAAGAACGCGCCATTGGTGTGCTCCTTCATAATGAATTTAACTGTCCAAAGCAGTCAGAGGCAGTGGCGAAGAGAGCCAACAAGCACGTCGGCTTGTTGCGGACAGCGTTCGGAAGATTGCACGCGTCCATCTTCCACATGATGCACAATTCCTAAGTGCACTCTCACGTTGAATACGCCATCCAAGCAAGGCAACGTTGCTTGAAGCGCGACTTGGAACTAGTGGAGAAACCACAACGCATGGCCACAGAGCACATCAAGGGCCTACGAAATCTGTCCTACCAGCAAAGGTTGAAGTTATTGGGAGATTTCAGTGACCGTTACCGAAGGCTGTGTGGCGATCTCATATTAGTCTACCAAATATTGATTGACCCTAATCAAGTATGCCGTCACTTGCTGAAACTCAGTCATAACACTAATCTCAGAGGTAACCCTCTGAAATTGTGTGTATTGTTAAGCCGCCTGAAATGCCGATGGAATTATTTTGCTCTTCGGGTTGACATACCCTGGAACTCTCTCCCAAACTTCGTTGTTTCCACCCTCATTTTGGATATTTTCAAAACAGGATTTGATCTTGCTCTTCGTTGCCTAAACTGTGCAACTTTGGAATATATTAATGATTCATCCAAACCTGCTTAAAATATTATATAACCATTACGTTACATTACATTAATGCGAGACAGAAACGAGTATTCTCGTTTTAACTTACTATTCTCACAGAGTACAACAACTATAACTGTGCCCATGTTGTCTCGTCGGTCGTTTTTAATACCCACTTGCACTACTATTATTCAGCAGCGCATTTACTATATAAACCCTCAGACAACTCACCTATCTTTCGATTATAGTAGTTTTACCCCCACCATCCTGAGGGACTTGTCAAGCAACTACCCTTCTACCCGACATAAATCATTGTTCATTGTTCTGTTCTCCAACTATGTTAATGACCTACCTGCACAGCTTCATGTGCCATGGCCAGGGTTTACTGATTATGATAACTTGCGGAATATTGTGGATGTCAGTGGGTTTCCTGGGGCCTTTCAGCATGCCATGGATAGGTTCTGAGAATGGTCAACTTTGTGGCTACTGCAAATTAATTAATTAATTACTAGGGCCAAGATATTTACTTTCGGCATTTTACCATTGTATTGATTTTTGGTTCTTGGACCATGTAAATGTCTGTTTGTTTGCGTCACCGTGAATCCAGAATCCCCATGATATCGTGCTTCTATGCAGCTCACTGCCATTGCCTTCCTATTCTGTACGAGGGGTTTTTCCAAGAGAAACCGAAATAGCGAATCAACGGGCAGCGGGAGCGCGCTGTCGCTCCTGTGTGCAGTTGGAATCTTTCTTAGACAGAGATTTTCCATTTGCTGCATTTCACTCTGACTGTTGGTTAGGAAGCTACAGCCGCTAAAGTGAACACGTGCACAACCTCCTCTTCAGATTAGTGACAGCGACAATGAAAGAGCTTAAAGAATAACACTTGTATGTGCAATTTTGCTTCAAAGTTTGGTGCAAAACTGTTACAGAGAACTTTCAATTGCTTAGCCAAACATGCAGAAGCACTGTGAGTCGCACGCGGTGCTATGAATAAGTTAATTGTATTCAACATGGTAGAATGTCGGTCGGTGAAGATCCTAAGCCTTTGCGATATTCAACATTAACAGGCGAAGGCCGGGTCAAGAGAGTTTATACTGTGATCCTTGGAAACCGAAGTTTAATTGTCCGAAAAGATGCCAACGAAATGGGCATCAGCGCAGGATTATGTTATCAAATTCTAGCGCATTTGCAAAGTGCTGTGCACAGGAAGGGGCCTGCACTGTGGGAAAACCAGACTTGGATGTCGCATAATGACAATGCGCCGGTTCACGCATTGATCTTTTTCCGGAGCTATTTATCAAAACAGCACACTTCCCTTGTGCTTTATCCACCGTGTCCTCCGGAACTAGCTCTGCAAACTTCTTCCTGTTTTCCAAATTTAAAACCACCTTATAAGGACATCGTTCCCAAATCATGGAGGAGATTCAAAACAAGACGACAAGAGACATACGCGCCATCCCAGACAGTGTGTTCCAGGAGGCTTTCCAAAATGGAAGAACAATTGAGAACGGTGTATTGCTAGCAGAGCGGACTAAATGGAGGGGAAATTACGTAAAATGTTGTGCAATTATCGACAATAATGTTACAGCAAAAGTTCGTTTTTTTAACACCACTTATTTCTTGCATCCCTTTGCAATACACGTTGGATCCAACGGCTTCGAATGTTATCCGTACTCACGTAATTGACGCAACTGTTACGTTTCATCCCTTGGGGCTATGGTTTGGGTAGCAGTTCGCTTCTTTTGTGTCTTCCAAGTAGTGATTGTGAATACAGTGAAATACCCTGAAGACCTACTACCGTTTTGTGGGAGCACTTAGAAACGTAATTAATTCTGCCATAAAATCTGTCTTTCACCTGCCAGCACTTTAATTACTCTTCATACCCTTACGTAGTATTTGAAAGTAGCGGGCACACGGCATGAAAGTGCACGCAAATGATAGATGTCATTGTTAGTGTATACTTATTCGCATGGTTCAGTAATGGTGAAAGCCACAAACATCAAATTATTTAACGGCCGCATACTCTAAGCTTTAATGATATGTTCTAACAGACTGTAACAAACCATTTTCGCTATCCGTTTAAAGCAAAGAGTTCGAAAAGCTCGCTTAAACTTCGGCACCACAAGCTTGCAACGGTGTTCGCATTTGCCGCGAAGCGTTTCCAAGTGAAGTTGCTTTCTTGACATGGAAAGATCTCGTAGTAGCAATATTCAGTAAGTAACGATTACATTGACTCACACCTAACGATAGGACAAGATACAGGGTCTTAGTTTCACACACCGGTCTTCGTACAGCTTGACCAGTGATGACTGGATGCGCCTGGTATGAATATGGTAGAGCCGTTCGATCTTCCGTGACAGGCCTCATGTGATTGAACATTAAGCATCCGAGTAATCTTCTAGCATTAGTTCTATGATGTAAGCGCATTGATAAGAACATTAATTGCTTTTATATGTCCAAATTGTACATTATCCGTTTCGTTACAACCATCATTTCTTTTTCACTACTTTAAACCACAGCATCAGAGTGCACATAGGGCCTTCACTGAAGGTATGGGATGTAAAGGTTAGCCATTGAGGGTGCAAGTTTTGGAGTAACAACCCACCTCCAGGCTAATGAATACCAACTTGGTTGGGATGACTGAGAGATGGATCTCTGCAAACCACGTAGAGACGTGGCGGTTAGTTTAATGAAGTAGACCGCAGTCATCGGAGATGATAATCACCAGTTGAATATTTAGTTAGTACCCAACCAGGGAACACTGGGACCAGATAGAAACCAGATAGATTGATGCAGACTGGGAACACAGTGCGCCTCAGCACCGTGCTTTGAGTTATACTGCTAGTAAAACGACACCAGTCAGTCAGATGTATGTTGACTTGCATTGTCTACCTTCATCCAAAAAGAAACACTGGGAGCCACTAGTGAATGAACAAAACAACACGGCACACTCTGTGAAGGAGAACTTCATGGCTCCCCTTATCAAACGTTTCATTAGTTCATTGCCTGCTACCATTAATACTTTGTCATGAGTAGGTTGGGATTGCCTGAGCAGCTTAGCAGAAAGCTGTACGTTCTGGCATCAGCAGATTTTCTGGTTGGGGCAGCTGCGTAGATACTTTTCACGGTCTTCTCGACAAATTAGGAGAAAATAGGTAACAAGCAAATTAGCCATTGGTTGTCCAATCTGCTTGAGTCTTTGCCTTTCGGAATCGGCTTTACTAGTGAATATTTCTAGTCGCTGGGCCATTAAAAGTCAGATAGTGACCCATTAAAAGTCTCAGTCCCGATAGGTAAACTGACAACAGCCAGCAGATTGAGAAACAGCTGGGGAGGCCTGTTTGCCTTATCAGGCTTCTTTTCTTATGGATGTTGTTTAGTCGACACGCATCGTCAACACAGCAATCCACTGTAGAGATTCGTTTGCATCAAACTCAGTAGAGCTACTTGGTCACTGGTAAATACAGGAGCAAAATGAACAACCGGTGGGGAAACACACTTAGTCATGGAAGTAAGGAACTTTACGTGCGAGCCTACTAGTACTGGTAGGTTACCTGTCGACTTCGGGCGCAGTTTAACATGCGCAAAGATTTTATTTGGGGCGATCTTTGAAGCAGTTGTGAGTTGCTGTTTGAAGTACTGACGTTTGTTTCGTTTCGCACAATGAAAAACATTTATATGCTTCTTATAAACTCCACAGTCAATAAAAGAGCCTGAGAAGAGGAAATTGTCCGTAAGTCTGCTCCATCATCGAGCCATAATACCATACTCCACGTCGAACAAATGTAGCTTGAATGCCCTAATTATCCGGCACTTAAGTGGTACACATTGATAAAATAATCGCTCACACTTTTCAACTCACCAGCCATCTTCCTTAGATACAGCTTGCGGCAGAGATTAACCTATTAGGCATCTGCCTTAAGTCAAACCGTCGAAATCATTTTGCGAGTAGCTGTAAATCAACTCCAGAAGACGACAATACGGTAAAGGAGTTTCCCTGCTGTCTAAGATTATGGACTAGTCATGTGTTGTTTACGTGCGGCAAGCGTTCTCCCTATAAAAAGCTACTAATATCTGTTTAACTATACAAAGACATGACGATTGTGAGTCGCCACTAACTAGTCACCGCACTTGCTAACTCGAAATAATTATTTATTCCATAGATGTCAACCAATGGTAAACAACGGTTTATAACAGGCAAAAATGAAGGTATTTGACATGTCCCGTAGGGTGACTAGGTGAGAAAAGATAGATCAAGGTATAATGGAGCACCTCTCCTATTGTCTCCTCAGTACCATTAACAATAACCGATATGCATAGGTATAGCTAACAGTGGGTGCAACCAGACAACCTTAAGGTGCAAAACGAGTGATGAAAGTTCAAACTTGCTTCCAAGACAGCTTTAGGCTGACAAATAAATGTTTCTGAACACACAAGGCTGGCTTAATCCGGCTTATAGCGACAGCCTCAGCAAACCGAAGGAAGCGGGGATTAGTGTGACGTAACACAACTTTAAACGCTGAGCCCAGCTCTAATCGGTGACCCGAGTCTAATAGATGTTTGGCTATCGAGGAAGCCGGCGGTCTGCTCGAACATGGAATCTGACGAGGGTAGGCAATCTAAGCAACTTCACGTTGAACCCATCTTGGCACATGTCCCTTTAGTCGGGAAGTCAGTGTTCTATTGGTTCTGCCTAAATAACTTTTTCCGCAGTCACAAACAAATTGGTATACCCAGTGTGAGTTGGCCCCAATAGGCTGAGCTTCCTTCGTTGGAGGTATGGACAAATTTCAGGATCGGTTGATGACGACAACTTGTGCAGCATAGTAACTTCCTTGTGTAGCTGAAATTATACGCGTAATTGTCTTCAGCGTGGCTAAGTCACCTTTGAAAGGTAACTCGATATGCACTTTCTTCTTGGTTGCCGTGTGCACCAAGTCCTTTGAACCTCGCGGTTGGCTGTGTTTCTCGATAAATCTTCGAGGGTAGTCATTCGCCATTAGTGTTGCTATAATTAACCCTCGCTCATCGTCCAGACAGTCAGCCGAACAAATTCGTCTGGCATGACTAACTAGAGTCTTCACAAGTGTCCGTTTGTACCGCATTGGTGTGAAGCTGGTGAAGTGCAGGTACTGACCGGACCAAGTTGGTTTTCGGTAAATGGACCTCTTAATCAATCCATCCTCCCTGCGAGTGATGAGTATGTCCATGTATGGCAGACAATTGTTTTGTTCTATTTCGCATGTAACCCGTAAGTTAGCATGAGCACCATTCAGCCGTTCTACCAAATATGTGAGCTGCTCCTCCGACGAACAGAAAGCCAAGATATCATAGACATATCTTTTGTAGTATGACACCTAGGCTATTTCTGTAGAAATGCTTCTTTCTACCATCAACATGAAGAAATCAGCGAGCACAGGACCTAATGTGCTACCCATTGCTATGCCATCAATCTGATGACATGGTGTATTCCGGAAGTGAAAATCCACATTCTCCGTGCACAGTAGTAGAGGTTCTCTTAGCAATTCAGTCGGAATTGGTAGCGAACAGCTACCCTTTTCAGCTAATTCGCACACGTAATCAACCGTCTGATGTAGCGGCATGTTGGTAAATAAGGATTCCACATCCAAGGAACATATAACTTTGTCTGACAGGTTGAGTTCATCCAGATCATCAATGAGTTGAAACGAGTCTTAAAGACTGTACGGATTGAACTGTTGCTTCAGCGGAGCAAGCAACTTCACTAACCAACGATCGAGTTTGTGCTGGGCGCGTTCATCATTGAAAGGATTGGCCTGAGTGGCACTTCACTCTTATGTGTATTTGGGGACCCCTACAGCTGTGGAATAGTGCTATCACTCGGCTTCAAACTATTAAATGTATCAAAGTCTATCACGCGGTGGAGGAGAAGTAATTTCAGGTGACGAACTATGCGCATTTCGACATTGGTTATGTCCCCCACTTTCGTGAGCCGTTCGAATTTACCCGCATCGTTGCGTATGGCGCAAATCTTCTCATTGTATTCGGTTTTATTCTATAGGCAAACACCTATTAGACTCGGGTCACCAATTAGGGCTGGGCTCAGCGTTTAAAGTTGTGTTGCCTCACCCTAATTCCCGCTTCCTTCGGTTTGCTGAGGCTGTCGCTATAAGCCGGATTAAGCCAGCCTTGTGTGTTCAGAAACATTTATTTTTCAGCCTAAAGCGGCCTTGGAAGTAGGTGTGGACTTGCGTCATTCTTTTGCACCTTTAGGTTGTCTGGTTACACCCACTTTTAGCTATATCTATGCATATCGGTTATTGTTAATGGTACTAAGAAGACAATACGAAATGCATGCATCTACCAGCCTTCGTCTTCTTTCCGTGCTTTTCAAATTGTTGAAGGTAACTAACTGCTTTAAATAATCAAATAGTCGTTTTGGGTGATTGCGGTTTTAGCTACACTGCCGTATAAAGGGAGTTTGAATTTTGGAGAGTGGTTATTGATCACGTAATAAGCGAGAAAAAAATAAAGTATAGCAAGGACAGCGCCTACTTGTGTGCAGCTATCTCGGGTCGTTAGGATACAGATGTCCCGTTTCTACAGTAGTAGCCTTCAGCAAATTTGGTGCAAGGGGCTTGGAGTGACTCATTCTCGTGTAGAGTTATGACACTGTCCACAGTCTGTTGTGCATTAGTGCCTGCATCTGGTGGTCATTGGATATAGCACGTAGTGTAAATGTGACAGGGTATCGTCAAGGCGTTTTTTGAAATGGGATAGGGTGGGTGCATTAATGACATGTTCCGGAAGGGGGTTCCAAAGCTGTGACCCTCGACGGTAGAAAGACTTTTGCTAACATTCCAGTCGGCTGTACTGCGTGACCAACTTAAACTGATGACCTCTTAGCGGGGTGTTTTGACTGAGAATCAGAAGGGACTAGCATAGGTGGTTCGGGTTTCTGAAGATCTGGTACACCATTATGAGATCGTCCCTTCGATGCCGATAACCTCCACCGTATATTTTGCGAGTCTTCAGCCTGAGTGGGAAGAGGAGGCTGGTCAAACCTCTGAGACTCTTCGTTGCCCTAAGTTGTGCAGTATCCAGTGCGGTGAGATGGTGCTTGAGCCAGGGTTGCCACGCTTGGATAGCGTATTCCGCGTGCGACCTCACGTACGCACTAAGCATTTTTGGAAAGACTGAAGGATCAAACTTCCCGAAAGCTCTGCGAAGAAGGCCGAGGTACTGGATTTGCTTCCTTAAATGCCTTTTCAGTCTGCTTCAAACAACCGAAGTTATCTTGAACTATCACTCTGAGATCGCGCTCATGAGAAGACCGCTGTAAAATTTGTGGTCCTAGGCGGTACTTGTGCATAATCTTGTGCCTTATGTCGAGAACTTTGCACTTGGTGACGTTGAAATGTAACATGTATTCGATGTACCACTTTTACGCTTTGTCCAGTTCCTTCTGTAACGCTGTGTGATCTTCTACTGCAGCTAGAGCACGCCATACTTTTAGATCATCATCAAATAGCAAACAGTAAGAAGATAGCACGCTCGCGAGATCATTTATGAAAACTAGGAAGTGCCGAGCTCTGAGGTACGCCACACTGAACTTCGATGGATTCCGATAGGTTGATCCGAATCCTCACATTCAGGTGGCGTTACACGAGAAAGTCCTATCCAGCTCAGAACAGGATCGCCGATTCCATAATTCTGGATTTTATGGAGTAGAATACGATGGTCTAGACAATCGAATGCCTTTGAGAAATCCAGGTAGGCCGCGTCGACTCCTACAACAGGGTCCAGAGGTTCCGCCCACCTTGCACGAGCAATCAACAGGTTAGTGGTACAGGACTGATTTTGGCTCCCGAACGAGAATTTTGTTGTTCTCCAGGTACCTCATCAAAGCCTCAGCTAAAGTGCACTCCATAACCTTGGAGATCACAGAAAGTAGTGTTATCGGGCGTTAGTGTGCTGGTTCCTTTTAACACTGGCGATGCGATCGAATGCAGTTAAAGAACAGCAACACACTTACAAACACAAACAACAAACCTATATACCTACTTGCAGACATTTATGGATCCACGTAATTGAAACTCGTATTATACTAGCGCACGTTACTTAGCAATTGTTGTACTAGTAATATGATCAGAACTTCAAAAGTGTGCCTAGCTTAGACGCGAATAAAATCTTTATTTATAGATCTAGGATCAGAATGTCATCAGCTTGTTTACCATAGATGGTTGACACAAAATCCTGGCACGACGAATTCGAATTCGCCATTATACTTGTCGTCTGGTATCCATGTTGCACTACCCAAATATCAACTAACAAATCTACGAACGTTGATTCGGCCTCAAAATATCCGGGTATAAACTGGACCCCATGTCATGGTAGCTTCGGTAGGCGTTTACAAGTCACCCACACAGAGAAGACCGGATGTAATTGGGTCGCAATCGGTGACACTCGACAGTTTATCACAATGGAGGTCAGAGTTGCTACTGAGTTCTGTCTCCTGGACTATTGCCTTAGAATTCAGTCACATCCCCGTTAATCCCACTAAGTCTGACAGCTTGATCGGAAAGAAGCGACAGAACTAATCGCATCTGTTCCTAAAGATGACCACGTTAGCAAATGCTACAACATAAATCACTGGACGTATCAGAATTGTGAGTAACCTGTTTATTCTGTTTTTTGGAATCCTGGAAACCACCCGAAAATTTAAAAAATGAAGATTAGTTTCAAAATAACTAGTATGTCATTTTAACACAGTGTTTTAAACTCGATGCGTTCTCGTTTCACCGACATCATGTCTAGCTGGACAAGCATTTCAAAACGATTTAGTCTGTTCAAGCTGAACATGAGTAGCATTGGATGTCTTCGTTCAGAAAATCACTTTTGTAGACCGGCTTTGCTGAGCACCTTTTCTTCCAAGACGGGTACTTTGTTTTACTTTCAACATGTCCTCACTCACATCGAGAAATCCAGAAGTTAGACTGGAAAAGCGACTTTCTGATGATAGCGCATCTGGGGAGATACATCAATGGACTCCGGCGTGTGGAACATCAAGAGGTTAAAACTTCTCTTGTCAAATATGCTTGGCATTGCATGGCGACGCATTCTAGCCAATCGAAATTTTCTTGGGTAAAATCTATTCATTCCTCTGTTTTTTCTTTCCTTGGACTTCCCGCGGATCTTCTGCACGCGAGCTTTCTCACACAAGATGATTCATGTCAAGTGCAACTGGGCTGCTTGCAGCGGTGGGGAAATTAACGGCGCTTTGTAAAGGGACGAGCAGGACGGCTGATCTGAAGACTAGGAGTGCCTCGGGCTAGTTTGTTCGTCCCAACTCACGGAGGTGATTACCACGGAACGATGCTGGTCACACGGCGGTCTGTAACTGCTTTAATTTTATGCCTAATCTTGCTTCGGCAATTATTATACACAATTTCGATGAACTTGTGTTGGATTTCACGAGGATGTAACATTTCTCAATCGGTAATCAAGTGCCTGTAATCTATAGATTAACGAGCTGCATACACCAAATGAGTGCATGTTCCCTATGTCAGCCGCTCACAGAACATTCAGCAACTGGTCATGGTATCGGCATCATAAATAATCCGAGAGCAAGTTGGTGACCAGTATTTGAAACACAAATTTATAGTAGGTCCTCCGAAATTCAAGGAACGTAGCAATAATATAGTCGAAAATCCAGGGTCAAAAGTGAAACTGAATGATACCGTAATTTTCAAGCGATATCGTTATTTGCGCGGATAAATGCATGGCGAAAGAATCTTATTAATACAACGTGGAAACATCCAACCAATGGCTGTTAATGCCACCGTTGTGACCAGCTGACACCGTTAAAGCTGGACAAGCTGGTACTTGCAATGTAGCCAGGTATTTTCCTTTAGGCTAGAGTGTAGCCGTTGTTCATTTACAGAATTTAATCCTGAATCTCGATCCGAACAGTAAATTAGTGTGAACACCGAGAATGGTCCCCTATATTACCAAGACAGTATTTGAATTATACAACGTTTTGAATAGTACTATTAAAATGGAGCACGCTTGCTTAAGTGAATCGGGTAGCATTCCTAACCGTAAAATTTGATTTTGGACCTTGAGGATAGCTACATCAAAGACAAGTGAAGGTTGCTGGGGGGTGTAAGGGTAAAAACCTCGTGTGTGTTACGGGTTCAAGTAATGGCAAAATTTAATTTTGATGGCATGATGCTATCACGTATCTGTTTATATTAAAGTTATAGTCATTAAGTAATATCAACTTGCTTTTTTTGTTATTGTTAACATTCCATATATTAATGTAGGATATTTTTTGTACTAACGCAGTTGAGATGCGTTGTGCTTTGCAAGGCTTGTACATACTATTTTTTAGTAAGACTAAAAGGGAAACGCTCATAAATAACTTCCTGAAAGATAGGGCGAATATCAATGACAAATGAGCGCACATTGTCTCAGATACGTTGAGGAGTTGCATATAGTGCGATACAATTGAAAATGAATAAGATTATGCAAAGATTCTCGATAGTTTTGTGTGAATAGCAAGTGCTTTAGAAAGACTTGGTGCAAGATATGTTTAATCAATGTCCGTCAATGTACCAGATATCCACTTCAGATAGTTATAGTTCATTCGCATCAGGAGACACCTGGCTTCAAAGAATTTATCCTCTAAAGACTGTAACTGCTACGTAAAAGTGATAGAAAATGCGTCCAGAAATATAAGAAAAAGGAGGTGAATTTTAAGTCTTTTAGCACATTTCTTTTCAAACTTTAATGGTCTCAAACCGGCGTTCAACTACACACTTTTCGAATAGCAAACAGTAGAGCTGTGGCAACTTTCCAAATATATTTAAGCATGATGAAGGTAGAGTGTGATTTTTTACCGTAACCGTTCATGATGAATGAGGGCAAGTGGAATTGATCGACGTTAGAAAAGTCTCCTATATACATGGCATGAATTAACATGTGTGAATGTTGCAAAATCAAGTAAATAGTGCTGCTCTGAAACACTAGTGAACGGTAGCCACAGGCCCTGAGGTAAACGTTGGTAGCACATAGATTTGAGCATATAACCATCTACAAATTATATCTGGAAAATCTTGCCTTAGCCCGATACAATATACCGGACACAGATTTAAGTACAATTACACTGTGGTTATATTCTGCGATCCCTTTATATCAGCTGACTCAGGTCTGATTTGGCTTTCTCCATGTTTATCCGCAACATTTGAAGATTGGGAAGGGTTCGTTGTTCTCTTTTTGGAACGATCACGACGGTCCTTGTCGGCTTGTTTTCGACGATCCGTTCGATTCAATTGTCGGCCCGTTTTGAGGTCCCCAGGTACGTCGTCGTCAGTGGTTAATACTGAACGCTCTTCAGCTACTCGCTTAGCACGTTCTTTTAGTAAACGATTTCTGAAAAGAAAAAGTGGTTTAGCGTAGGCGGATTGTAAGAAGCGGATTATTAGTTTGGTTTAAAATATTGCGGAAAGCAGCCGAGCATATTGCTCAATGACGACTTTAACATCATTAAATATCGCATTCATAAGGTGAAACCAAATCTTTTAACCCATTTGGACTTACTAAGCACTCGACTGGTTCATGGTGACCAAACGGTTTTAAAGTGTACATGTTCAAATGTTAAACTTTTATTTCCAGCACTAAGCTTGAGCATTACCGGTGGGGCGCGACGACCTTGGTTTTGGAGGCTAGACGCAATATCTCTAAACTGTTCTTAACTCTTTACTGACCGACTGAGAGACTTATGATACCCAGTCATTTCCGTTCCACTGGAGTTGGAGAAAGTCGCTTTATTGTTCCTCTGTAAACTAGGAGACAGATTACTGTGTGTTCTGGCATGTGCTTCGCACATTGCTTTTGTCAATAAATATTTTCGAACCGGGTATCCGTCTAACTTATTCTGGTATGGTGGCCTACGTGTTATGTTATTACCTAGCAGGTTAGGAAGGCAGCATAGTTTTAAACCATCTATCAAAGTTAGGTTACAGGTCGCCGAAACATTATAAAGGTTACCTTATGAGTAAGACTGATGGACAGCGCGCTCTGAGAACATAAGAGTGGTCATTTGGCTCACCGCAACAACTGAAGAGTTGTTAGTATTTGTGTGTACGATCAGCAGTGTGACTTGAATGCACCACAACCAGAGCTTGGTGATAATCTTCTCAGCGCCGATCTGTGAAAGCTGTTACATTTGAGACAACAATGTTAGGCACACCAAGTTTGTAGGGTGCACATAAGCCAGGTTTATTAGTGTGATCTTTTAAGACATCTTGTCTTATTGGGTAGAGAAGCAAAGTGACTATTAAGTGACGGTCAGATGGGAGGTTTTAAAACTGAGGTTGTAAAGTATAAAGCAAAGCTTCTCCAGCTAGCACGAAGCATACACCAGCACTGGCCACCAACTCAACGCGGGTGCATCATTCACCGTCCTCATTCTCTCTCAAGAGCGTATGGTTATTGACCGAGAGCACCCGGCTCTATGAATACAAAAGTAGCTTACGGCTAAACTCAGGAAATCGTGGTAGCGAGAAGCTAACCAGTAGGCCGCTAACTGGCACTCATTCGGTCCAGTGTGGCATTTATAGCTGATGGCACGTGTGCGATTACTTAGAATGCAAGAAATGAAAGTGCCATTTCACAGGTTATATTTTATGACACAAGCAGCAATCATAAGCATGATTCCGCCGCAACATGACACTTTTTTGATTGGGCCCACAGGATGGTCTCGTCAATGAATATAAGATTTTCTGGCTTCCCAGTTAATAAAGGATTTAATACTTTGCATTTGGTTCAGTACATCAAACATTTAATCCTTCCTTCACAGGTATCGGCATTCATTTTTATTTTTAAATAACGTTATGTTTTCGTTTCATGCTCTGGGTTTTCGTTTATTAGTATTTGCTATTTCCAATGCGAAATAGAGAGGTTATGTGCATCCACTGCTGTTATGAAATGGCGTGGCAGAAATAACCGAATTCACTCACATTAATTTTGGTTTCTTAACATGAAATTATCGCTAATTACTCAAATAAAATGAAGAGTGTGGAACCACTTCTTACAGCATCCGGTGAAAAGAGGCTAGCGGTTGAAGTAATTGATCCGTCAGTCAGTGTGCCTCAATTATCTAATCAAACACAAACTCGGCAATGCATTTAATTCATTCCATATAATATTAAAAGGATGTATGAAGGGTGTTGAATAATTTTCTTACAAAACCGCAAGTGACTATACACTTAGAATTACTTAAGGAAGCCATCACTTTAATTAGACGAAATCGATGGAATCAATACTTTCATGGTAGCGATTGCCATCGAGGCTTCATATGGACCATGAAGTAGCATGCATAACAATTGTGTATTATCCAAGCTATTCGTATCCAAAGTGCTACGAGAACCAACCCAAACAGATACCGAATTCATTCAAAAAATCTTACGAGCTCTCTTGCCTTCCGTCGTTCTCACCCAGTTTATACGTTTTTTTAACTGACTTCCGATATTTTCGAGAAGTCTTTTCCAAGTTAGCACTTATAGCGTGCATATTTTCTAATATGTTTTCCAATGCGCTAGTCATTTACGTATTCAAACAGTACCGCAAAACATAACAATTCCATTAAGGAATGATCTTCAGAATACAAACACTGATTGCTAAACCTGAAATGACCTAAAATTACGCACGTTCCACATTTCTTCTCCGTGTTACTTGCCGTTACTTACTCCGACGTTATAATGAAGCAATTCCATTCAGTCATGAAAACCTGTAATCTTCACTGGGAAGAATTCTCATGCTTAATGTTACTGATTCGCAACACGCAATATCCGGCAGTTTCTTTAGTTATGGCTTAGAGTTGCCAGCCGGTATATTTGTTTACCCGCTCAGCTCTCCCAACTCTACATCTTGTCTAATCCAGTGATGCACAAATAAAATTAATGGTTACAGACACTACGCAATTAAAGTAAGTAGTATAAGTACCACCTAAATGCATTTAGTGGATTTTTATTGCCCACAATGGTCTGGACTTACCTTATGGGTCGGCGTGTTATGTAGCGCGTCCCATCAGGGCGCTTTTTGATAACCCATTCCATCACATTAAGGTTTTCCGTCATGTATGGCAAGGGAGGATATCCGTGGAACTGATGGCATTCCCTGAAATTGATGGGGAATTTGGGACATTCATCCGGAACACAGCAAGGTGTCCGCGGACTTGATCTATGCTGACCGAAATCTGAAGTACTCGGTGTGGTCAGTGGTGGTACATGACAGTCAACACATCTGTTCACAATGGACGAAACGTAGGCGCCGGATATATGGCCATTCCGGTTTATTGATTGGTCTGGCCTTATGCTGCTCTGTGGGCACAGCTGATTTACATCGACTGGTTGGCCCAGTGCGTTTGGCAACCTCCCCTCAACGTACGATATTGCGGTGTCTTCCAGGGTGACCGAGGCATAAGGTATCTCATAAATGTCAGATGCCACCTGATCCTCCGTCTGGCACACAGAAGAGGAAAACATAAGGATGTAGCTATCGTCCAAGTATGTCATACACATGCACAAAACATGGGTAAAAGCGCAAGTCTAAACAATTTGCTGCTGAATGAGGTCCTCTTAAATAGTCCTTGCTTCGTAAAAGATGACACTGAACAAGGGAGCAGCGTGGTTAAGCTACGCCAGCCGTAACTGTAAACGAGAAATAACTTATGCTAAACGTACTGATTTCACTATCAGTTAGTAAATCATTGTGAGTTCACGAAGATCTGGATCCAAAGTAAATGGTGGTACAAGTTTAAGTCTTTCGATTTTATGGCCGGTATGCTAATTTGGAGCGTGTCAATGAGAGTCCACCGCTCTCTTACCCAGTAACATGATAACTATGAACGATGTGATCAAGTGACATCTCTAATCAAACCAAAAGAAATGAGGACATGATCTATTTGATGCATATTCACCGTATTCTATGAAACCACAAAGTTTGACTGGCTAAGACCTGTAGGCATTATTACATAATGCTTTAGACAGATGGTCGTGCAATGCTTTTCATTGGGCAAATTTTCTCAATCCTCAAGTTACCACGATAAGTCCTTGGAAAAGGAAGTTCAACGGGAAAATTTCGCCGACAACCATGGAATAAATCCTGATATGCCGCTCCTTCTGAAGAATTACGGAGCAGCAATTGCACCGTCCCCAAAAGAACAATGTCAGGATAATACATTTCGAATATCCACATTCCATCAACAACTTATTCAGAACTTTTATTAGCGTTCTGCTCATCAATAATCAATGTAATGTTCACAGCCTTCGTTGAGCTTCATGACGGGTATGCAAATTGAGAAAACTCCAACATGAACATGGAATATTTTGTTCACTAGAACAAAGTGCTCTAACGACTAAGCTTTGTTTGATTACCATACAAAAGCTCGTATCTGCGCTTGCCGTGCCACTTCCATTTACATTATTGGTTAAATACACACAGTTTTGCAAGTGCTTAAACGAAATAAAGAGTGCTGGCAACGTAGTAAATAAGTATCATTCTGAACAAAAGATGATGGGTTATTGAGGCGCCAGTCTGATCGACTCTGTTGGCGGGCACATGTTAAAAGGTTGTGTGTGAATAACCAACTCAACCACCCCTACTACTTCGAGCTCACTGCGTAGACTCTAAAACGAATCATTGGTTCCTGTTTCAAATTCAGTTACACCCTATCTTATGGAAAAGCTGTAACGCGCAAATACATCACTCTCCTTCGCATGAAGCTTGAGTAACTGATTGATCGATCATTTTCCACCAATATTTCCCGTCAGTTTCTCATGCATCTACAGCAATAGCATCACTAGTTACACAGTTGCTGAAGTAGGATCCTACTTCCCTTCCAATAATCCTGGACAACCGCTGCTGAATTTAATGCGGACTTCCATGGCGCCCGGCAACTTATTTGTGCACACCTTCAACCGATCAAGATGGAGTGGACAGAGTTGACTTCTAGTTGGTCTATTCCCTTTGGCACTGAAGACGCACTTGGACTATAATTCAACACGTTTTACTGCTTTGGCTTACACAATTGGCTTGATAGCAAACACAAGATAACTAAGTAAAACACAAATACTGCTCAAGCCCACATCAGCTGGGGTACAGTGAGGCAAGTGTAGAAATATAGAAATACATGCTAATATGTAGTAAAGCTAAACCTCCTCTTAATCGCAGTCCTCCCTGCGATGTAAAACGATATTTAACATTTATATTATTACTTCATACACAAGCTATCGCTTCTCATCTAGGAAACATGTCATTGCATTTATGTAACTTTTATTGCTACTATCTTACCTTTGCTTTACTACCACAACCAGAGAACGCAGTAGGAGCACTAGAAAAATCGCGTTGAGCACATCCCTTGGTGGATTTCATCAGGTCATTACCAAATTTATGGGAGTCACTGGAATTTCGTATTCTTGATGGAGAACAGAATCGATCATAAAAATCATAGCGATGATTGGATTGACTCAAAGCAGCATTTTCAAATAAGCATGAGGTAGTAGTCGTCACACAAATCAAGGGATTGCTGGAAATTTTTGAATGTGAACAAGACGGAATAATTCTCGGGGATATCACGCAAGGTTTCTGATTCATGTGATGGTTAGTGTTGATCTGGGGGGACAAAAATGAAGGCAACACACGGCTTTGGTCATTCGATGATAAGTATCCAGACTGTCTTGGCTGTAATGCTGTCGATGTCATCTCATTACACACTTGTTGTGGCGGAGTTGGAGGTAACTGCCGATGAACACATGAATTGTTTTTCTTGTTGCCATGTGTGGAGCCATCTCTTGGTCGGATACGTTGCTTGCTTCTTGGGTCCGCTGGTGGGCGGTAAGAAACCGGCTTTGAGCCAGCCTGTCCAGTGATCCGTACGCTCTCTGCATCGACTCCAAACCCAATGTGCAGTCTTGTGTCATGCACGGCTAACAGATAAAGGGTAGGAATCTTTTATCAAAATAAATATATGATATCGCTGTACAAGTGCAAATGGTGCGATAAATCCCATTTATATCTCTGTCGGCTTGTCAAACTTGTGATGATGTATTTCGAAATGCTCTCTTGTCGTTAGCTTGGTCTTAACCTCTAATTAAGTTCGGTACCTATAAATTAGGTATTCTCTGAACGTATGTTCTATTTATTAGCCAAGCCTTCGAGCGATCTGGCTACAGCATTACAACATTCGTCATACTACAGACACAATTTAAGCTACTCTAAACTATTGTATGATCGGCACCGAATATTTGTATTATCATTTCAAGCTAGTTAAGGACGAAAGACGGTTTAGCTCTGGAAAATGTCCAAACATTGCTTAATAAACTGGTCATGAGGCGCCCCGCGAATATGAGTTAATTTGATTGTCTTTGTCACCTCCGAGTGGATACACTATGGCATAGAGGAATGAAGAATAATCACATTTATTTCATATAGAGCACTGCCCTTGAACTGCGGAAAACCGCTGTTCATGCTACCCGTAATGGCGGCTACCTGTTGCCGTCGATGGACGTTCTTCATTGTGAGATGTAGAAATCTACGGAGCCGATTATAACTACAAATACGCAAAAGGTAAGAAAGTTCCCCACCCTACCGATGACTGCCCATTATTGTCGCTAGAAAGTACATTTTATAGGAGTGATACAAGCAATGATACTGTGAGAAGGCAGTGTGAAAAATAGGGTTAGTTATCTATAAGAAAATTCTTGATACGAAAGCTTTTAATTTGTTATGTTTTACTGTACGGAAACATTAACACTATTTCTGCTTGCAGTCTGCTGCTCCCACCTAGGGGTCAAATATGGCTCATCGGTAAATTTATTAATTCGTCTATTCGTCTATTCATTTAATGCACATCCTGATGCATATCTTGAGGTAATATGCTACATATATGTTATATAATATCCCGTTCTAATGCTAACTGAAAATCTTGTACCTCATTTCACATTCAGGGATAAGGAAAATTGAGAACGTTTTCAAAAGTAATACCAATACAAATGCAAGTTGATTTACACAATCCACACTAAGTTGCACGGGTAAACAAAAGGAGGACTCATCAACCATCTTCTCAAATGTATGCTTAACAATTGCTTACGTGGATAGAAGACAAAAAACAATGTACCATGCGGAATCGTTGCCAGCATCTTTTTAAGCTGTGTCATCGCAGCTACATAACTATGTTTGCCACATCAAACATATTCAGGTAAATTAAATGCACTAAGCATAGGCTATGAAGGAAGCAGCAAACGATAACAAAACATCAGTGAATCCATGAGCATCATAATTAACAGGAGCTGTGCCAACTGCCTTTGGCATTCATCTTCACTTTACCGTTACAAAATATTTCAGGCCTAAAGGACAGAAATTTAATTGGACGGCATTAAGGATATGAATGTGCATGCTTACATCTCTCCCGTGATTCCAGTGGCGTTTTGAGAGGATAGCACTCGGTTGCCGTTTGATCATGTTCTCCATGCTTTTGGCCAGTAAACGCGATAAATCTGTTTCTTTGCACTTGTCTTAGAGGATCTCCTATTTTGTCTTCGGTTACGCTCAGACTGTCAGAAGAAGAAATATTGGACAGTCCCGAAGGACGACTTCTATTGATACCGCTAGAATCACATTCTGATATACTTGGTATGCGTGCGAGTCCATCACGACTGTCATCAGAGTGTATTTGTTGATCATTCAGAGAACGACCACTGGCAACAGGCGTGCTCACAGGTGTGGCTATACAGCGTTGATGCGACTGCGAACTTCCGTCAATCGACCAATTGGAGGCGGGACTTAGTGATTCACAAGGCAAATGGGAGGCCATGATTGATTCGCTATTATTGGGAAATAGGTTCGGTACGCTGGACACAGTGGCTGCCAAAGATAAGATGGAGCCACCGAGATCGGATAAGGAGGCTGTGAGTTCCCCGTTCCATACGTCCGCTCCATCATTATCGTCAGAGTTTCCGAACTGTCCGGATGGTTCTTTCGTTAACTGTCGCAAGCGAATGCTTACTCCGTTGGTGGTATGTTGACTACGAACGCTTTCACCGGTACAGTAAGCACTTGTTTGTCCACTAAGCGAAAGTTGTTTGTCCAGATCGAGTGGATATACAGCTGTATCACCACCGTACTGCAGGAAGGTATCCGTTTCCTTGCTCAAAATGTTCATTGGATCTTTAATGCGCGTGGGATCATACAAGACAGTAAAAAGGACAACAGTCGTGAGAAAACGTAAAACAACCACTAATAATGATGGTTCACTTAAAACGCATTACATTATAAAGGATCAATAAACTATGGATTCATCATACTCGAACAAACCACTTTGGCCTTAATTCTCATATATATGGACGATTCTTGTGCAGCCGAGTTATTCCCAGCTTAATAACACAGGTTAGCACACAAAGCATTTTTTGTCCCCGGTAGTCATGACACTAGTGCTGTGCATCAGGGTAATCCAGTAAATTTTGACGAAAGCACTGGCTACAACCACATAACATCCAGTTCGCAGTGCTCAAAAGAAGCACAGCTACTGCTATCTGTCATTTGCAAAATAATATGTAGTATATGCTATAGTATATACATATTAATACATATACTGTATATGCAGTATATAATATATTACATGGGTAGGAGTATACACTATGTATATGGATGTCTTAGAGCTTTGCAACTGAAATTCTCACCTGGACTTATATCCAAAGTTATGGCCTAACCATTTGACAAGATTTAATGAAATCCTGCTCGTCTCATTAAATTAATTATATGGAAGCAGCTTTTAATGCATTCAAAAATGAAACAAACAGATTTTTGGAATACAGGTACCTCAGGTTTATGGAAGGCAAGTTCCTGGGAATAAAGGAATATAGCGAAAAGCTGATGTGAATAACTATTTGCGTTGGACAACAGACCCTTCAATCTGTATCCATATCAGTATTGTGCATGTATCTACCGCGTAGTTAGCTGAATTCCCCATAAATATTTTGTTAACTACTAGCGAACTTTACTCACGACAGTTTATTTAACCCTTGTTCTGTTTACAAAAAAAGGATTTCGATGATTTATTATGGATCTTCTATAGCTGAGAAAGTGGGGGCGAACCCAAGGGCATTAATCGCTGGATACGGGCTAAACGATATGCGTATGAACCTCAGAAGAATTTATGGGAGCAGGGGGCTTATAGCCATATCCAAAGGTAGTAATGGAACATGGATCTCCTTGTAGTAAAGATGTAACTCAACGGTGGTTACGCATTATAAACAGTCCGCTCTTCCGTTGAACCTTTCATTCATCGGTGTTTGTTCGTTGCGTTTTTTGTATATTTAAAAATCTAAATTTGTATGTTATTAGCAGATAAAACCTGTAGCAAGTAACCTGGCCGATATAGCGAGCTTTTAAATTACCCTCCTAAAACTTTCGATTTTAAAAGTAGGTTAAAGCCAAGCAAGCATTTAGCTCAAGTTATACGGAACGCTATTGTTTTTGCAAGTTTTATGCTTCATGTATCCAAGTAAAATGTCGTATTACAGCAGTACTTACACTTTATGGTGATTGTTATCCAAATTCGTGTGTATTCAAACTGAAGAAAAGTGCACCCGTTTATCATCTATTTATGTATTAAACGTTTCAGGGCCAAACGGACCACGACTGAATGCATTTTAGCTATATTCAATATAGCTGTATAACTCAGGTGTTGCGTGTCACAAATGTTTGTCAACTAGTACTAATGAGTAAGTTGCCCATGTTTAGGTTGAGTGCCCCAGCAATGTTGTGTTTCAATCAATCAAGGTGCCTGAGGACAAACTCAAACACATGTATAGAATGTTACAGGCGCAGTTGGAGTCAATAGTACAGCCATATTATATGCTTTTAAATTCCCTTCCAAATGCATTGAACACCCGCAAGATTTATCGGTCTATTTGCAGCAGCGTTCATTTCTTGTGCGGCTGTAACCCACTAACCAACTTCGAAGCTCGCCTGTGTGCATTGAATACTGGTTTGATTACCTGACCTCGATCGCAAGTAACATTGTGCCACTGTTTGACGTCGCATTCGCAGCACACCTTGTATGTGCATAAGAACCACCACATGCATTTCATCTTTCAGACATGTAATACTTTGTATGACTGCTGAAAGTTTAGAGATAAATGTGTACCACCTGCCAAATGAAAAGCCCCAGTCGTCTTCGAACAATGTAAGTGCCTGCTGCGGCCCTAGTCAGATAGTTGGGGCTAACCAGTTGCAGTGGTTTCAAATGGGATAGCTTTAACCGTTGCCCACCAAAGGGTAAGCAGGTATTCACACAATTAGTGTATGTGCATAAGAAGCTAACCAGAAGCCATGATTAAAAGGTCAACCATTTTCACGCCACCTGTTATCATTAAGCATCATGACACAGCCAAACTAGTTCTTACGGTTGGAAGAGTAAACAAAATTCTGAAGAATGAAGTTACTGAGGTTAGCTGCATTCGTCGACACTCTACAACTATTTGGCGAGGCAGTTAAACTGATTTTCTCCACAGCGCGCTGCTGAGGCAAAGAGCTAAAATATGTGTACAGGTTGCTGAGTACAAATTATTGGAAATGGCTATCGGTAGACGCTGTTTAATCTTAGAATTTAACAAACTTTCAACTACGCATGGAAGCGATCATTCCTCCCTTAGGTAACAATGAATTTGTATGTTCCAAACGAAATCCATTTAAATTCCACTACGTCAGACCATTTTAAATTGTTGCAGATAAGTAGTTAACCACATTGGTCATTTGAGGTTCGCTGATTGCATATGTACAATTACCAGAAATTCAAACGGATGGACAATGATTTCTTGTTACCTGTGTCTGCATTTTAGCTATCCGGTGCATAGACGTTAACAGACCTGATGGAAATTACTGTAGAACATATAGTTTTATGCGCGGATGAGTGTTCTCCTAGCGTGTGCATTAATTTGCTAAACGAAGAAACAAAGTAGTGGAATAACGTACGTCTACTGTGCGGTGATGCGAAATTGACAGCCAAATACATGAAACGTTTAGTCGTCAGGAAATAATAAGATTCAATGAAATCTTTTAATCAACTACCTTGCTTTTGTCCTTCGATGGTTTCTTGATTCTTCAGTAAATTCGAAGTCTCCCCGGTGTTATTGGTGTGTTCTAGTCCTCTTGTGCCCATTCGAGGTACACGTTGGTTAACTGAAATTCCGTCTCCAGATCCGCGGTTAACAGATGAACTAGACGACGACATTGAGGGTAACCATTGCTCCTTTTCAACACTAATAGAATTGTACGTGTGACCCATTTTGAAGCTTCCTTGGGAGTATGCAACATCACAACTATCCGCGGAGTGCTCCGGACGTGGGCTGTATCTGAGAGAACCTGACCGACAGCTCACTTTAGCTTGTACCAAATGTCTGCAGTGTACCGCCAAGGATTGCATTAAACGGCCAAGGAATACGAGTTCCTCATCGATAGAATTCATGGGAATGCAGGTTGTAGAAGCTTCACGCATCCTGTCATGAAGATGAGATCCTACGTTTTCTGAGAAAGCGCCTTTACCATTTGTCGAGTTGACACAAAAATTTTTCCCCGATGACCTTTGGTCTGAGTCGACTTCCTGAAAGCCAAATAAGTTAACGTCATCTCCGGTGGGTAGGAAACACAGCTGTCTTTGATGGAGATTCATCTCATCCAGGTCAGACAAAGAGTAAATATGCGGAGGGGCATTGGACCCCAGTTAGGTAGGGCAATCCTATCTGGCCCAGGCTGGGCTCGAACAAGTGAAACTGTTCCTCTGAGGCTGTAGTTAAGGCAATTTGTCCACAGAGATGAAACACTGCCGCAGTCATTCAGTAACAAACGTGCATTAGCAATTGTACATAACCTCCGCTACCATGCGCGTTTCAGACATGCTAAATAACCACCTTCCGATATCAATATAAGCTGGTGTGGTTAATTAAGAATTATGCGTAATTTACAGCAAGTGTGTATCGCGTTTACTTGCACCAGCGTGAAGATTGCTGTTATAGAAATCTGAAGAAATAATGTTAAAACCAATTTGTCATCTGTCTCTTGCGGCTATGAGCACCAACGACAGTTTGTTGAGGCTGTCTTGAGCGATAATTCCAGCAGATCCTTGTGAACACATCCTTTGGTAAACAGGCCTGTAGGCTTTCAATGCAACTTACTAAGTTCGTAAATTCCAAAACTTGTCGAAAGTCCAGCAAACCCCATCGTATAGCGCTCTTCGTTCGCATGTCGTGACAGCACATTCAGCTTACACTGAGCATGATAATACAAAGTTCGCCATCTACTAGGGCATTATTTCCTACGGATTACTCTTCAAGCAGTTTTCGTAATTATTACAGCTTTAGCTCTCAGACACACGTGAAACTCTTTGTGCATTCAAGTTAACTGACTGTTTTACTTTGTTGGGTGGAACGCCTTCGGAGTCCTCCGGGATTTGCTGGTATACGGTAATTTACAAGGCAGCTACGGAAACAGTGTATCATCCAGTGTTTGCGCATCATAAATAAACAAAGTGCCCATTCAATCCCGTTCTACCGCGATGGCTACAAGTTACACATATCAGAAAAATCAACCGACCACTTTGTCTTGAAGGTCGAGCACCCGGGTACGTAACTAAAGTTTGAGCGAGCTTAAGCCTTTGAACCTGGAGGATGCAGTGACTCTAACAATCTGCACGTGATCGCAACAACATAACCAGCAGTACAGGCAAGATGCAACGTAGTGTTAATGCGTTTTGAGGTAAAGTCGTAAAATTCTTAAAATGAGGGTAATGTTTTAGAGTGCACCGATCGGCAGCACTGTATCATGCAACACGCTCCGATGGCTACGCCGTGTTGCGCATGTCCGCCTACCGACTTCCTCAAGATGCGTGGTCTGCGCGCCGGACTGAGGGTGGAAGAAGGGGAGGGGTGGCGAAGCGGTGACGTGGTCAAAAGGAATGAAATCCCTCACTTCGAAGTTGGTGTCGGCTGATGTGGTCCGATTACCTGGACGGGGTCCGAAGGTTTCTGAACACGTTTGGTTGGATATACTAGTTGATATGAGAAGAAGCCGACCTTATTGGCGTTTTTGTTGTGAATTTCTTCATCCCCCCTTACAGTTTACCTTGCACCTCCAACCGCCTTCACCCGTTTGACGTATAATATTTTACTAAGTTGCCTGTTGCCTGTATTTTTCAGTCATTCTGTACTTTCAGTATCTTGCTTTCTTCGTTGTCCTGTCATTATGTATTGCGGCATAATATTTGAAGTGTGTTTCCCACCTACATTTTAGGTGTAATGCTGATGGATTCTTTTGAAGTACATTGGATCGTTCTATCGTGATTGTGCAGGAAAATCAGCTTAAGAAATGAAGCAGCAAAATAGTACCGGATCCGTTTTGTTTTTTTCAACACATCAATTAATTCCAGTGCCTACCTGCGTTTGTGTGCTTATGAAGAAGTGCGTTAGGTTGACTGAGACAATAAAGAATTCGGTGTAGCTAACAGAATCACACCCTGGCAAGTGAATACGACAGCGCTCGTTCCTAAACCAGCAAATTTTACTCCCTGACAAATAACGGACAATCCGACTACACAGCATTGGCGTCATCCCCAAATCCTATAGCCCACTTCACACCCGTAAAAAATCACTTATCAGGCATGAATACCGCTAGTTTTTCCATTGGCACAGCTAGCATTAAGTGAATAGCGATGATAGCATCTCCGAGCAAGAGTTCGTCCACCGTAGGAAAAAAGCCGGTTATCCTACGCATTATTCGCCTTAATGCAAACATAGGTGAGAACATCTTGACTCCGGTAGCCGCACCGAGTAACAAAATGTTGCGACATCTTCCACGGTGCACCAAACCATTAAAAACGATATGAACATGTAATTTAAAACCGAGAGTTATGAGAATGAATGACTTAACTGTCGTGCTTACAAACGTACAGGAATCACGGGAGAACCCACGACCACCACAAGTTAAATTTCATTTGAGCTTTGAATGGCATTTCGATTGAGAGTATGACGCTGATACGAGTGGCATCTCATCTAAATTCAATGCAATACGGTAAGCCACGAATTCCGCGAATGATTCCGAATACCGCTGACTAGAAACAGGACATTCTATTGTCGTTTATTCGGCTGCGAACCGCACCACATTGGGTGCGCTACTTTAGACTAACCCTTGGGTAACACGTCCAAAACAGAACAGCATTCGTGTAGGAGTTGGCAAATTTACCGATCATAGCACGATCATTGTTTACGGAGTTTCCAATCTGTAGCATGTTCCCTCTGAGGAAACAGTAGCATATTATTCAGCACAATGTAGTTAGATCCGCTAGGCCCGTCCTCCCCCACTACAGTATAACTAATAGGCGGTTGGCAAGAATTCCGTTTTCACACAAGTACAAAATACCCACTCTAGGTTGATGAAGATGGTTTTCCTATCCGAGCTAATACCATCGCTCAGCTTGAAACATTAGCATAAATTTTTCCAAAGACAGCTGAGAGCAATTTGTTTAAAGGCGGCAAATACAAGCTACCCGTGACCAGCGGTGCTCAGCGGATGGTCAAAGCAGTGAGCCTACCCCTCATGTAATCCAATGAAGATAGTTACGTAATAGCACACTCAGCATCCGATGGAATATATCGAAGTAATGAATAAAAATATTCGCGACCGGCCGCATTATTCAAACAAACATCAAGAGCCAAAGTCTTCTCCAACAGTGGTTAGTGGCCAAACGTTCAACGATTGGCATCATATTCAGCCTTAGTTTAATATCCGCTATTTCAACTTTAGTTAGTAAAATCTATCCTACTTGCATATTAACACACAACGCGTTATTAGTAGGTTGGTCGAACACTACCATCGTCAGCATTCGGAGCTTAGCGATGTGATAATGGTCACCAAAAGGAGGCTGAGCCGCGTGCTACTGAGGTTAAGGTCATTCGCCTTTTAGTTTACTTCTACGAAACGACAGATAAAGTAGAAAAGAGGAGTGCTCATATGGTAGAAAAATACCTACGTTGTGAACTTAAAGACGGCCGAAATCGCGTGTCACTGATCGCTTTTAATACAGGCTAAGGTTGAAAGACCATGACACATCCCTTGCGTTTCATTCTACCGACGGCTCAAATCTGCTCCGGAAAGAGACTACAAAGTAAAATCGATGTTGTGAGGAGCTAGAAATACAGCCACATACTCGTTACAGGCGATTTCAACATAAATGGTCTAGAAACTTCAGCGACCGAGAGTGATCGGAGCAAAGCCTGTCTGTAAGCGCTAATCTCTAACGCGCCTATCCTGGCACGTCACCCCTCTCATCATGTTCAGAAAAGTTAACAAGGTGTCGATATTGGAACTAGAGTTTTACAGTAAGGATGATATGGCTACTGGGTCTGGTGCGTGCAGTCTTTTGGGTCGAAGTGATCATGTAACCATACTTGTAGATTGCATTTACTACACGGATTATCCAGATGTAGAGTATGAACATGTGACTCAAAGTCCAATTGGTTGAAGCTGCCGGTTGGGTATCCTTGCGTGATTGCACTCCGAAGATAGCAAGGGGAAGGTTTGTTAAAAATCATCACGACAATATGCACTAAAGTATCAACACCGACAGCTTTCCATCGCCTTTTCAAATCAATGTAATTTATGAGGAGAGGAAAGCGAAAGGATATGGCCAAAGAAGCAGAACATAGTGCGTTTAAAACACTCCTCCAGCTCAGAAAAATGGAATGCGTGTGCAGATTAACGCAAGTGTTGTGCGAAATTGAGTGTTGGAGACAGCCTAACACACCAAAGAAACCAGTGACATGATTCTATTCGAACAACTAGGTAAATTACGGACATTTCAATAGCTTTTGTAAAATGCAGCGCCGCATCATGTCACTCAGAGCAGCTGTTAGGTATACACATACAGCGAGCGAAGGGTCCATAGCATTTAGGGTCCAATACTCACACATGTTCCAAAAAATTACCAGGCTGGAACTATCCCTGTTTATATGACTCTGCTATCAGATTTATTCAGCGTTACTTTCATTTCAAATACGGTGCTAAAAGAGCTGCTATCCTTGCGTGCATACAGCTCTCCTGAAGCGAATTTTATTCACCCAAACCACTGCATAGCCGATGTGAAACTAGCTGGACCACTTGTAAGATATTTTAGGAGCTCTCTGGACGAAAACCGTGTTCCATAAACACGGAAGCGGCTTGTGGTTATCTCTATTCACAAGGTAAGAAATCTTTCAGAGCCTGTGAATTAGCGCCAAATAACGCCTTACCACGTGCTCGCCGAGGTCATGTAAACGATCAAGGCGGACACACTGAGGGGTTACTTGGTGACCCACAGTATCATTGCGCCGGAGCAGCACAGTTTTGCTTCAACATAGATTGTGTACTACGAATCTGGTGATTGCAAGCGACCATTATACTGAAGCAGTTTACAGAGGGGGCCGAACCGGTCATCTACTTGAATTTCTCACAAACGTTCGATCGTCCTGATCATTGTATTCTACTTCGCAAGCATCAAATGTATGACATCGAGGATTCCGTTTTGGGATAGACTACTAATCATCTCAGCGGAAAGTAGTTGAAAGGTATAGTCTAACTAACACTGTCCGACCCAATTCCAGTGGTATGCGGTCGACTCTATGGTGACAAAATTGGGTTTCGTCTGTTCTTGGTTTGCCTTAACAAGCTGCTAAGACTTATCCTCACAGAGTGTTTGCTTTCCGTGAAAGATGTTAAAGTATGACGCGCGAGCAGGTGATTGGATGGCAACGAGATCCTTCAAGGTAATCTATATGAGGCCTGTAAGTGACTGCGGAGGAAAGCACAGGAATTCATCATTGCCCAGTACAACGTTTTCTCATCCGCAATTGAAAGGCCTTCATCCACAGCTTTGAGCGAAATGATCTGTAGACCACCTCGTAAGAAGGTGAGTTCTGTGCGCTGGTAAAATCAAGCTCGGTTTCTTCAGATGATATCAGTCCGTTCCATATTTAAATACTCAGCATATTATTCCTTTTCAGAGTTAACTCAGGAATTTAGATGCATCAATTTTCTCTGTGGTACCCAGTGCATATGTGCGTTTTTCACAAGCTCTCACGTGTCAACTGCTGGACGCATTATTGCGTTTTCAGTGTAACCAATTACGTGCGAAAGAGCGGCACACGAACTACAAAGTTCGCAGTAAGTAAATCACGAACATCACAACCGCTCGTTACACCAAGGCTTTAATACACTAATACACTAAACACACATTAAGAACGCATTTGTTTACAACTATCTAACAGCAGAAAAGTTTTAGTTAATGCGGGCAGGAGAATCGGTGATTGACACATTTCATAAGGTTCGTACAATCCCAGCCAAATTTGCTCTTTTCACAATTCTTATCCGTTTTCCTTAGAACTATTTCAACATGACTTGTGTCAGTTGGAAAACGAACAGCATCGCCGTAAACAACCTACAGAGGTCCCTTATTAAAAGTCAGTTTAGTCCAATGCATAATAAATATATCTTGATACTAGCCAGCAAATGTAAGTCAATCCGCTTTGGCTACGAAGATAAAAGAATAACTTAATACAGCACAATAGGCTGCTTAATCGAAAGTCCATAGTAATTTGCTTTCAGTAGAAGTTTCGTAAGTTTAACCTTGAAACCTCATGATAGCAACTGCAATCTGGTGGCAACAAGGTGCAGAAAAAATAGGCAGTCCAATTTCTCTTTTTTTAGATATGCTGCAGTGCAATCCGCTTTCAGTCACAAGCAGATGGTGCGAAAGTGTAGCAGACTATCTTTTAACGTGACCTTGAGCTGAACATGCTTATGACCTTGTTCTATTGTACAATGCAGATTGATGAACTATTTCAAAGGAGTCCAGAAAACAGCTGTTGGGGAAAATGCAAATGACACTCCATGTTATCCAAGATTATAATTTGGAAAATATTCATAGCCTACCTAGATCCACCAACGTAGGGTAAAAGATAAACATGTGAAACATCAACATTGCTAAAAGGCGCAGAGGTTTTCAATTAGACAACTCTTTCTTTTTACTAAAAGTACATCGTAGTAGCTGTAAAATCTGATGTGTGTCCACTGCGGACGCGGCATTCATATGATGAACAGTCTACCTGTTATTATTTTATAAGTAACGTAGCTAATATCCATCAAGTCATAGTGTAGTTGACACTCTCCGCTTTAGTACTTTTAGCTTCAAGCAGGCATTGAAACCTAATGTTGCGCTTGCATTTGCGTACCATGCTCGAACTTAGTAGACGCACGAAATCACAAAAAGCATTTGACGGAGTCCAATGCGCAAATTCTTCACATATGATTGCTGCAGTTAATGGGTCTATACGTTGAGTTATAAGTTACAGGCAAGGAGATAATGCTATCAGGAAACTGAAGATGAGAGAATATAACTTTATCCAGTGACGATTTATCCCATGCTTTGAGCAATATTCGTATTTAGAATTGTTAATGACGACTGTTGTATTTGTGAACATATGAAAGCTTGCGTGTTTAAATTTTACCGTCGCATGTTGTTTTAATCCGAGATTATATGCGTTTTGTGAAAAGGGCATGTTAAATCATAAAACCGTTGGAACCCAGCAAGAAACTTCAGTCACATAACAGTGGGTGGAGAAACGTCATCGTATAGCCCGGAACTTGGTTTTGCAATATGTACTAACAAGATAAATGTATTGTTTCGACACTGCATTTGATCTGGAAAGTGCAAAATCTATGTGAATTTTTATGATGCATTCCACTAACCTGTTCTGAACTTTCCTCCGTACGCGCGCTCTCATCCGTCGTGCGACCCAAACCGGAATCCTGATCAGCTCGTTTGCACTCCTTTCCGCATGTAAGGACAATATAAATAAGTGAACTAAGTGAGTGCAAGAAATGCTATCGTGGACGTGAGCTGTTCTCAATAACTGCAAATGGTAACGAATGTATTGCTGTTGTTTTATTAGTAGCTGGCTCAAAACATATTAAACGTAAGTGAGGACTACTGTGATCCACAGAGCTAATAGACACAGCAAGCAAGCCAAAACATCGGAAGACTGTTATTTGTTATAATACGCGTAATTGACTACTATTACATTTGGATGAACCCTTTAGACGATATGCTGAACTGTTTTTGGGTTACGCCTAGAAATATTAAAAGTTTTACCGCGGCTACTTAGATGACTTTAGGCATCTTTGTTAAGCTTCACTTTGCCTCAGGACAGACTGATCTACATTTTATCAGGAAGTAAGTTTCCAACTGTAGCGGTTAGCAGATTTGCAAAATATCAAAAGTGTTAGCTTCTTCAGTTTAATTAATATAGAGTGAAGGTTACTTGTATTCCATCCAAATGATGACCAGAGTTCAGAAATAAGTTTTACAACGCAGATTCCACAACTTCGAATTAACCAATTACTCTTTGCATTTTTGGTTATGTTACAGGATAGACTTTTTATCAAATTCCAATAATTACTCCGTAACATCTCAAGCAGCCATCTTTCAATCATTTTGAGCATGACGCACTAAGAAAACAAAGAGCACAACATTTTCAATCGCATTTGTTAGCGCAAATCAGCTTATTGTAAAATGTGTGCACGAGTCTATTCAAAATTACGCTTACGTCTGTGTAGGTTGTTCTGTCATCATATCCTAAGTCCTGGTGTTATATAACATTGGAGAATACGAATACTAAAGGTTAAAAAACCAGAACTACTAGCGATCTGACCAAGAAATTGAAAATTGTAAGTGCATCACAAACTATCAAATATTAATTCCATTAGACACACAAAAAGCGTACGTGTCTCAGAGCATGTTAGTGCACAGTTTCAGTATTGTACATTATGGCACCCACGACGCTGTTCCTGATTTCATTATCATATGCAATAGCAGTAACAGCTAAAGTTCTGAGAAAAGTACAAATTTTTTACCCATATCTATCACTTGATCGCATCTGGACATGCCTCAGAAGTCACAATTGATCAAAGTAGGACTGCAACAAACGGTATTATGCAGCAAGCAACAATTATGATTTTCTATAAGTATATCAAAACTTGAGTGTATATTTACAAATCTAGACTAAGTAGATAAAAACAATTTTTGCTGCTGAATCTGACTGAATTCAAGTTTCTTTCATATTTGCATAACCATTGACCATCCACTCTTTTTATGGAATTATAGTTCTTGCAGCCCATATGGAAAGTTCAAATGCCCTTAATCATCCGGATCATTGTATTCTACCTCACCAGCTTCAGAAATACTAAAGCAGCAGTCGCTTTCTGGGCCGAACAGAAATTTTATATTTTCAACTACATTTAAACAAGTACCAATTGAATTATTGTGTGGGGCACCCCAAAGCCTAGTACTGTGCACGAGTGGATCCGTGACTTCCTTAGTGGACGGAAACTAAGGGTACAACTGGAAGCCCATCTAATGAACTGGTTTCCCTCCATCACTGGTATACTCCAATGTAAAATACCGGGGCCGATTTTGTTCCTGGTTCACATCAACGAAGTACCACAGTTTCTTCGGTCGCTCTGCGGTTTGGTTACAGACGACCTGAAGATTTGGAGGGGTACTGATTCGCCTGACGACTGTGATTTCCTTTAGCATGCGATCTTCCTGCTCAGTAGATCCACAAATATCGACCCAACGGTCAACTTAGTCCAATTGTTATACATGAGCCTGGGGAAGCGTGTAGGGGACTACAAGTACACTCTGGCCGAAAGTCTGCTACATCACACACTTTTCGTGAAGGATCTCGCACTCTGCGATTTAAAGTCCTTGGACAACACAAACAACCTATGTATAAAAGTTCTACGCATGCTTTGGGTGCTTAAAAGCAGCTTCTGCACTGGTTTTAAAGAAAGTGCCAAGCGCCTCTTCTCTTCCATCATGAGACGGATACTCGAGTAAGGACCATCGGCCTATTGTCAGATCACCGGTGGCAAAGTGTAAAGACTAGAACATGTTCAGCACGTCACTGTCAGACGCATCCCCAGTTTACGGGGTACGCTGTAAGGAGACCGATGCAAGCAACTATTGCTGTACGCCTTGACTTATCCTCCGTTTACAGTTGCTCTCATCATGACGCCTGCGTTACATTCCCATGCTGAGACCAATGCTACACTTGCGCACACAAGCAGCATTTGCGGGCAACGCTAGAAGCTAGTGGTATTGGACCTAAAGCGGATAGCTCACTCACCATGCTTTTAACGCTCAGTGGTGAAATAGTAGAATAGTTTACCCGCGAACAATACTGAGGCGAAATCGTTGTCGGAATCAAAGCAGTTTTTGGACAGCCAGTTTGCGGATTTCAGATACAGGAAGCACATCGTACCCGAACAACTTCCGACGCAACTGTAATGGCAGCAGACGCTAAGGCGTTAGTGCTGGGAAACTGTGCAGTGCTCCGAAGTGATTCCGATAGAGCAACACAGACGCATCTACTAGCCCTGTATTTTTACCATAAAATATGAAGTATTCGGATGCCACCACTTCCTATTGTTTCAAGTGATATGGCTAGAGTTTTCAGTTTAAATTTGCTGAACTAAACTGAAGGTATAAAGGTACAGCATACTACGGCTACAATGGATGACCACAGAGTAATACAAACTTAGCTGCATGTGTCTTTCATTCGATCTGCTGTGAACTAGAGCCTGTTCAACAAGCTAAGTGCAAATGTCTGAACATACCGCATTAAAACACCTACTACCGCCTGCCTGAGTTGCATATTCAGATGCACAAATTCCGTGACGGCGATCTCCCATTGCCCGTGCAAGATTACCTTGGCGGTTTTTAAGATAACAAAAGAGCATTAACGAACTTAGGATATTATTGTGGCTAGTTGTGAAAGGTGTCCGGGAAGTCTGAAGCTTCAGTCTTTCTAAGGCGCCTAAATAGTACGCGAAGCCACACGTGTACTATAATACCCGAGCCCCGCAGTTCTTCTAAAGGCACAACTCTAGCTCCTTAAATACTGCAAAACGTGTTGCTGCAAACTTAAGTGTTTGTTTTACCTTCCATACAAAGTAGTTTGTAATCTTCAATAGTGTATGTCGGACTTAACTGACGTCTGCGATGCGTTGTATTAAATGTGTATCAGATTTTGTAAAATCCCAATCACTCGGGCCAACATCTACTGAGGCTTTGCCAGAACACTTGCATGCGCGGTCATGAGTTTGTGTTATTCACGCAGTACGGCTAGCCGGGAAGCCGAAAAGTATCGCTTTCCTAGTGCCACAATAATAGAACGTCCACCCAGCATACTTTAATAAGAAATAGAGCTTATAATAATGTAACTATGGACGACAAAACACCAGCAGATTTACATTGCATGGTATGCAGCTTGTCTATGAACCAGAACCTTTTGGATAAAAACAATTAGTTAATGGCAAGATTAATTGCACGCATACCATTGCAAACCACTTGGTATGTCAGCAACACTTTCGCTATTCTATAGGCATTACTTTTACAACTTTTTAATTTTGCGTTAGCATTTCTATGGTAGTTTCAATTATTTGCTTTTGTACTCTATCGCCGCAAAGCGCATTGTTCTAAATTTCTAACCCACAGACTTCTGGACTTGCTATAAAACTAATTCATATGAAATAATGCGGAGAGACTTTAGCAAAAAAATATCAAGTTACTTTATTACTAGATGCAAATAAAATATTTCTGTGGACCATATTTAAGAATTAACTAGCTTTTGCATTTAAATCACTCCTTTATAGTCCGTTAAAATTGGCATATTGGGAAGATAAATTACAAGAATGAACTGTTAGATGGATAAGCACACGATGGGTGAAACTCAGTGTTTTGGAGGATTGGAATATAGAGCAAACACCTACGTTCCCCGGTTGTGTTGAATACGACAAGATGCTTCTAAACAACTCCGTAATCGGGAGTGATTTACGTTTACTTCAAAACCATGGGTGTTATGCCAAGATGCTAATTTTTAAATCAAGACCACATTTCAATTTCGTCTGTTCAATGGAAACACCTTTCGCTAACGACAAATGACCTGAATATCTGTAAATATATAACAGTGCGGATAATCTCTGTGTGCTTATCTTTACCAGAAACTGCACATTTATCAACCTGTTGCATCGAGTGCTTCAATCCTTAATACAAATCTTTGTGCACAGCTTTAGATCGAAAAGGAGTAAAACACGGATCCCGCCAGGTGTGCTTGGTGTTGATTGCTTGAGGGAAACGAAATAACGAATGAGTCACTGGAGGCGGGTCAATGTGAAAGTTGGGACGAATCTGGTAAAATAATGCCATTTCCCGTTCGGATGCGTGTAAAACTTCATGGTTTTGTTGCACGGGCGGCTCTGTCCAATACTTGTGAACAGACAGCACTGCTGAAAGACCATAAACAGTAATTAAGGAACTGCGGCAGTTTGATTTACGGATGGCATCGATGAACAAAGATTTCCTTGTAACGTGTGGTGAGCAAGCGCGGAAAGCGCCGTCTTAACCATTCTGAAAACGTGCACTAAGCAAATAACATTTGTAAGTATATAATCATAGGAATGTTGATGGTGTTACTTTATTTGTAACCCACTTAATAACTCTTGTACGAAATCATTTGAGCAGATGTGAAGGTTTTATTTACTGGAGGTCGCCTGACGAAACATGTGCGTCAGTGATCGGATGTTATGAGCATCTATACTATTATTTGCGCTTATTTTTGTTTCTTCAGGTGGCAGACAGAAATACACCGAGTTCGAGTACCATGGTAGACAGTGCCAGACACGGAGTACCTATCAGTGACATCTGCTGGGAGTTATCGGTCCGTCGAAAGCGTGTCCACAGACTAAGCCTCTTGGGACTAATTGGCTGCAAATAACGCCTTAGTCTGTTGAAGAAATAAAAATGCGGGCAGGAAACTGTTTTTTGTATGGTGGGAACCAGTGACCATGTATAAAAGCCTTATCCACGTCAAGCGTAAGTACATAGTACTTGGAACTTGTAGAAAGCGTTCTCCTTTACGGTAAACCTTCAAATCAACATGGATTGTAAAAATGACTCAAATTAGTAACAAGACAAATTAAAATGCATGCACATTGTTTGCATTATCATTGAAAGTAACCTAGGGGAGTGACAGTATATAGAATTTTCGTAGGACTAATAATTACATCATTTATATCGGATACTTGGGCGCTACATAGAAAAAAGAGTAATACCAAGAATTTCCCATTATATACCAGGCAAATTTGCGCTTCTACAGTACCCTGTAAGTTAAGTAAAACTGGTCAAGAATCTGCCTTTCAGCCAAAAATTTCAATACTTTTTCCGCAATTGAGCAGATTCGCCGTTGGATTAAATTCCGTCAGCAGCATCGGCAGTCACTTGAGTGACAAATAGTCGATAGTCCGAGAAATGTCATCTAACGCCAACCAGTCCGGAAGCGAAAAAACGTACGGTAGTATTTCACCAGATTCAACGATAGAGAAGTAGACGGTGATGTTGAACGAAATATGTGTAGATGTTTTGAGGAATGTCAACTGAAACGTTTTATGCTTTTTGCCAGGAAGGTATATTGCATAATTTTATTTTATGATTATTTAACTTGTACATCCATTCTATTCTAATATCTTAGGGTTTATATTAGGTTTCATGCACAAATGGGCTGTAGAGGACAATATTGTACACAGTCAAAAGCATAATTACCACCTGAAGGTCACACAAATTAACACGTGCTTTGTACAATGAATAATAAACATTGATTTATCACGGGATAAAGCGAGTGCTTGACACGTCCCGTAGGATGGTTGGGTGAATACGCTGAAATCAAAGTGTATCTGAGTCATCTATCGAAATTCTGCCCAGATGAATATTTTGATAAATTTCATCAGTGTAAAATTAAAAATATCGAACGCAAACGTTCAGAAAGACACTGGGGTGCAGTGATCGTTGATGCAAGGCTCGAGGAAAGTAAAATATGTTCGCTCAATTGGGTCCATTTGGTACATATGTCCTGTTGAAAAGCATGCTTTGCGTAATCCACAATACAGTAGTTTAGGTAACAAAATGCTGGTAGCTATCATCATCATCATCATCATCATCATACACGTTAGCTGGAGGTGGGGAACACCTCAGCTACTGGGCCGCAATACAAAGAAAAAAATTAGAGAAAAAGAAAACAACTGGTGAAAGCTGGCTGAGCTACCGGTAACGGATGGGCATCGTTCCGGTAAGCTACCAGCCGGCTCTTGTGCACCCAAAAAAATTATTATGCAAAATTATATAAGGCTAAGTGATGAGATCGTGGTTGGAGGGGGGAGACTAAGAGGGATGGGGTGGGACAAAGAAACTCACAGCACGAACGCCACTGAGGTCGACTCCTAGCCATATCAGCAAGTGTGTCCAACCAAACGTGTTCATCGTCTTTCGGACCCCAACCAGGGAGCCGAGACGCTCCAACCGAGGCCAGTTCAGAAGTGAGGGACGTCATTCCTCTGGACCAAGTCATCGCTTGGCCACCCTTCCTCTTCTTCCATCCACACCCCCCGGCGTGCAAACAATACACGCCGCGGGAGTCGGTGGGCTGCCATGCGTAACACGTGGCCGAGCCATCGGAGCCTGATGCGTGAAATAACGGTGCTGAGCGGTTCAGTTCCATTTCCTGTGCCATAAACAAGGCGTTGAACACGCTCGTTGCTCACGCGGTGTTCCCACCAAATGTGAGCTAAATTACGAAGGCACCGGTGGTCGAACGTAACTAGCCTCTTCAGGTCCGCTGCTTTAAGCGGCCAGGTTTCACAACCGTACAATAGGGTCGAACGTACCGTTGCATTGTACACTCCACCCTTCAGGGCGAGTGATGTCGCGCCTGCGCCATAAGTGGCGAAGGTTAGCGAAAGCGCCACTAGCTTTTGCTATACGATTCGTGATTTCATCTTCAATCCCACGGGCACTGATACAACTTCCCAGGTAGTTGAATTTTTGAACGACTTCTAGCTGATCCCCACCAAGGGTCAGCGTAGGAGGCGGTCCTGACCAATCTTGGAGGAACGCTTTGCACTTCTAGGGTGCGAAGCAAAGCCCGAAGTGACGGACAGCTGGTGATAATCTGTCCAGTGCCGCTTGGCACGTTTGTGAGCTGTCATAGATGAGGGCAATGTCATCAGCATACTCTAAATCAAGAAGTTGTTCTCCTGGGAGTAGCTCCACACCTGCTAAGTCATGTCCTGTAAACGCGATTTCCATGACTTCGTCAACAGCGAAGTTGAAGAGGAAAAGTGACAACCGGCATCCTTGTCTCACGCCGCTAGAGATAATAAAGGGCGACGACAACTTGCTGTAAGCCCTCAATCTGCCCGAGCTACGCGCATATAATGCTCGGATAATATTCACATAAGTCTCGGGCACACCTTTCCTGAGTAGACAGTCCCAAAGTGCATGTCTATCCACCGAATCGAATGCACCTCTGATATCGAGGAACACGACAACGGTGGGCCGCCAATATATGCGACGGTGCTCCAACAACTGACGCAAGGTGAAGATGTGGTCAATGCAGCTACGACCTCGACGAAATCCAGCTTGCTCTTCACGAATATGGCTTTCACGATTGCAGTCAGTCTGTAATGGATGACAGAGGCAAGCAATTTTGAGGCGATGGAGATCAGACTGACTCCTCTATGGCTGCCGCATTCCGATCGTGAGCCTCCTTTGAAAATTAGGACTATGATGGAGCGGCTCCAATCGGTTGGGACAGTTTCCTGCTCCCACAGTCTCACTAGTAACTCGTGTAAATCATCCACAAGAGCAGGTCCCCCGAATTTGAAGAGGGCTGGAGGAAGATTATCAGGTCCCGCGGCTTTATGTTGTTGCTAATGATTTTGTGAAACGGTCCACTTGAAGAATTTGTTTGTCTTTTAGTGTTAAAAATCAGCATAAATGAGAAAAGACAAAACTTCGTATTGTTTAGTGACTTACATGTCTTGTGATACATTCATTCATTACTAGATAGAACCTTCCGGTATTATTACTGGTAGTTGGATAAGCGTGGTGGAGTACCTGTTAGCAACGTTGCATGATTTATCAGGTTTGTGAGAAGTCTTTGGGGAATACCTTTATACATTATCCAGAAAACAGATAAATATTAAGGACAAACTTTATACTTATCTGGTAACTTACTGTGATGCCCAAATTGTAGAACGAAGTCCTAAATGCACGAAATGGTCTTGGTAGGATGGGACCACCTGATGTATTGCTTAGCTTACTGAGAAGAACCGTTTCAGAATATTGGTAGCTCGGCTTGACGGTTCAGTTGTTCATCCGTTCGTGGATTTTGGCCCTTTGGCTCCTTATATTTCATCAATATGCGAGGTGGCATCACCAGTACCGTAATATACATTGTGCGGTCTTGCTGATTTGCATGAGGTATGCGGTTTTCCTATGCCTAACTAAACCGGATTGCCTAGCAGTTCGTTTTATGATTTGGGTTAAGAACGTATTAAGTAAGGTAAAAGAAATAGTCGCTAACTATACGCATTACGCACACTAAAATCTACCCTAAATCATAGAAAGAGCTTTCGGCTTCATTTTTGACTTCACTCGTCAGGTAAAACTAAAGCATCGGTTTACTTTTTAGCCCGAATCAGTTGAGATCGGATGCTATTTCAAAAGTTAAGGTTAGTGCTTATCAGCACGGTTGACGGGTTACTCAAAGCAAACTACCTTCTGATACAAGCAACCGAGGAACGCAGTTGAAATAGTGTATTGTCATGTCTTATACCGTGATTGGTTGTTAGGACGGTCAAAAGAAGGGAAACCTGCCAGTCAAGTAAATACTATGAAACTGTAGTTTGCGTAGCGCCACCATTTTATGTTATCTACTATCAGTTATAGCAAAACTAGGTGAAAGGGAATGAACCGATTAACAGTACGTCTTTTCTAAATACAGTTACCTTAGTTGCATTTAGAGAATGAATGAACATTGCCCAAGTTGGTTGTACCAAGGTGGCACCGAGTCCATTAATAGTTCCATTCTGGCTCATATTGTCGACAGTGGGCATTAAGTGGAGCTAAAGCGTGCCTTTAGGTTTGTATACAAGGTTCCCCCGGCGCCGATCGAAAGGTCAAAGCCTTCGTACACTTGAGACGGCCGAAGCAATTTGCATTCGCTTATTTCAATCGTCCTTATGCTCGCAAATGAAGCTAGTCCAGGCTCTACAGCTTCCCTGGTTCGAGAAAACGGGGGATATCGAGGTCAACGACATGAGGTCAAACTCCATAACATGTAATAAACTCGTTTCAATTTTTCGTCTATGTTATTTGTACTAAATGATGATTTTACTCCTACCATTTTTAGCCCTATATATGATTGTACTGGTCTGATGATGAATCATTGAAAGCACTTGCTCACCAAACGGTCTCCTTGTTCACATTTAGAGAATTTGATATGGTTTGTACATGAAACTATTCAAACCCATCAATAAAGGTATGCAAAAGTCCGCTGCTATTCATCTCGTTAACCTCAGGCCACTCAAAGCGTTATATTGCATTTAGAAATGAACTACCCAACCAGGGTGTTATACAATACGCCGCAAGTAAAAGGCTACAGAAAATAATTTAAGGGAGGAAGCGATGCAAGAAATGAGGTTCGACAGTACAATGTTGAGTTAAATCCAGCATTGTGAGTTAATGGGATTGAATTGATATGGACCTGCAAAACCCGTCTTCCACGGTAAATTTTGACCATAAAATAAAGGCTCTTAGACCGGTATCCAGATTACATGCAAACAAGATCATGCTCGAAATGCTGCTCTTTTTAAGTAATACAATAATTTTCAAGTAGTACAGTTGTAATAGAATTATCTGCTTGTTAAACGAACGAATACATACAAAGCTCAAAAAATGAGCAATAATTGGACAGTGAAATGAATTTGGAATTTGTTATTTGATTGCTGGAAATTAAATCCCAACAACTATATTTTACAGCAGGTTGCGTACCGTGGAATGCAGCTGCTGTAATAAACGGGTTATAGCTCGCACTAGCTAACCAAAAAGCACGTTAAAAGGAGAAACACTAGAATGAATTATTACAAATTTATACTTGTTACCACTTGGTAAGACATGACTTCATGCTTAGCTAAAGATGTTAGACCGGTTTGCATAAATACAGGAAAAAGCTAACATCTACCATAATTTGTACTTTACTGATGTATGTGTACAAAGTCAGTGAAAAAATGGTACATCTTTTGAAACAATCTCTACTGCTTAATTTGACTATCCATCAAATTTCAGTTAGCTGAAAACTAACTATACTAGCTAATATCAGAGGAGTTCAGTCTTTTCCTTTTGTTTAGTTAACTATTTATTTATTTAACTATTTATTGTATATTGTTACTAAGGATAAATGAATGCTTTGTGTTCTGCTCTGTACAGTTGTTCGGTTGAAGAATAATGATTTGAGCACCGATATGTGGTAGAGAAAGTGAGGCAATGAGGATGGACTCCATCGCAATGAGGCTGGGCCTTACTGTGGTGCGATGGTTGACGTGCCTCAGAGATCCATTGAGCTATGCTGAATGGTGCTTTTGTTTGCACCTTCAGAACCACTCATACCAGATTGGTCAATGGTTAGAGGCCAGAAAAATTGAGCCTCCTGTTCCTTCAGCTTCGGGGTTGGAATGAGGGTGTCTCCTTACTTCATAAAACGGGCTCTCTGTAGTCCAGTACCAAAACCCGCTGCCTTGCTGTAAGGTTTTTAACCAAAGGCTTTGGTTGCGAACCCTAATCGTTCTCCTGTCTAGGCCTGGGCAACCTGACAATATTCTGCCCACGCAATACAATGAACCCTTCATCAAACAATTTCTTGATGCTCTGGCCGTCGCAGAAGATACTAAACGACGCCCTAGCTGCTGCATCGAGCAGAGTGGATATCGGTATGGATGCTACTGCTCTGGACTTCCCGTCTTCTTATCCCCCTTCCTGCGCTTCTTCATCCTTATCGTACCGCTCCAACTTTACTTTCCCCCATTTTTAATCCCCCAATTCCTGGCCCTCCCACAGCTTGCTTCAATAGTCGCTTGTCTTCTAGTTTCAAATCACACACAGTCGCAGGGTGTTGCTCCAATCCAGTCGACAAGTCCATGCTCAACCAAGCGGACAAAGTCAGTTCATCCGCTTCCCTTTGAAATCCTCGCGTCTCGCTAAGACTGGCACGACTCAACGTGAGCACTTTGCTACAGGTTGGCCAACAGGCAACATTTGCCCGCACACTAGAGACTCTATCGATCGACATTTGCTGTTTATCAGAAACCCGCCTGCAAGATTCGAGCTCCATGGTTACCCTGCGATCCCCGCATGCGACACTGGCTGCACATTCTCATTGCGCCTGTCTGGCGATGATGCAGCTTCAAATGCCGGTCAAGCTGGCGTCGGCATTGTTTTGAGTCCGCGGGCTGAAGCTGCCCTGATCGATTGGATCCCAGTCAACAGTCGCATGTGCGCCGTTAGATTAGCTGGTTCGTTTCGTGTTACGAAGTCGCGCGGGGACAAACGGTGCCTGTTTGTCATTACGGCCTACGCCCCTACAAACTGTAGCACTGATTCGGTAAAGGATGATTTCTATCAGCAACTTCACGATCTCCTTCGTTACAGAAGAAGCATGGATACTGTGATATTGACTAAAGATCTAAACGCCTAAGCCGGAAAATTGTGCTCTGATGAGCTTCATCTGGGAGGCCAACATGATGCAGGCTACCGTAATGATAACGGCGAGCGATTGCTACAGCTGTGTGAAGATGCTCACCTCTTTCTCATGAGCACTAGCTTTCGACACAGCACCCGCAGAAGCGTGACTTGGCGGCCACCAACCTCGGGCCAGTCATGGATGCAAATCGATCTTATCGCGATCAGTTACCGCTGGAGAGGCTGTGTCCAAAACTGTTGGTCGATTTGGAGCAGGAGCGTGGACTCTGACCACACACTTGTCTGCGCCGACCTCCTGGTGCGTTTCGGTGGACGTCCGCAACGTCGATGTGAACGGATTGACACCAGCCAGCTGGCGAAGCCAAGTGTTTTGAATGCGTATCAAAGTGCGTTGACATCTGGGCTGAGTAGGCGCACACTAAACACCGTCGAAGATCACCGGTCGCATATCCGTCAAACGTTACTTTTAACAGGCATGTCTTAATATGGCAAAGCAAATTGCTAAACCGGATATTGAGTCTCTACATAGTCTCTGGTACTTACGGATGCTCGCCGACGTATTCCGGCTGGAAGCGAATACAATGAGGCTCATAAAAATCTCAGGGCAAAAATATGTGCTAGTCTGAAGAGAGACCGCGAAGCCTGGTGGTCTCTTTGTGCCTCTGAGATGGAAACCGCCGCTGCCGTAAGCAATCATCGTAAGTTATTCCGTCTGAAACGGGAAACAGGCAACAGGAAACCTGGTGTTAGCGAGACCATACGCGACGTGAGTGGGCAGCCGATACAGTCTGTCAAAACGCTTGGAGCGTTGGGCTGAACACTTTGCAAGGCAATTTAACCAAACTGAGTTATCTGTTTCGTTTTTGGGCATTGAGCGCCCTTCTCCCTTGAGCCCTTCTCCCTTCTCTCTTCTCCTTTGATCTGCCCTCACGGGCAGAAGTCGAACGTTAGATCAGAATGTTGAAATTGCATAAAGCCGCAGGGGCATACAGAATTCCCCAGCCCTTTTCAATTTCAGGGCACCCTTTCTAATAGATGATATACGCGAGTTGCTAGTGAAATTTGGGAGCAGGAGACTGTCCCAAAATGCTGGAGCCTCTACATCGTTGTCCCAATTTTCAAGGAGAGCTCCTGTTTGGAATGCGGCAATCATAGAGGGATCAGTCTGATTTCGATTGCCTCTAAATTGCTTGCCTCTGTCGTTTTCCACAGAATGACTGGAACTTGTGAATGCCAGATTCGTGAAGAGCAAGCCGGATTTCGTTGAGGTCGGGCTACATCGACCACATCTTCACCTTGCGCCAATTGTTTGAGCACCGCCATATTTATTGGTGAATCACCGTTGTCGTGTTTCTTGACATAAATAGTGCCTTGGACTCAGTCGATAGACGTGCCCTTTGGGATGTTTTGCTGAGGAAAGGTGTGCCTGATAAGTAGGTAAACATTATCAAAGCGCTGTACGCGCATGGTTCGGGCAGAGTGAGGGTTTATGTCAAAGTGTCGCCACCATTCAGCATCACCAGCGGTATGAGACGAGGTTGCGCGCTGTCACCTCTCCTCTTTAACTTCACTATTGATGAAGTCAAGGAAACAGCATTCACTGGACACGACCTAGAAGGTGTGGATCTAATTCCTGGTGAGCGACTTCTTGTTTTTGAGCATGCGGACGATATTGACCTAATCTGTGACAGCTCTCAAACATGCCAAGCAGCACTGGACCGATTAGCGCTGGCTGTCAATCGTTTTGGGCTATGTTTTGCTCCATCGAAATACAAATTAATTCTCCAAGATTGGCAGGGATGCAGCCCTGCGCTAACGTTTTGAGGTGATCTGCTAGAAGTCGTTCAGGAATTCAAGTACCCGGGCAGCTATATTAGCACCCGTGGGATTGAAGATGATGTTACGAACCGTATAGCAAAAGCTCGAGGTGTTTTTGCCAATCTCCGTCACCAGTGGCGCAGACGCGACATTAATCTCACCCTGAAGGACAGAGTTTATAACGCAGCCACCCGTTCAACTCACCTATATGGTTGTGAAACTTGGCCCATCAGGTTGACAGACATTAAGTGGCTCGTCATATTTGATCATCACTGCCTTCGCAGCTTAGTCCATGTCTGGTGGGTGCACCGCATGCGCAATGGGCGTGTTCGGCGTCGCCATTTTGGTGCAGGAAGAGCGAGTGAACCGCTCAGCACCATTATATCACGCAACAGGCTCCGATGACTGGGCCACGTGTGGCGCATGCCAGCACACCGACTTCCGCTACGTGCATTGTTTGCTCGCCGGGGTGTGGTTGGAAGAGGAGGAGCGGGGCCAAGTGATGATTTGGTCGAGAGAGATGAAAACCCTCAATTAGAAGTTGGCGTCGGTTGGCGCATCCCGACTGCCTGGCTGGGGTCCTAAGGACGGTAAACATATTTGGTTGGACACACTTGCTGATAGAGCTTGGAGCCGGCCCCCATGGCGCTTGTATTTTGAGTTCCTTTGTCCATCCCCTCCGGTTTAGCATCCCCTCCAATCACGATCTCACTCGTTAGGCATAATATAACTCTCATTTTATGGCACGATAGCCAGTTATTAGCTCTCCGTAACGATGTCCATCCGTTACTTGGGACTCAGCCGGCCTGCCACTGTTTGGTTTCCTTTTCTTGTCTTTTGTATTGCGGCACAATAGCTGAAGTGTTTTCCACCTGCAGCTAACGTGTATAATGATGAGATCCAGTTGCACGATTTACGTCGCAACAACAATAAATATCAACCTCAAGATAGTGGTGTTGAATGCGAATAGAATGTAGATAAAATGGAACCAAAATTAACAACTAGATGTAAGGAAGCGATTACAGGATCAACACTGACTGTTTGACAGCGCCATGTCCTACTCGGTCCCAACCATTGGTGAGGACCAAACTGAGGTCCTCATCCACGAAGACGGCACGCACCCGCCTGACCCACTCACTGACAATTTCTCCGTACCTCTATGCAAATTCATGGACTGTCCATCTCGAGATTTCGCCCAACTTGGTGCTGCTACGCCCTATAATGCAGGCCGAGGAAGCCGGTCAACAAGCATACGGAGGACAAGGCCTAGCCAACGCAAGTGATTAAGATTCAGCAAAAACTGCAGTGAAGCACCAGATTTCTTGGCAAGGCAAACTGGCGGATCACAATATTGCTCACCCGGTGTTCCCACCAGATATGAGCAAAACTCTGCATGCACCGGTAGTCAAACACAGCCAAGCGTTTAACGCATTCGCAGGAAAGTGGCCAGGTCTCTAATCCACGCAATAAGGACGGTCTTCTCGTATCGTTATGCGCCCTGCCTTTCACTGATCGGATGAAATTCCGCCGTTACAATAGCTGGTTGAGCCTTTTTAAACGGCTCAAGTTTTTACTCATGCGCGAAGTAACTGAACCAACGATTTGACAAGCAGTGAAAAAACTACCGACATAAGTGAATAGAGCTAACATTTACAGTGACTGTTCGGTGATAGCTAAAAGAGTGTATGCGTCGGTCCAGCTCTGAAGCTGCACTTTGCACTCCGGAGTTTCAAGGCAAGTGGAACAATGCTTAACTAGTCCCGTGAGATGGAAATTATTATGAAAAATAAAACGCATGATAAAGTGAAAAACATTTTGGTGGACTCACTATGGACTTATGAAGAATAGCGAGGATGTTCGCATATGAAACGTATAACACCATAAATCCATTAGTTGGGAGTTTGGTAAAACATCGCTTGATTTCGTTTGGTAGCCCCCGGATAACAAGTCAGAAAATGAAATAAAAATGGGCAACGCATCGTCAACTCGTTTTTCAAATATCTCCAGATTGGGAGCAGAGACGACCTACTTAGGTAGGGCGTTGCAAGGAATAGAGAAAAGAAATTTCTAAGGCATTCAAGCCGGCTATACTGAATTGTCAGTTTCAGAGGGTGACCTCTTAGTTTAGTGTTGTGGTTCAATTCCAGAAGCGGACGGCTAATGTGGTTTGGGTTCTTCCGAATCTGGTAAACCATTATGACATCCCCTGCAAAAGCCGATATCGACTGCTGTACATTCTTAGGGATTTAAGTCTAAGCTGATAGGGCAGATGAACGAGGCCCTTACGTTCTTGGTTGCCCTCCGTCTATTTTTCTCGAGAGCAACCATATCCTGTTCCTGCCACGGCTGCCACGTCTGAATAGCATATTCCACGTGCGTTCGCACGTAGGCGTTAAGCATTTGAGAAAAGATTGAGGGCGCAAACCGACCAAAAGCTCTGCGAAGAAGACCGAAGTGTTGATTGCCGATTCTCTTCGCCTTATCTGCTTGTTTTGATTACCCAGATCTTCCTGTACCAATACACCCAGGTCACTCTCCTGAGAAACTTTCGCCAAGGTGTTGTCTCCAATCTTGTAAACGCTCACCTGCTGGTGACACAGATGCATCACTGTGCACTTAGCCATGTTCAAGAGAAGCTTGTTCCTCTTTGACCACACTGCGTGTTCGAGTTGTAGTCAAGAAAGTTAGGTGATAGGCGCTTCTTTGAAGCGGCAAGTGTGAGCACCAAGCGTGTGTACACTAGAGCATGGTCAGAATCCAGGCACGTGCTCCAATTTAAACTACAGATTTGAACTGATGTGTGCCATCTGCAGCTGATGGCAATATGATCTATGTGGTTCCAGGTCATTGAAGAATTCAGTGGGCGTCAGGCGACGCGGTGCAAATGTTTGTGCTGGAAAGCAGGGTTGTTAAGGTAAAGGTTTTGGTCGACGCACAGTTATTGAAATCGAACACAATTGTCTGTTCGGCGTGTATCGACTCCAGAGTGTCAACCCGGTTGTTGTTCACAGCATGAAAGACGACCCACTTGGGCATTCACGTCACCAGCAACAATCGCGATATCAGTATTCTTCGACATACGAAGAAGAGATGAGAGCTGATGATGGAAATCGTTTTTGGGGCATAAACTGATGCGATGAAAAGGCACCTTGTCTTCAGACATTGATTTTGAACTCTATCGTACTTTCAAACTTGGGCTTGGGTAACCCGCTGTGTGGTTGGATTGCTACGCACAACCTATACGATGACTTCGATCATTCCAATGACAACGACTTGATCTGAACTGGGAATATTTCGGCGTTGCTCCCAGTACAATACTTCTATTGTACTCTCAACTTCAAACCGCACATCTGTAGCTGTTCAACAGCATCCGGTAGTGTAGATTGCGTTCATCACGTTTACTTAGGGCGATACCAGCATCAAACTTACCTTGAGCCACTGACGCGGTATCGCCAGGGGCGCGAAGATTGTAATCATTGTCGTCGAATTCAGAATAAGGGAGTCGAAGAGTCGTCACAGCGAATTTATCTGGTATGCATGTTTCTGAGATGTAGCGCACATTAATGCCAAGAGCGTGAATATTGGCAGTTATTCTGGCTGTTGACCGATCTGACCCTGAGTGCAGGATGTTAAAATCTCAACGCAAAATAAGCTGCTGTTTTCGATAGACGAACTGTATCATTCAATGACAGCAGCAGTGATGAAGGTGGCCGGCATTTGTATTATAGAAGGGTAGGAATGTTAAGAGCGGAAGGAATGATGAATATTTTCGATGGGGTTGAGAAGGATGGTGAAATTGTCTGGCTGCAAAATCTGAGTGAAGGATTTTGTAGAACGCTCCCAACCTCCAGCCTTAGTCTCAAACGGTTAACCCATAAGGCATTGGAGATTTAGAGGTTCGCATGAGGGACTCCACCAGGAATTTGTGTCTTGTTAGTCTGACCCACAAGGAAATGAGTGTGCACGCACAGCTCGGTGACGGGTTTTGCAGGAAACTGTTGTGCTCTGCTTGAGGTCTGTCGAACAGTCTGTATATATTTAAAGCAATTCGCGAGTTTAACGACCGTGGATAGAACTGTAGGTGGTGCAACGCAAGCCACCCATTGTCCATTTGTAGGCGCAGGCTTCCAGTAGCTGTCCTATAGGGGCCACAGTGACAGACAAATCAGGACATGGATGGCGCCAATCCATTTTGGACACACATGACAACGGCCATCCGCAGCTGGGAAATGGCGAGCTTGCACCAATTTGACCAGGGGCGTACTAGCATAAAGTGAGTAGTAGCAAACTATTGTGTACCGGTCTGTGCCCTCCCACCACCATAGACGGCGTGGTACTCATGTTCTACGCTAATTTCCAAGTGATATACATTCCGTAAATCTTGGATAGGTTTTAATGGAAGATGGCCATCGACCTTCCGATAACCTACTAGGAGGATTGTGAGACGAAATAAGTCTGACACCTAACCGTTTACCTGTCTGGTTTGAATGACTTTGAAGGCATTTGGGAAAGGCGCAATGCTTCCCGGAAGAGCGTAAAGCATGGTACCACTTAATATCCAGTCTCGTTGCGATGGTACTCCTTTATGAATTCCATGTGATTTGAGTCGAATGACATTCGACCATGTAATTTACTTTGTGAAGCTTCATGTTAGTTGACTTGTAACGTCAGTTATAATTATCAAAGTATTCGACATCTCTGTCTAGGATTAATTCCACTCTCGAAAATGAAGTGAGACTAACAATCATAACAATTTTGGCCTTAAGTACGGCCAAATGAAAATAAAAAATGGATTCTGCTGTATTGCAGCTGTTCTTCCTAATAAAGTCCTTATTACTTCCGGACACGGAGGGGATGTCTGGTCGCAAAACGTGTGCCGGAGAAAAACCTGTTGGCTAAAGATTTGCTTGTTGGATGAAATAATAGTGAACCTATCTGAACAATGAACAATGATTTATCCCGGGATAAAAGCAAGTGCTTGACACATCCCGTAGGAGGGTTGAGGTGAATATGATGAAATAAAAATATGTCTGGGTCATCTATCGAACGTCTGCCGAGATGAATAGTTTGATAATTAACATCAGTGCAAAATAAATTATCAAGCGTAATCATTCAGAAAGACACTGGGGTGCAGTGACCGTTGAGATAAGAAGTGAGAAAAGTAAAATATGGTCGCTCACTTAGGTCCATTTGATACATAAATCCTGTTGAAAAACATGCTTGGCGCAATCCACAATAGAGGAGTTTAGGTAACAATATGTTGGGAGCTAATAGTAACATCTAATGGTTTTTTTGAAAACATCCAACGTAGGAGAGGATAGAACTGAGTCTGGGAGTGCGTTCCAAGGTTTGCAAACCCGAAGGGAAAAGTAATTCCGTCGACACTCTAGACGGCTATATTGTTCCTTCAATTTTAAGCAGTTACCCCTGAGCTGCGTGTTGTGGCTAAGTTTCAGCAAATGGCGGCATACGTGGTTGGGGTCACTCAGTATCTGATAAGCTAACATGAGATCGCCGCACAGCCTTCGATAGCATCCGCTGAAAATTCCCAGCGACTCCAGCCTTCGGTGGTAAGAGTGATACCGCAAGCCCGCTAAATTCTTTGTTGCTCCTCGTTGTGGTGCCTCTATCACTTCTAGGTCGCGCTTCAACCAAGGTTGCCAAGCTTGGGTAGCGTATTCAACATGCGGCTGCACGTAGGAATTGTGCATCATTGGGAAGATTGATGGATCAATTCACCCGAATGCCCTTCGCAGCATGCCGACGTGCTGGTTACCTCTTTACGCAGCTACCTCAGCCTGTTTTGAATAGTTGAGGTCGGTCTTTACAATCACACCAAGGTCACTTTCCTGAGAACTATTCTGCAATCCGTTTGTCCCAAGTAAACAGGTGTAGTTATGTCTATGGCGTAAATGTACAACGTAACACTTGTCTACGTTGAACGGTAAGGCATTTTGAGCCGACCAGTTCAACACTGTGTTAAGATCGCACTGGAGCTGTTCATGGTCTTCCGGTCCTCTGATCCTTCGCCATATCTTGATACTCTCAGCGAAAAATAGGAAATCGGAAGTAACTGATCTCGCCAAATCGTTAATGAACACCAAGAATAGACGAGGTCCAAGAATCAAGCCTGGTGATACTCCACAGGCCACATCGATTGCAGGGGAAAATTATTCTCGGACTCTCACCACTAGTCGTCGTTCTTGTAGAAAATTACCAATCCGACTCAGGATTGGGTCACCAAAACCCTAACTCCGAAGCTTCTGGAGAAGAATGCAATGGTCTAAGCGATCAAACGCTTTTGAAAGTCCAGGTAGATGACATCGACTCCTACTCCATCATCAACAGCTTCAGTCCAGCTATTACGTGTAATAAATAGGTTAGTATTACACGAATTCTTTTGACGATAGCCATGTTGCTCTGGGGCTACTAAATTGTGGCTTTCCAGGTATTCCTTCAGCGCATCTGCGATGATTGATTCCATCACTTTGGATAGTACTGGAAGTAGTGTTATTTGGCGGTAGTTGGCAGGATCAGTGCGGCTACCTTTATGAATAGGTGTGATGATCCCTCGCTTCCGTACTGGTGGAATACGGTTCTTCTCTAGACATCGCTGATAGAAAACAGCCAGTGGTTCTGCTAGATCACTAGCTACCGCCTGCAGAGCCTTTGGTCGGATGTTGTCAGCTCCGGGTGAACTTGGGATACGCAAGCATAACAACTTCTTCAATACAGCTTCTGCAGTGAAGGTAATGTTTTCTAAACCAGATGGTGGAGTGGTAGAAATGAGGAGAATGTTTTTGCTCGCTACCTCCTGGAAAGTTCGGGATTAATGAAGCCGTAGGAGCTAAGCTGCTTCCATTGCTGATCGCGTGCACCCGTCAGACGTGACTAGTGCTGGAACCCCTCGCATTACATTTCGAAGGCCGTTAACGTGCCTGTACAGGAGTTTGCGGTTAGTGCAGAATCGCTTCATTAACTTCTGCTGATGAGCGACCTTGTCTTCGCGGATCAGTTTCACACAGAATTTACGATGGGTCAAGTATGCGGTCCAGGTTTCGGCATTCGAGCAGTCCTGGTGATCTCGCCATACCAAGTCCCTCCGGGACATACATTTACGTGTTCTGCTCCTCAGAAATGACTAACGCTTGTTTTTGGGTTGGAAGAACTTCTGTTCCGATGCGTGCGCGACCAGTGTGTTAAACGTCCTTATAAATGTTCCTCAGGCAACATATGGGGGAATTCAGTTAAGGAAATCCAAGATGAATCCTTAGCAAGTTTGGATAAGACATTTTATTGCGTGACAGTATGCACTTTCTCATCCTCCTTTTCAGGGTACTCCGCATAGCATATATAGTCAAAGAGTAGAGTAACATGATCACCACGACCAAGTGATGTGCTTGTAACTATCCCGTTTACCATGAGTTCATCTTTAGTGAGCACAAGATCCAGTATCGACGATTTGTTTGTCTTTCGAAGTCTAGTGGGAGAGGTTACGTGGTTGTAAAGAGGGTGGCTAGCAATAAGCTCTTGCAAGCAGGCTTTAAACTGCATACCGTCGGTTGTCGGCGTTTCTATGTCGTGCACGTTAAAGTCTCCCGCGATAAGAATGTGGGTGTAGGACTTGTTCAAAGCAAACTGAAAAAAGCGGTTCAGTTTGGTACCATGCATTTAACTCTGCTCACACGTTTGAATCAAGCAGTACGGAGATGTGTGGTTTTAGAAGTGTGCAGTATCTATCACAGCAATCTGAGTCAAATGGAGTAGACACATTAAATATATTTAGGTAGTGAAACTTGCTAACAGCTCTAGGTTCCCAATAATCGAGAGTTGATAGAGGAATATTTTGTGCTTACGGTGCCGGTTTAAGTTATCTCATTGATTTAGCCTTCGTAAACAGTAACATTAAGTACTGGCTAAAGCAGCTAGGAGGGTTAGTCATAATGTAATGATATAGTCTTTTTAAGGCAAAGTTCAGGATAAAATTAGCTGAAATATATTTACAGTTAGAAAGGTTTATGAGTTTTAGGTAACGAAATAATTTCTTCTTAACTTTCTTGTTTTGAAACTCACAAGGAACGTTTAAAAGAGCGACATTTTTAGAGTTGCGTCAGAAACAAGGAGCTGAGAGTGAAATTCTTGTTGCTGACTGGGGAACCGTCTGAACATACACAACCGAATAAAATGTAGGTTTAAAGACAACACTTTAGATTACAGCAATGAAAGCAGGTAGGTCACTCATATGAAAGGTCAAAAGTTGGAATTTGTGCGTGGCCGATAAACCCAGTTCTTTGGGTCCTGCAATAAAGCAACAGCATATGCTTTGATCACATAAGAAGGCGCATACCTCTTGATTTCTTATCAGAAAAGCTTGCAGTGAACCTTTGCTTACAATAGTGTTGGATCATTTGGGTATGCAAAAGTTTGCGCTCGTTGGGTACCGAGAGTGCTGACTACTTACCACAATACTGACAGGGTAGGTGACTGCACTGAATTTCTCGAACTCAATCAAAACGACAACGCATTATTTCGAAGGCTCCTAACAGCTGATGAAAAATAAGTTCATTATTATGAACCGCAATCAATGCTACAGTCAGTGGAATGGCGCTTCTTTATGTCGCTGAAACCGAAAAAGTTCAAAGCGCCGTCAGCTGGAAAACCACAGTGACTTTATTTTGGAATATCGAAGTAGTCATTCTGGCTAACTTTGTTAAAGAGGAGAAACGATAAACACTGAAGTCTTCATTAAGACCCAAAAGAGGCTTAGAGCAAGAATCCGACGAGTAAGACCCAAGTAGCACGACAACGCTCGATCACACAAGAGCATCAAGACAAGGGAGACAATCGCCCCCGTATGGGTGGACAAGTTTACCACAGCATCCATACTCACCAGATTTAACGCCTTCAGATTATCACCTCTTCGGCCCCATGAAAACGTGTTGAAGAGACAACTTTTATTTCAATAGCCAGGAGGTGAAAACTGAAGTTAATCAGTGGCTCAAAGAACAGCCAATGGAATGTTACGAGGTAGGGATATATTGTCTCATTTAAAGGTGAAGCACTGCTATTGATGAAGACGGTGACTATGCTGGGAAGTAAAGATGTGATACACAAAAGAACAGCTTCATTTAATGTATAATCCATGTTCCTGTGTTGATAACTATACATGTCCTAAATAAGAGGGCGTTATTTTTGATCTCACCCTGGCACCGACGGATTTTCCGGCTGGGAGGTATGCGATGATCGATCATTAGAATGGGCCTACCTACAGGTGGAGCATTTGCTTATGCGGGTACAAACGGAGAAACAAAATCTAACACCTTACACCTTATGCCCCTCACAACATCGATGTGTTTAACTAAAATTTTTTCTCGAAAATTATCTTACCAAGCCCACCTTATATTGTTTGCGTTTAAACCAATAACACCCAACTACAATTGTTAACTTTTGGCTTTATGTAATTGTACAAATGTTTCATTGGAATGATTTGTTAGCTGCACGCGGAGCCCAGTTGAGGTAGTTCTCAGTAAGTGGGAAATTCGGGGTTAATTAGGACAGACATTGCATTATTCAGTAAGCTAGTGAATACAGCCGAATACACGACACCAATAAATGTGAATAATTTATAATCTATGATTCTAGGCTTTGCCAACCTGTACAAATTATCGTTGATGGAGCATTCGGATGCGGCGTGTTGCATGTCCAGCTGTCGGTGAGGCGGTATATGATTGATGCATTTCTACAGCACCGATTGAGACATCATGTAGAGAAAATCGTTGCGATGTAATTTAACGCGTACCATAGGGAAAGAAATATGAATATCCCAGGTGACTCAGTTTAGATGAAATATTCTCTGAACTAGGCCGCTTTGTCGCATACTTTTGCCATTGCTCGCTTAGACGCCACTACGTGAGTACCTAACCTAGCATACTGATACGTCAGTGAGTGTGAATCGGATAGTAACGCGTGGGCTTTTTACAGGTCATCCTCATCCGTCTTTTATGCATGTAAGCTTTGAAAATGCCCACTTCGGCGCATGCATCGTGACCATGACCTGTTTATCTCCGCCGCTGAGAATGCTGCCTAAACTGTATGCATTGTATCGTTCTCCATTAAGGTCATTCAATTTCGGTACTGGTAATCTAACTATAGATTTCCAAAAATGGCGTCCATGTCAACGTACCGATTGATTGGATTTTTGTGGTGTGCTATGCTACTAAGAATTCTCTTGACGGTTTTTGGCCAGAATCTTGAAGTTTTCTAGGATAAATGGATGATCATTTCATCCTCATGTTCAGAAACCAATGAATAGTGGTTATACCTTCTTATGGCCATCTTTTGCTCTGTGACCCAGTTGGAAAGGTTTCTTCCTGTGTGTCCAATGTAGTCCTTGTCACATTCGCTACATTTTATCTGGTAGATTACACGGGGTGACTAACTTAGTTGATTTTGTTTTTCGGTCTTGAAAGCAACCCTCTCAGCTTAGCACTTGCTACGTGTGCTACAGTGTTTGTGTCAATGATGGAATCGTGTAGCAAGTTCAGAAACTTTCGTTGGAAAAGAAGGCACAACCCGTTTATTTGTCCGTTCTAGCCACTACTGAGACATCCACCTCTTCTGGATTCTGCTAACAGTTTCGTGGATATTAGATATTTTGTAACTAGCAGTACGGACATTTATCTCTTTTCCTTTTCAATTCCAATTCGCTACAGTGTGTTTCTGCTTTGTGAATATATTTTGGATACGGTTACCTTTGTAGTTCATCAGGTAGTCAATTTAGTTGATCAGTTTTTCACCTCTGTGTCATCTTCCGACGTACACATGTATGAAGTGTTCCGACGGTGTTCCTGTGAACCAAAACATCCAGGAATAGCAACTTGTTATCTTTATCTAATTTAATGGTTACCTTGATGTCATCGAGTGTGCTGGGGTTCAAATTTTGTGCAAATTATACTAAATTGGATTTCACTGTTGCAAATGTATCGTCAACGAAACTGATCCAAATTTGTGGATTATTCATTGGGATGGTATATCCGAGAGACCGCATCTTCGGAAAACTTCGTGGCGCTGTCGAACTTGTGGCCACTTAGATCACCAAGTTAAATAGGATGTTTTCCGATGATTGTAAAGTTGGCGTTCCAATCCAGACAGAATCCGACGTAGGTTTTGGGGCGTTACTACACTCATGGTAAAAGACAACCTTCTGATCTCCCGCTCAAAGGAGTGTCCCCAAAACCGACACAATAGAGCAGAAATCTAAGTAAATCATGTCACAAGGGTTCAGATGAGTCATGTATCCCACGAAACTCGTGATCGCCCTTCATCGGTTACAAGCAAAAAGATGAGCAAGTAGAAAATGACGAAATCCTTTGATCTGATATAAATTGGTTCGTCACAGCACTACCCAAAATTATTATTGGCCGACCTCTCAATGGTTGATGCAATATGGCCCTAAAAATACACATTACTCTGAAACATTATTGAGATCAGGAAATCTTGCTGTATGAACACAATGCACAGCATCACCAGTACTGGCTTGCTGAACTGCGGCTACGTCAAGCTTTAAATGCTCTGGACCTCGTCGGACAACTAAAATTTGGCAGCAACCAAAAAATATCAGTGTTACTGTCCCAAAACATGTTATGCTACTTGTTAGAAACAATCGCTTCAAAAAAGCGGCGAGATAAGTTTGTAATACTGCCGTGACTTTCAGTGCAAAACAGTGGATGCTTCGGAAACACCGATTATAGAGTCTTTACGACTGAGATGCAAAAACAGTTGCCCCGCGCAGTCGGTCATTGTCCCCAAATGTCCACTTTAGGGATAGATTATCTTCTAATAACAGACTTGGAAAGGTTCATGCGACAATGATGCAGTCATGTTCTCATTTCAGCGGATTTCAATGCTTAACCTCTGGGCGTTCAAGCATCTCACAGGGAGAAGTCAAAGGCCGAAATGCAGGAGATTATTGTGAGCATTACACTCTTCAGAAAGGAAAACAAACCATGTGCAATGTCAAGCTTAAAATAAATCCATTTACTTAAGGCGAAATGTATACAACTAATACTACTTGGAGTTACAATCCTAGACTATACACCCGGTCCGGGTAGAAAATGTTTGGCAGATTTTATAATGCAGTCTTGCTACGGCGTTGCTACAGAGCAGAATGATGTACAACGCAGAACTCAGGATTGCATTTGAAACGTGCCAGAAGTGGGTGTATTCAGATTTTCGTAACAGTTATGTAACAATCAGGCCAATGAAAGCTTGAACTTGACACAAATAGTGTATACAAACAAGATGAATGATTAGCCATACTCTTTCGATAACCTAATGGTTTAAAGGGCGAACGATGTGCTATAAGTTCGATAAAATGTATTAGATGGGAATGGGGACACTGCATCATCATGAAATAAAAAAAGCCTCTGGTGCATATATCATTAAATTTTTGGAGTTTGCACTATCCTCGCGTGATTTTGTGCTCACAAGCAAAGAACTTCTTATCGATGAACGAAGGATAGAAAGTGTTCTAATACTGAGTGCTCACGTCACCAAAACATGCGAACGTGCGTAATGCGGTGTATCCTAAGAAACAAATTGACTTTCTTCGTAAAATCATACATTGAGACAGGAAGAAAAATGGTTGCAAATGTCATCCAGGACCATTTCAATAACGGTTCTATTGAAAACATTTCATTGTGTTCATTGACAATTCAGCTATCGAACATATGGAATCGTTCTACATGGACCACATCATTCAGACGGAGCAGAACACAAAAACGCATGACCATAAGAGACAGCGTAACGTGCGTAAAAATCAAAACGTAGTCTTGAAAATGCAATAAAAATGTGGTGAAGCGTACTCCTTCTATCCGTAAGGAGAAATTGATACAGAGAGAGTGAGAGAGAGTAACGGAAATTTTCATCCTCATCAATACACGTTAGCTAAGGGTGAGCAATACACCGCGGCCAATGTGTCGCAATACAAATATATAAGATATTAATAAATTACACAGCTAAAAAGATTCCCAAACAATTAATATGAGGTTAATTGTTATCTTATGCCTTTCGTATGAAATCGGAACTGGATAGGAAAGCTAAAGTGGAGATGATGGACAGAGAAACGCACAACACAAGCGTCATTGCGGTCGGCTCCTTGTCATATCAGCAAGTGTGTCTATCTAAACCTGCTCATGGTTCACTCAGTCGGGATGCACCAATCGACGTCAACTTCGATGTGAGGGCTTTCATTTCTCTCGATTATGTCTTCGCTTGGCCTCCCCTCCTCCTCTTCCAACCGCACCCCCGATGCGCAGACAAGTTACGTCGCGAGTGTTGGTGTACTGGCATGGGCAGCACATGACCCAGCCATCGGAACTTGGTGCATGATATAACGATGGTGAGTGGTTCAATCGCTCTTCCTGCACCAATACACGACGCGGAACACGCTGATTACTCACGCGGTACTTCCACCAGACGTGTGCTGAGCTGCGAAGGCAGCGATGTTCGAACCTCGCTAGCCTCCTTATGTCTGTTGACCAGATGGGCCAGTTTTGCAAATCGTATACTAGAGTTGAACGGACTACTGAATTATAAACTCTGCCCTTCGGGGTGAGAGTGATGTCGCGTCTACACCACAGTTGACGGAGATTGGAAAAAGCACCCAGAGCTTTTGTATACCTTTTGTCACATCCTCTTCTATCCCACGGAGCCTAATATAGTTGCTCAGGTACTTGGATTCCTGAACGACTTCGCGCTGATCACCACCAAGGGTTAGCGCGGCAGAAAGTCCCTGCCAATATCGGGGAAGCACTTTATATTTCGATGGAGAAATGCATAGGCAGACACGGTTTACAGCCAGTGCTAATCGCTTTAGTGCTGCTTGGCACCTTTGTGGGCTGTTACAGAGTAGGAAAATTTCGTCCACATAATCCAAGTCCAGAAGTCGCTGACGAGGAAATAGACCCATATCTTCAAGGTCATGTCCAGCGAAGGCTGTTTCCATGGCTTCATCAGTGGTGAAGTTAAAGAGGAATGGGGACAGCGGGCAACCTTGTCTCACCCCGCTGGAGATATCGAAGAGAAACAACAGTTGGCCGTAAACCCTCACTCTGCTTGAAATATCCGCGTACAAGCTCTGATAACGTTCACATAAATTTAGGGCACAGGTTTAAACAGCAAATAGCCTCAAAGGGCCGATCGATCCACTGAATCGAAGGAACCATTAATGTAGTGAAATGCGATAACGGCAGGTCGCCAATAAACATGGCGGTTCTCCAACCATAGACGCAAAAGGAAGAAGTGGTCGATGCAGCCTCGCTTTCGACGAAACATGATTTGCTCTTCACGAAGATGACTTTCACAAGTGCCAATCAGTCTGTGGGGAACGACCGGCGCAAGCAATTTAGTGGTAATTGAGATAAGACTGATCCCTTTGTGATCTCTGCATTCCGAACAGGAGTCACCCTAGAAAACTGTGACGGTGACAGAGTGGCTTCAGTCTGCCGGGACACTTGCTTGAGTCAAAATTTCCACTAGCAACTCGTGCAAAGCGTCTAAACGACCACGTTCCCCAAATTTGTAGAGAGCTGGGGTAACTCTATCCGCCCCTGCGGCCTTAAGCATTTCCAACAGTCTGATCTCATGGTCGATTTTGCGTGTGAGGGCGGATCTAAGGAGACGGCCCATGGAGAAGGGCAGACAATGCCCGAAAGAGAAGGCGAAAGCTCAGCTGGATTGAACTACCTTGCAAAAGTTGTGCCCAACCCTGCAAGCGTTTTGACAAGCTGTGGATCGGCTGTCCACTCTCGTCGTGTATGGTGTCGCTAACACTAGGTCTTCTGCTGCCTGTTTTCTGTATAAAAAGGAATAATTTACGATGGTTACCAATAACAGCAGGTGTTTCCATTTCCTTTGCACCATGAGACCACAGGCTTCGTGGTTCCTCTTCAGGCCAGCGCACACTTTTGCCCTGAGAATTTTGCGAGTCTCATTGTATTCACTTCCAACCGCAATACGTCGGAGAGCATCCAAAAGTTCTAGAGACTGCGAAGAGACCCAACGTCTAGGTTCGCAATTTGATTTGACACATGAAGACATACGTGCTGATAGTAACGGTTGGCGAAGATGTATCCAGTGATTTTCAACGTTGTTAAGTGCGCACTTAGTCAGCCCGGACGCCAGCGTAGTCTGATATTTATTCTCAATGCTTGGCTTCACCAGTTGCCTGGTGTCAATACGCTTGCAAAGATGTTGCGGACCTCCCCCAAACACAGCGAAGTTCGGCACACACAAGAGGGTGATCGGAGGCTACGCTGATGCTCAAACCGAGCTACAGCTTTGGAAGCAACCTCTGCAGCGAAACTGATGGCGACGTGATCGACTTGCATAAATGGCTTGTCCCAGGCTGGGGGAGAAAAGTCACGCTTCTGCGAGTGCTGTGTCGGAATTACTGCTCGTGTGAATGTGACGAGCATCTACACACAAGTGTAGGAACCGCACAACGTTATTATTACCATAGCCTACACTATGTTATCCGCCCAGATAAAACCCATCAGAGGACAAGTTTCCGACTTGGGGTTTTAGATCACCAGCAAGCACAACCTTATCCGTGCTTCTTCTGTAACGAAGAAGATTAGTAAGTTGGTGATAGAAACCTTATTTCACCGAAGCAGGGTTTCAGTTTGTGGTGGTATAAGCCGCAATGACAAATAGGCAGTTTGTCCCCGCGCGATTTCGAAGCCTGGAACAAGCCAACCAACCTAACGGCGTACAGCTGGCTGTTGAAAGGGAAGAAGTCGATAAGGGCAGCTTCAGCCCGAGACTCAGACCAATGCTGACGCCAGTCTAACCGGCACCTGAAGCTGCGTCATCGCCAGACAGGGGCAATGAGAAGATGCCGCTAGTGTCGTATGTGGGGGAACGCAGTTTATGCACGAAGCTTGAATCTTTCAGGCGGGGTTCCGACAACAAGGATCGATCGATAGGGTCTCGTGTGATCGGTCTAGTGCTGTCTGTTGGCTGACCTGTAGCAAGTGCGCATGTTGAGACAGGCCAAGCTCAGCGAGGATCGAGGACTCGAAAGAGGTTAGGATAAACTGACGGTGTCCGCTTGGATGAGCATGGACTTGTAGATTGAATTACAGCTACTCCCTGCGATCGTGTGTGAGTTAAAACTGACAAGCGGCTATTCAAGCAAGTTAGGGGTGGGTCATGAAAAACGGGGATAAAAGTGTAGTATAAACGAGACGCTAAGAATAAAAAGCCAAGGGGGGAATAAGGAAATAGGAAGGTATGAACAGTAGTATCCAACCTCCTATCCACCCTGCCTGATTCAACAGAGCAGACGCCGTTTATTATCCTTTGCGATTGCCAGAGCATCAAGAAATTGTTAGAAGGAAATATCACGGGTTGTATTACCTGGGCAGGATACTTGCAGGTTGTCCAATCCTAGATAGAAGAACAATTAGTGTTCTCAAGCAAAGCGTTCGTTCCAAATATCTTACCGCAAGCCAACGGGTTTTGGCATGGACTATAGTGGATACGTTTTCTAGAGTAGGGATCCACCATCACTTCAACCCCAAACTGGAGGGCGAGGCAGCAGAGTTTGTCTGGCTTATAACCATTGACCAATATGGTATCAGTGATTCTGAGGGTGCAAAGAAGCACCACCCGTCATAGCTCAATGGATCACTAAGTCACACAAATCATCGCACCAACTTAAGGTCCAGTCTTATCACGATGGGTAGTAACGGAAAAGTTATATACCAATTAAAATTACTGTAAAAATATGTAAGAAAACATGTGTGCATCCTGTCGGGCTGAACTCTGCTAAAATATCGGTCACGTTGTAGAGATCGCTGCGGAGGTCACTCGGCATGCTACACTTGAAATATCCTCTTTCGCAAAAATGGCTAACGCGAAGCCTGACAAGGAGAAGACCACCATCACCTCGTATAAATCCGGGGCCAACCATCACACGACCTTGCAACTAAGCAAAAAATGAATCCAACAAAACGCCGGCCATTTTTTTCCGCAAATGACTTCTAATCAATTGCCATCCACTCGCAGGGTTAGTTGTCTGACGACAAGGATCAGCAGATCGCTTTTTCCGTTTGATAAACGTAAATGCTAGACCCACACACCTAGTACAAGTTGCTCTTTGCACAAAATTTATTTATCATGGCGAACCCCCTGAGTTGTTTGTTGAATTTAGAATCCTTCAATTATTTAGCAAAACTTTTGCTCACTGCAAGTGCCTTCAAACACGCATCCTTTTGGATGGGCTTCCATCCTGATGGCACTCACAGCGCGCTGCATTGGAAGTAAAACACCTCAGAGGGACACAACATACAATGTCGTCTGAGCATGCTCTTCTTCTGTGGCCTGTTAGATCGCCATTTGGCATGACCGTAGAGAGACCGGAAATCAGGATTTAGAAATGTGGCAGTTCATTCTCGAAACGGCTTTCGTAAATAGCGTTTTTTGCCTTATGGTTCAAAAGGCTAAATGTCTCGCCCAATCATAGAGGATGCGGCCAATGAATACTAAAACTCACGGTTCTGTTAGACTGAACATAAACTGTAACGTCGTCAGCAAAATCAGAAATGCCTTCTATCTGATATTTTGTTAAAACGTGAAAAAGTCTCCCAAAGATCAGATATGAGCTAATCTGCAAATGCAAACCAATCGGCGATCACCTACGAGTAACGTTTTCGAACAACTACTCGATTCTGAAGCTGTCAAAGACGAGGAATATAACGTAGCTGTAAGAAATCAACTTGCGTTCTAGATGTCATTGTCCCAATAAAAAACGAATAACGGCCAACCACACATTGGTCGGAGTTCGCCTACTCCTGACTCCTTTAATCCACTTGGCTCATACGGTTATAGTAGTGTTTAAGATCTCCTTACTATGCTGGCCGAACTTAAATTTTTCTATATGTCCCAGCCGTGCGATGTCACCGGTGTCTTAGATACCTGAAAACACGCTTGAATGACGGGCCCTGAGGTTTTGCTGCCGTGACTGGCACTCATCCCAAATGACAAACTCACAAGAGGAGAGGTAATAGTTTGTTACCGAAGCGGCCTACTCTGAGAAGCCACGGAGAATTCAAAAACCCAGTTCTCCTATTCGTTTTATTGTCACCTGCAGTTAAAAGGCGGAGGCACCTGGCTTACAGGCAGCTTGTAGCACCCCCAGAATATGCACTACAAGTGAACTGCTATCTCGTAACTTCTTTAGAAAGCAATTTAAAAAGAGAACGCTCACATAATTATCAGGGGTGTTTTCAGTAGACAATGTACGAAAACTAATGCTAAGAAGCGGGATCAATTCAAAGTCGGCTTGCTAGACCTCGTAACCAGTGTTGCACCTAGCAGTAACCTTTTTAGTCCAATCACTTCCGAACATTTAACGAGCCATACCCCCTGGATTTTTTGTTTACAAACATCATCATCATCATCATACACGTTAGCTAGAGGTGGGAAACACCTCAGCTACTGTGCCGTAATACAAAGAAAAAAGGAGAGAAAAAAACTGGTGAAAGCTGGCTGAGCTACCGGTAACGGATGGGCATCGTTCCGGTAAGCTACCAGCCTGCTGCTGTGCACCAAAAAAAATTATTATGCAAAATTATATAAGGCTAAGTAATGAGATCGTGGTTGGAGGGGGAGGCTAATAGGGATGGGGTGGGACAAAGAAACTCACAGCACGAACGCCATTGAGGTCGGCTCCGAGCCATATCAGCAAGTGTGTCCAACCAAACATGTTCATCGTCTTTCGGACCCCAACCAGCGAGCCGAGACGATCCAACCAAGGCCAGTTTCGAAGTGAGGGTCTTCATTCCTCTGGACCAAGTCATCGCTTGGCCACCCCTCCTCTTCTTCCATCCACACCCCCGGCGCGCAAACAACACACGTCGCGGGAGTCGGTGTTCTGGTATGCGTAAAACGTGGCCGAGCCATCGGAGCCTGGTGCGTGAAATGACGGTACTGAGCGGTTCAGTTCCTTTTCCTGTGCCGTAAACAAGGCGTCGAACACGCTCGTTGATCACGCGGTGTTCCCACCAGATGTGAGCTAAATTGCGAAGGTACCGGTGGTCAAACGTAACTAACCTCTTCAGGTCCGCTGCTTTAAGCGGCCGGGTTTCACAACCGTACAATAGGGTCGAACGTACTGCTGCAGTGTACACTCTACCCTTCAGGGCAAGAGTGATGTCACGCCGGCGCCATAAGTGGCGAAGGTTAGCAAAAGCGCCCCGAGCTTTTGCTATACGATTCGTGATTTCATCGTCAATCCCACAGGCGCTGATACAACTTCCCAGGTAGTTGAATTTTTGAACGACTTCTAGCTGATCCCCACCAAGGGTCAGCGTAGGAGGCGGTCCAGACCAATCTTGGAGGAACGCTTTGCACTTCGAGGGTGCGAAGCAAAGCCCGAAGTGACGGACAGCTAGTGCTAATCTGTCCAGTGCCGCTTGACACGTTTGTGAGCTGTCACAGATGAGGGCAATATCATCAGCATACTCCAAGTCAAGAAGTCGTTCTCCTGGGAGCAGATCCACACATTCTAAGTCGTGTCCTGTGAACGCGATGTCCATGACTTCGTCAACAGCGAAGTTAAAGAGGAAAGGTGACAGCGGGCATCCTTGTCTTACGCCGCCGGAGATAATAAAGGGCGCCGACAACTTGCCGTAAGCTCTCACTCTGCCCGAGCTACGCGCATATAATGCTCGGATAATATTCACGTATTTCTCAGGTACACCTTTCCTGAGTAGACAGTCTCAAAGTGCATGTCTATCCACCGAATCGGATGCACCTTTGATATCGAGGAACACGACAACGGTGGGTCGCCAATATATGTGACGGTGCTCCAACAACTGACGCAAGGTGAAGATGTGGTCAATGCAGCCACAACCTCGACGAAATCCAGCTTGCTCTTCACGAATCTGGCTTTCACGATTGCCAGTCAGTCTGTGAAGGATGAAAGAAGCAAGCAATTTGGAGGCGATGGAGTTCAGGCTGATTCCTCTATGGCTGCCGCATTCCGATCGTGAGTCTTCCTTGAAAATTGGGACTATGACGGAGCGGTTCCAATCGGTTGGGACAGTTTCCTGCTCCCACAGTTTGACTAGTAACTCGTGTAAATCATCCACAAGAGCAGGTCCCCCGAATTTGAAAAGGGCTGGAGGAAGGTCATCAGATCCTGCGGCTTTATTTAACTTCAACAGTTTGATTTCATGTTCGACTTCTGAGCGAGAGGGTGGATCCAAAGGAACAGCCCACGGAGTAGGGCGATCACTGGTCAGCGAGAAATCTAACAATTCCGACCGATTAAATTGCCTTTCAAAGTGCTCAGCCCAACATTCTAAGCGTTTCGATAAGTTGTGTATAGGCTGTCCACTCTCGTCACGTATTGTCTCACTAACACCAGAAATCCTGCTGCCCGTTTCCCGTATCAGACGGAATAATTCACGATGGTTACCAAGGGCAGCGGCCATTTCCATCTCTCTTGCACGATTAGACCACCAGGATGCGCGATCTCTCTTCAGGCTAGCACGGATTTTTGCCCGGAGCTCTTTTCGAGTTTCATTGTGTTCGCTTCCAGCCGGAATATTCCGGCGAGAATCTATAAGTTCGAAGGACTGTGAAGAGACCCAATGTTCATGTTGACGATTAGACATACCACATGAGGATTTGACTGCTGCTAGTAAGGCCTGTTGCATATGAGACCAGTGAGCTTCAATTGCATCCAGTGAGCGTTTATCCAACAAGGATGACAGCCTAATTTGACAGGCGTTCAGAACAGCTGGATTAACCAGCCTGCCGGTGTCAATGCGCTCACAACGTCGTCGCGGGCGTCCGCCAAAACTCATCCGCAGGTCAGCACATACAAGTGCATGATCGGTGTCCACACATGTGCTCCAAATCGAGCGACAGTTCTGGACGCAGCCTCTCCAGCGGTAACTGATAGTAATGTGATCGATTTGCATCCATAGCTGGTTCGAGGCTGGTGGGCGCCAAGTCACCCTCCGGCTGGTGCTGTGTCGGAAATTAGTGCTCGCAAGAAATAAGCGAGCATCCTCACACAAATGAAGTAACCGCTCACCGTTATCATTACGGGCGCCTACACCATGTTGGCCGCCCAGATGCAGCTCATCTCTGGATAATTTTCCAACTTGAGCGTGCAGATCCCCAGCCAGCACAACAGTGTCCGAGCTTCCTCTGTGGCGATGGAGCTCTGTCAGTTGACGATAGAAGATTTCTTTTACCGAGTCATCACTACAGTTTGTCGATGCATAGGCAGCGATAACGAATAGACACCTGTTAGTCCCGCGCGACTTCGAAGATTTGAACGAGCCAGCCAATCGGACCGCGCACATCCGGCTACTGATTGGAATCCAATCAACCAGAGCAGCTTCAGCCCGGGGATTCAGGGCAATACCAACACCGGCTTGGCCGGTGCTCGAAGCCGCATCGTCACCGGATAGGCGCAATGAGAAAGTACTGCTAGTGTCACCTGAAGTGGATCGCAGAGTGAGTACAGAGCTAGATTCTTGCAGGCGGGTCTCCGATAAGCAGCAGATATCGATCGAGAGGGTCTCTAGTGTTCGGGCAAGTGCTGCCTGTTGACCAATCTGAAGCAATGTGCAAACATTGAGGCATGCCAGTCTGAAGGAAGATCGAGGGCTCCAAATGGAAGCCGATGAACTGGAATGGGCCGCTTGCTTGGACATGGGCCTGTTGACAGTGCAGGAATGACGCTCTGCGTTCGCATGTGAGCTAAAACTAAATGACAAGCGACTACTGAAGCAAGGTGGTGGAGGGCCGAGAATTGGGGGGTTGAAAACAGGGGGGATAAAAGTGAAGCTGGAACGGGACGGTAATGGTGAGAAAGCGCAAGAAGGGGAATAAGAAGATGGGAAGGCCTGAGCAGTAGCATCCAAACCTTTATCCACCCTGCTCGATGCAGCAGATAGGGCACCGTTGATTATCCTCTGCGGTGGCCAGAGCATCAGAAATTTGTTTGGGGAAGGTTTCATTGTATTGCGTGGGCAGGATATTGTCAGGTTGCCCAGGCCTAGACAGGATAACGATTAGGGTTCTCAACCAAAGCCTTTGGTTCAAAAACCTGGCCGCAAGTCGGCGGGTTTGGCACTGGACTACATGGAGTCCGTTTTAAGGAATATGGAGCCACCCTCTTTCCAACCCCCAACCTGGAGGACCAGGAGGCTGAGTTTGTCTGACCTCTAACCATTGACCAATCTGGTATGAGTGGCACTGAAGGCGCAAAAGCACCACCCAGTATAGCTCAATGGATCACTGAGGCACACAAACCATCGAACCACGGTAAGGTCCAGCCTCATTGCGATGGTTTGTTTACAAACGGGGAAAACATTATTGATGTACTACTCGTAGACCACTCTTTGTACCAGAATGATCATGCAGTCATCGGTTGAAACTTCAGCTGCTCTGCGGAATATCGACATGAGAACCATGATATGCTGCGTACCGTCGCACGTTAAGACCGCGTAATTAGGATTGCTAGTGCCCCGATGTGGTTCTACCTCACAGAAGACACCTTGAACGACCTAGAACGATCATGCCTTTCAATCGCTAATTTGTGAACACGTTGTTTTGCCGCAGTCTTCAGTTTCATTTTACCACACAAAAGTGTGTTCACACTCATTCGAACCAGATTTATCTGCGCTATCCAGTGCGTTTCATATTTGAATCTAACTTGTGTGGATCGTCTTTTATCTCCACATTGAGTTATACCCGCAAATCACAATAGAGGAATGTTTAGAATAACGAACCACACCGAAATATTTATGGTCTCAAAGGAAAGCCAGCTACACGTTCCATCTGACGAATCAGCAACTACAACTGTGGACCGTTCATCAAAGTAGCCATCGTACACATTGTGTCCGTATCGCTCATTTGCTCTCTTTGCCGCGTGAACGAACTAGCCGCTTAAATCTGCCCGCCTGGGCCAGACGCACGGAATGTGACGACTTTGAAGTTGCAGACGATTCCCCACACAAGCGACCGGCAGGAAACCATAAGCGCTCGGGCCTCTCTGGGATAACTATCGATCGAAGCAATGAATCCTGGCGACCAATCAAAAGCCTATTTTCCTGAATCCAGATCAACAGTGGTTTACGGCCTTCCTTCATGTCATAAAAATCTGCGAATCGCTATTCAATGTGGCAGTTGCCAAGGCAAGTTCCATCACAAATGTTCCAAGCTAACAGTTAACCATTTGAAGCTACACAATAATAAACCAGATTCACTGTGGTTCTGTTCAGTATGTAGTCATCTCAATGGTAAAGATTGTACATGAAGTATCACAGAAGTAAGAAAGACTAGTGACATTGTTTGAACAAATAAGATGAACCAAATGCGATTCCTTTGTAGGGAGGGTGACAGAGAGTAAATCCCGTTCATTGTCATCCCGCACTACATTAAAAAATAAAGGGAGAAGGCTAGACACAGCGCTAAAAATGCATCATCTGTGGCGTTAAACGACAATACCACCACTAGCTGCTCAAAAATGCCTGAAACAACCACCACCAGTTTGATTTCAATGAGCACGGTTAGCGCCTCGTCCACCCTCCAAATGGTTCCCAAATTGCAGAAGGACTTCGACACCAGTGGTGGTTGAAATTGGTTGCTGCCAAAGGTGACGGGAAACCTAGATCTTCGGCTACCCCATTGGAAAAATAGTAAATGAAGAAGACGAGGCTGTACCCAAATAGCCAGTATCGGCTGTATACAGACTATCTGGTTGCTTGACCTCAAGCAGAGTTGCATGTACTATACCAACGGTAATCTGCACCAACGTTCCAGGATCGACGTCAAATTCCTTTAAAGGAAAACAATTCAATGACGTGAACCAGTGGAACTCCATATGTGACGCTGTAGGTGTTGTAACTAAGCCAGTAAATTAGACACGCTTTACCCGTCACCCAAACTCACAGCCCTACGATGAACCAAGACTTCTCCGAATTGTACTGACTTTTGTCAATGAAGCAGAAGCTGTCCTCCGGAATGGGTCAGGTTCTATCCGCTTAATACCGGATATTCCATGGAGCGAGCGCAGACAGACAAAGCAATACTTGGACGAAAACCAGAAGGAATCCCCAGCCAGGATCATGTTTGTGCAGTGTTCCCGAGGCTGGAAGTCATGATGAGCATGAAGCGACCTCTCACGTTCAGGAACAATGGCGCTACATTCTCGAGACACTCGTTATAAAGCGTCATAGTGTAATCAATCTCGAGGCTGCACCGGTCGCCAAACTGCAAAGAATGTGGCTCGAGGATTGGAAAACTGGTTTATCTATCTGGACAAATATAAGCAATGGTAGTGGAGGGATGGTATTCGGGAGGCAGCAGCCTTCCTTCCGAGCTCCGGATCAAAGCAGCATCTGCTAAGCAAACACAAGAGACTTGTCACATAGTCAGACTACTTACTGACAAGAGTTGGGATAATTTCAAACAATTAGCCAACGAAACTAGCAAACACAGTACATACATTAGATAAAAAGAGAGAAGTAAACTGGCAATGGTAGGATCCATGAATCGGACACAGAGGAGTTCATTATCCCCCACCAAAAAAGGATTAGTTACCAATCTTTCCCCGGTCTGCACAACATTTATCCAAAGAACCCATCCCACGATTTATTTCTAAAAAGAGAGAAAGTTTCCTGCATGTACACCGTGGCACAAGGTCTCCTGAAAAAGCTTGTTGAACTGCGGCTACATCAAGCGCCACATACTTGGGACTTTATACTCCTTACGGTAGCCTGGTTGCACTCAAAAATAACCGATGCCGTAGTCGCAATAAATGGTATGCCCTTTACCGAAACGATCGGCCAAGCAATGGCGATGGGTGGTGTTTTATTACCTCAACAACCTTCAATGCGAACCGGTGGCCGATCCGGAAACGCTGATCAGAGACTCACTCTGATGCGGTCTGCGACTGAGAAGCAACGACACTTGCCTTTTGAACGTTGTTCATCGTTCCCCAATGTCTACCCCATAAGTGGACTCTTGCTTGGCAATATCCTTGGGAAGGGTCCTAAGAGGACCATACAGTCATTTTCTCAGCTCAGATGACTGCAATCTTCATGAGTTGGAAGTTCCGGCATCCTCCAACGAGCAGTTTAAGGCCGACCTGCAAGAGTATATTGTAAGCATTCCGCTCTTCAGCCGTGTCAGTTCAACCACCTGATTCAGAGCCGGAAGTAAGCCATCTGTGTTTGACTTAGTGCTCACGATCGAAGAGCTCATGGTTGAGAAACCAAGGCTGAAGAGCCAGCTGGAGCGAAATGACCACGTGACCATACTTTAGGACTTTGTGTGTTATGCGGCTAACCCCAAGAACATACTAACTTGTTTCGAACAATAACCCACTACAACATACCGGCAGAAATTTTGGGAGATGCCAGCTGAGGATTTCCGGACCACTGTTCCATTGACAGTGCTTTGCTGGATTTTAATGGCATGATCAGTGATCTGATTAAATATGCATCGGTCAACAAGCCGTTTCGTTCCGTAATGGCAAAATCATTCTTTCGGAGTAGAACCCGAAAACACATGACAGTAAGTGACTCTGCGTAGCAGGCGTATAGAGTGAAAACTGGCCCTGACAACTGGAATGACTATGTTGTGCATCATAAAAAATCTACGAAAATTATGCGCGAGGAGAAATTAATACATCAGCGGAGTCTAGCGGAAACGCTTTGAGTTAACAAAAACATCTTGTACAGATATGTAAACAGCCTACGGAATGTGAAACGTGGTGTTCACCCACTAATATCAGGGGATGAATGTACTGAAACCGCCGAGGATGCAGCCAGCGTTCCAAGGCTACAATACGCTCCGATTTTCTGAAATGCTCCAAGCATTTGTAAGATACCTGCCCCATTTTCCCATATGCCAGTCTTTACACATGTCACTTTTCGTTCAGCGACCATTTGGAGGAAGCTGCTATCGTTGTGCACTCATAGTTCCCCCGGAGTTGATAACATTCCCACGAAAGCACTGCAGGTGGAAGCTACGAAGATAGCTGAACTAACGAGCTTTTTCCAAAGATGGCTAGACGAACAGCAGGTTCCTAACATGTGGAAGCAAGGCATCATTACCTGGATTTTCAAAAGTGGTAACCGTTCAGAGTCAGCCAACTATCGCCCAGTGACTTTTCTCCCGGTGCTCTCTAAGGTGATGGAATCGATCATAGCTGGAGCTGTAATTGGCTACTTTGAAAGGTCTAACATCATAGCACCGGGGCTACACGGATTACGTCAGCATCGGTCATGTACTAACAACATACTGCTTGCCCGTGGCAGTTGGACCGACATAGATAACATAGGGACCAGCGTTGATGTCATCTACATAGACTTTTCCAAAGCATTTGACCGCATCCTTCTCTAAAAGCTACAAGCATATGGAGTTGGAAACCTTGTCCTTAGATGGATCGGTAACTTTCTCTTTCAGCGGCGTCTTCAAATTCGATTTCGAGGTTCATTTTCTTATCCAATTGATGTGGACAGCGGTGTTCCGCAAGGGTCGGTGTTGGGGCCGCGCTTATTCTTCTTCTTCTTCAGCAAGGACTTTGCGAATGTCAGCAAAGCATAGTTCCTGCTTTTTGCCGATTACGTCAAGATATAACGAACAATCGAATGTCTGGGAGATCAAGATATGTTGCAACGAGTCTTAGACTACGCTTTTGAATGTCAAAGGTAAATCTACCTCCGTTTAACACTGACAAGTGCAAACCATGAATGTCTGCCGCAAGCCCACGTAAGCATATAAGCTTGAAGACGATATGCTGAACATGGCCTCACAAGAAGGAGATATTTGGGTGGTAACCCAAGACGACCTCGGCTGTTCGGCGTAGTCCTTGAAGGCGTTCAAAACTGCGAACCAACATGTTTGTCTGTTACGGAAGGCGTTCGAGAGGTTCGATCAATACATCTTCCACCAAATGCTCAATACGTATGTAAGGTCCCATGTAGCGTACGCGATCCAGACTTGGCAACCCTGGTTAAAACGCAACCTGGTGGTACTGCAGGCCGAACAGCGACGGACAACAAAATAGGTTGAAGGTTTGTCCTAACTGCGATACTACGGGCGACTGAAAGTTCTGGGTGTGTACAGCGGAAGATATCGCCTACTACGAGGGGACCACACCCTGGCGTTCCGGATTTTGAAAAACCCCGGTCACTCTTGCCGCCATCTCCTGAAGCTTAGCTGAAACACAGAGTTAAGGGGTCAAAAATTGAAACTTGCCACCCAATACAGTCGGCTGGAGCTCCACCGGAAATACTTTTCCCTTCTAGTTTGTCAACCGACATTTCAGCATCTACACTACCTACTTTTAAAATACGACTCGGCGATGATTTACATCATTTACATAACTTGTTCTGATTTCTGTGTATTGAGTGACAACAAGACCCAGACAAACATTGTGCTCACCAACCCCAGGAAATCGGGTTAGAATGATATACCTTTGTGTTAACGGGTATAATATGGTGAGTCCACAGATGTGTTTTTCACTTTGTGTAACTTGAACTAACTTTATTCCTACAAACCATCTCACGGGACTTGTCCATCTTTGACATTTTTATCCGGATTATACCATTGTACTATTGTTCTAAAGATGGCTTGGTAATAATTCGTCAACGAATTCAGTAATCTAAGCATAGACACTTCAAAGACAGGTCTACGCAATAGGACTAAAGTTGTTTCTTTCTTAAGAAACAGAACTTGAAATTGGATGAGAGTATTTAGCGCAACATAGCTAGTGATTAAACTATCCTTAATGCCAGGAGCTCAAATAAAAATAAGTAGCCCGGCGTAACCACTACACTCAACTGCTCAGAATAAAAGCCGCATATCAGGAGAACATCTCAAGTCCATCAAAGCTAACAACAACGTTTTTACAAGCACGTCGACGGTTTTCGGAACGTGAGTCACAGATTTCCTGCAAGACGCAATGCTGAGGGCACAAAAAGGACGGCTAGAGCAAGAAAAGTTGCTTCGCGGACGCAATATGCTCCAGCTTTTAGAAACAGGTTTTCACATATTGGAGAGACAGCCATTTAATATTTCAATGAATCTCACCATCAGTTGATCTCTCAGCTTTCGTTGCCCCAGTTCCAGGGCTCACCCATGTCTCTTACCGCGAACGTGGTATTGCAAACGTTGTCATATCCGCGCAACCACAGCTGCTTAACTGTTGATACCGTCCGTCCAGAAGCACTGGGAGCAGCAGCAAAACAATTTGTAGAACTTTTGGACCAGTTCTTCCAAATCTGTTTACACCAGAACCAGTTCCTTCTATGTACAAGCTTGGAATAATAAATCCCATTAACAAAGGTGGAAGCATTACTGAGCCTTAAAATTAACGTCCAGAATCTCTTCTTCCTACACTGTATAATGTCATGGAATCCATCACTGCGATTCACTGGTGTGCTATCTGGAAGACCGCATAATCAGCATTACCGAGTAGCAGGAATCCCGTTGACAGTGATCGTGCATATATATATATATATAGTGTATGTCTTTGGGAAAAGTTTATGCATTACTTGGTAACACTACATATGCAATTATCGCACTGCTACTGAGTAAGCGAATTCCAATGCAAAATAATAGCACTCTGGGCTGACGTAGTTCTTCGAACAATATTGGTGTAGGTGTCCCTTTACCTCTCACACACTGTAGGGTGCCGAAGCGAGATGTAATCAACATTGATCACTTGCTTGTTCCCGAGTTCCATAGGACTGCACATTCCTCCACATTCCAGCCCTATCTCGGCTATCGATATTAAGAGCCACGCGTGGCCGCAGGCCAGCACGCCAAAAACGCGACGAACCGCATCAGCCGCCATGATGGTTGAGCGGTATGACATTGATATCGCAGCGTTGAGTGGGACCTGACTGGCAGATCGACTTGAGCAAGGATGGTGCTGGGTACACTTTCTACTGGACTGGACATCCTGAAGCAGCACCAAGTGAACAAGGCGTCGGATTTGCAATTACTGACCGCCTGAATGGCCGCTTGACGGGGTAGCCGATTAGTAGTTGCCCCCGGTTGATATCTCTCCCTATACGCCTCAGACGTGGTAAGTTTGTAATATTTATTAGCACGTATGGTCCCACCATGTGTTTTTTCAGATGACATGCAAGATCAGTACTACTCACGATTGGCTGCTATAGGGTCTGTGCCCATCAGTGATCGACTATTCCTGCTTGGTGAATTCAATTCACGTGTAGAGCGTGATACCACAGTGTGGGCTGAGACGATTGGGCCGCACAGGATTGGGATAGTCAATGGAAACTGAGAACGTTTGCTTTCATTGTGTGCCACACATGGCTTGGCGATCACGAACACTCAGTTCGCTCTGTGTGCTAGTGACATTGTTAAATGGATCCACTCACGGAGTGGTCATGCTCACTTGCCGGACTACGTCATCCTAAGTCAACAGGACATGCGTGAAGTGAGTATAACGCGGGTAATGCGTGGAGCTGAATGTGGGACTGATCATAAGCTGGCGCGCACAAAGTTCTACCTACATATCTACAAATCGTCGTACTTTCCAGCGAGTAGCCATCGGAGGAAAAACAACTTACGCGCCCTTATGAGTGCAGAAAAGAGACAAGCACTGGAGGATGCCATAAGAACCCGCCCTGACGAAGACGACTCCTGGGCTTCTATCAGCGTCTTATTGGACCACTTGAAGGAGCTGGTGACCATTGCTACGGAGGAGACGATTGGGTGTGCAAACTGTAGGCGGCTCGGCTAGTTTGACTGAAACAGTATGACGATTTAGCCATTAGTAAGTGCGAAAACCGCAGCCTTCATCGCATCCGAGGTTGACCATAACAACATGACGAAGTGTAATACTTTTCGCCACATTCGAAGGCAGCTAGCCTGAGGGCTGCGTCAGATGTAAAATACGTGGTGGAAAATTCAAACTGCGCAGACGGAGTCCTACGCTGAATACCATCAACAAAAATAGTCCTACGACTCCTTGTAGGCAGCATAGGGACCCACTGTGCAGCGAATGAAGACGCTGAAAGTCTTTGAGACTGGCGCCGTATACACCAATCTGATGACCTCATGCAGCTGTGGCACAGACATTTTGACACCTTCCTGAACAATGGATCATGGGTGGACTGGGATACACTGTACGGCCTACAACAACCCAGAGTATTATCCGAACTGGAGGACACACCGGGAATGCAGGAAACACAAAGAGCGCTTGCTTAACTCATCATCATCATCATCATACAGGTGGGGAGCACCTCAGCTACTATGCCGCAATACAGAAAAAAGGAGAAAAAATGCAACTGGTGCAAGCCGGCTGAGCTACCGGTAACGGATGGGCATCGTTCCGGTAAGCTACCAGCCGGCTATTGTGCATCGAAAAATATACTAGGCGAAATTATACATATGTATATATATATAAAGCCGAATAATGAGATCGTGGTTGGAGGGGGAGGCTAAGGGGGATGGGGTGGGACAAAGAAACTCACAGCACGAACACCACTGAGGTCGGCTCCTAGCCATATCAGCAAGTGTGTCCAACCAAACATGTTCATCGTCTTTCGGACCCCAACCAGCGAGCCGAGACGATCCAACCGAGGCCAGCTCAGAAGTAAGGACCTTCATTCCTCTGGACCAAGTCATCGCCTGCCCACCCCTCCTCTTCTTCCATCCACACCCCCAGCGCGCAAACAACACACGTCGCGGGAGTTCTGGTATGCGTAACACGTGGCCGAGCCATCGGAGCCTGGTGCGTGAAATGACGGCACTGAGCGGTTCAGATGCTTTTCCTGAGCCGTAAACAAGGCGTCGAACACGCTCGTTGATCACGCGGTGTTCCCACCAGATGAGAGCTAAATTGCGAAGGTACCGGTGGTCAAACGTAACTAGCCTCTTCAGGTCCGCTGCTTTAAGCGGCCGGGTTTCATAACCGGACAATAGGGTCGAACGTACTGCTGCAGTGTACACTCTACCCTTCAGGGCAAGAGTGATGTCACGCCGGCGCCATAAGTGGCGAAGGTTAGCAAAAGCGCCCCGAGCTTTTGCTATACGGTTCGTGATCTCATCCTCAATCCCAAGGGTGCTGATAAAAATTCCCAGGTAGTTGAATTTTTGAACGACTTCTAGCTGATCCCCAACAAGGGTCAGCGTAGGAGGTGGTCCAGTCAAATCTTGGAGGAACGCTTTGCACTTCGAGGGTGCGAAGCAAAGCCCGAAGTGACGGACAGCTAGTGCTAATCTGTCCAGTGCCGCTTGACACGTTTGTGAGCTGTCACAGATGAGGGCAATATCATCATCATACTCCAAGTCAAGAAGTCGTTCTCCTGGGAGTAGCTCCACAGCTTCTAAGTCGTGTCCTGTGAACGCGATGTCCATGACTTCGTCAACAGCGAAGTTGAAGAGGAAAGTGACAGCGGACATCCTTGTCTCACGCCGCTGGAGATAATAAAGGGCGACAACAACTTGCTGTAAGCCCTCACTCTGCCCGAGCTACGAGCGTATAATGCTCGGATAATATTCACGTATTTCCCAGGTACACCTTTCCTGAGTAGACAGTCTCAAAGTGCATGTCTATCCACCGAATCGAATGCACCTTTGATATCGAGGAACACGACAACGGTGGGTCGCCAATATATGTGACGGTGCTCCAACAACTGACGCAAGGTGAAGATGTGGTCAATGCAGCCACAACCTCGACGAAATCCAGCTTGCTCTTCACGAATCTGGCTTTCACGATTGCCAGTCAGTCTGTGGAAGATGACAAAAGCAAGCAATTTGGAGGCGATGGAGTTCAGGCTGATTCCTCTATGGCTGCCGCATTCCGATCGTGAGTCTTCCTTGAAAATTGGGACTATGACGGAGCGGTTCCAATCGGTTGGGACAGTTTCCTGCTCCCACAGTTTGACTAGTAACTAGTGTAAATCATCCACAAGAGCAGGTCCCCCGAATTTGAAAAGGGCTGGAGGAAGATCATCAGGTCCTGCGGCTTTATTTAACTTCAACAGTTTGATTTCATGTTCGACTTCTGAGCGAGAGGGTGGATCCAAAGGAACAGCCCACGGAGTAGGGCGATCACTGGTCAGCGAGAAATCTAACAATTCCGACCGATTAAATTGCCTTTCAAAGGGCTTAGCCCAACATTCTAAGCGTTTTGATAAGTTGTGTATAGGCTGTCCACTCTCGTCCCGTATAGTTTCACTAACACCAGAAATCCTGCTGCCCGTTTCCCGTATCAGACGGAATAACTTACGATGGTTACCAAGGGCAGCGGCCATTTCCATCTCTAATGCACAATGAGACCACCAGGATTCGCGGTCTCTCTTCAGGCTAGCACGGATTTTTGCCCAGCGCCCTTTGCGAGTTTCATTGTGTTCGCTTCCAGCCGGAGTATGCCGGCGAACATTGATAAGTACCGGAGACCGTGAAGAGACCCAATGTCCATGTTGGCGATTAGACATACCACATGAGGATTTGCCTGCTGCTAGTAAGGTCTGGTGAATATGAGACCAGTGACCTTCAATTGCATCCAGTGAGTGCTTATTCAACTCGCATGACAGCGTTTTCGATACGCATTCAGAACAGCTGGCTTCGCCAATTGGCTGGCGTCAATGCGCTCACAACGTCGTCGTGGGCGTACGCCAAAACTCATCCGCAGGTCAGCACATACAAGTGCATGGTCGGTGTCCACACATGCGCCCCAAATCGAGCGACAGTTCTGGACGCAGCCTCTCCATCGGTAACTTATCGCAATGCTATCGACTAGCGTCCAAGGCTGGCCTGAGGCTGGTGGGCGCCAAGTCACCCTCCGGCGGGTGCTGTGTCGGAAATTAGTGCTCGCAAGAAATAAGCGAGCATCCTCACACAAATGAAGTAACCGCTCACCGTTACCATTACGGGAGCCTACACCATGTTGGCCGCCCCGACACAGTTCATCAGTGGATAATTTCCCAACTTGAGCGTGCAGATCCCCAGCCAGCACAACAGTGTCCGAGCTTCCTCTGTGGCGATGGAGCTCGGTCAGTTGACGATAGAAGATCTCTTTTACCGAGTCATCACTACAGTTTGTCGGTGCAGAGGCAGCGATAACGAATAGACACCTGCTTTTCCCACGCAACTTCGAATTTTTGAATGAGCCAGCCAATCGGACCGCACACATCCGGCTACTGATTGGAATCCAATCAACCAGAGCAGCTTCAGCCCGGGGATTCAGGGCAATACCAACACCGGCTTGGCCGGTGCTCGAAGCCGCATCGTCACCGGATAGGCGCAACGAGAAAGTACTGCTAGTGTCACCTGAAGTGGATCGCAGAGTGAGTACAGAGCTAGATTCTTGCAGGTGGGTCTCCGATAAGCAGCAGATATCGATCGAGAGGGTCTCTAGTGTTCGGGCAAGTGCTGCCTGTTGACCGATCTGAAGCAATGTGCAAACATTGAGGCATGCCAATCTGAAGGAGGATCGAGTGCTCCAAATGGAAGCCGATGAACTGGAATGGGCCGCTTGCTTGGACATGGGCCTGTTGACAGGGCAGGAATGACGCTCCGCGTTCACCTGTGAGTTAAAACTAAAAGACAAGCGACTATTGAAGCAAGGTGGGGGAGGGCCGAGAATTTGGGGGTTGAAAACAGGGGGGATAAAAGTGAAGCTGGAACGGGACGATAAGGGTGAGAAAGCGCAGGAAGGGGAATAAGAAGAATGGAAGGCTTGAGCAGTAGCATCCAAACCCCTATCCACCCTGCTCGATGCAGCAGATAGGGCACCGTTGATTATCCTCTGCGGTGGCCAGAGCATCAGAAATTTGTTTGGGGAAGGATTCATTGTATTGCTTTGACAGAATACTGTCAGGTTGCCCAGGCCTAAACAGGAGAACGATTAGGGTTCTCAACCAAAGCCTTTGGTTCAAAAACCTGTCCGCAATGCAGGGGCATTCGCGCTGGGCTTCAAAGGGTCCGTTTTAAGGAATAAGGAGCCACCCTCTTTCCAACCCCCAACCTGGAGTACCAGGAGGCTGAGTTTGTCTGGCCTCCAACCATTGACCAATCTGGTATGAGTGACTCTGAAGGTGCAAAAATGCACCACCCATTATAGCTCAATGGATTACAAAGGCACACAAACCATCGCACCATGGTAAGGTCCAGCCTCATTGCTTGCTTGACTACGGAATGGGAAATGCGCTGGTGCTGATACTTTACCTCCAGAAATAATGAAGAACGGAGGATCAGTGATGTTGCATGCCCTCTATCGTTTGGTAGAAGCCGTCTGCATGGGAGCGCAAGTGTCTGCAGAGTTGAAGGATGCTCTTGTGATTCCACTGTACAAGGGAAGGGGTTGTAAGCAATGCACCAACAATTATCTTGGCTGCGTCGGCAAGAGTTTTGCCCGCATCCTACTCAATCACTTGTGACACGTATGCTGGAAACGAACGTAGCTGATGAACAATGTGGATTCAGCTCGGGCCGAAGCACTATCGACATGGTGTTCGCAGCCCGTCAGATACAGAAAAGATGTCCTGAAGGCAATCAACCGTTGGATTCACTGTTCGTCGACTTCACCAAAGCGTTCAATACAGTGAACAGTGAGGTGTTGTGGCTGATTCTCTCAAAGTTTGGATGCCCTGCACATTTTATCCGTTTGATTGAAAGCCTACATACTGGCATACAAGCAAGGGTTCAGCTGAGTGGACAGACTTCAGATGACTTTGCCTTTATCTCCAGTGTAAATCAATGGATGCGTCTTAGCCCCCACACTTTTCAACAACTACCTGACGGTTGTGCTGCCGTCCGCATCCAACATGTGTGCATACGACTTGCATATGGAGCATCGCATGAAGGGGGTTTGTTTAACATCCGCCGCTTTGGATCAAAAAGCTTAGTGCGTGAGCCAACCATCCGTATGCTGCTGTTTGCCTATGACTGTGCGTTATTTGCACATACCGAGGAAGAAATGCGGTCACTGAGGAGTGCATTGGCTTCCATGGTGACCAAATTTGGACTCTGCATAAACACAGGCAAGAATGTAGGCCTATATCAGCCAACACCGGGAGTGCAACCCATGTGCGGGCCAGAAATACGGATTTCAGATGAAGTACTACAGAACATGTCAGCATTCTGCTACCTCGGGAGTACATTGTCAACTGATCTGCGGATCACCAACGAACTGCGGACTCGTGTAGCGAAGGCAAGTGCGGCTTTTCGGAAACTGGAACATCGCGTTTAGAAGAATCATCATCTTGCTGTTAGAATCAAGGGAATGGGGTACAAATAAATGGTTCTTTCGGTCATTAGCTGTGGATCGGAAACGTGGACACTATGCAGAAAGGATATCCGGTTTTTGGGACGATTCCATCAATAGTGGCTTTGTTAGATGCTGCGCATCCAATGGTGGGACAAAGTGCCGGACATTGATGTGATCCGCCGGAGGAAGTATACATCATAAAACTGCAAGCTACTGTTGCGACCTTTCCGGTGGCTTGGACATGTGCACCGTATGGACGCAAGGAGAATCCCGAAACAACTGATGTACGGGCAATTGAGCTCAGGCGGCCGGAATGCAGGCAAACCAAAGTTGCGCCAATAAGACAATATCAAGCTTAGTCTGTCCAGAGTAAGACTTGACCTAAGTGTTTGGGACTAAATGGCAAATAATCGCCGCACCTGGCGTGATCTCATCACCTGTACGGTTGCCCAATCGCAAGAGAGATAGCTGGTGTATCGGGAAATTAAATGTGCAGCAAAAATCAGCATCCGCCGGTGGGCTACGATTCTTCGACTACTCCCAGATGCAGTTGTAGTACACGTGCCCGTGTGTGCCTTAGCCCAGCTGATCTGGCCAATCATTAACAAGGCCACGATGGGACTATGCCGAACAGGTCGAGTATTACACCGAGCACCACGGAGTGACATGTGACACTTGGTGGTACGCAACTGTGGAGGGACGGTACACGTTAAATCGGCTAAATTTTATAGAGCCAGATGAGTCAGAACGGGATCCCCTTTCGCTCGTAACATCGGACGGGAGGACTTTCGCACTGATACTGCATTAACGTATCAAGTGTTGCAGCGTAGCGATAACTACCCATAATTTCTACAAATACGCAGACGCGCGGTATTTTCCCTACTGGTAATCCGAACACGGATGCCCACATACGAGTGCCCCTATGATGAGGTTTGATGTTGCCTATACCATGCTTCATCATTGCACTTGGACTACGCTGACTTACCTCGTGTTACCTTATTGTACCGTATCTTACCATTACCATAGCCTCCAAACACTTTACCTATAACAGTATGTAAAAGCAATGCCTCCTCGCTTTGGTGGCAAAGTGACAATCTGATGGACATGTTCAAGTTGGATCACGCATTAAAAGATAAATCGCTCCGGAACATTCGTGGAAAGGGAACAGTCCAGACAAGTAATTAACTAGGGATTAACATGCTGATGTTGAGTTTCATGCTATGTTTTACATTAAATCTCTTAGAATGATTAGAGCTGTAATTCCAGTTCTTCATCCAACAACCTTAACTTTACTGATCTTATGGAAATAAGTTGACTCCAGCGCACCATTTCCTTGCAAACCTGCACAGTTATCTACTCACGCTCCATCATCTCCTTTGTGAGCCATCCTTATTCCATTGCTAATGTAATTACCTCCTGGGTACAGTTGCAATCTACAATGATTAACTACGGACTTGGTGCAGTGCAGTAGCATTATTGCACCTGTCTAAGAGGCACCTACTAGAAGTTGTACTGGACAGGGTCACTGTTCCGGTAGACTAAGAAAATGGTAACGCAAACTGTAATGGTACGTCAGCGTGACCTTGAGAGAAGTTGCGTACAAATCGCTCACTTGTGCACTCGTGGTTCAGCGACATTTTTGTCGCACAACCTTGGATCCATACTTATTCGTCGTGTTTTTACAAGCTCTACTTCGTGATACCAGTTTCCCGAGTATACTCCAGTGCATCGATACATTTATCCTGACTTCTAAATTCCGGGCAGTGTTTCACAGATATCCAAGCGCCAAACGTTTCCTAGCTCCAATCATCAGAGATATCGTTTGGTCTCACTCGATAGACCATTTCAACGGCTTTCGAACGAACTGTCACTCGTTCAAACCCAACATTGCTTGGTGCAGCTACCGGTCTCAAAGCAAATTCACCCGGCGCGATCCATAGGCCAAACCACGAGAATCCTCAATCGCACCTTCATGTATTCTGCCCCAGTTTCAAGACGACATTCGACTGGCACGCCAGAGAGAACAATCTGCAAGCACATAACTGCAACGTGAACACTGTGACCTTACCGACAACGCCAATAACAGAACGACCTTTTACCATAGAGGGTGAGTCATTCAAATGGCTCGTAACATTTGCTCAACAAGCGTGATGCCCAGTGCGCTACCGATTAAAGACCTGTATGGATCATGTTCCAAACTTGTTAAAGGGGCATTTTGTGCCGTAACTGTTGCAAGTTCTTCCATGCGAGATGCCTCCGAGTTAAATCTAGTCAAGCCAAGTTATTAAGCAAACCAGACTCGCTATGGTTCTGTGTGGAATTCACATCGATCCCGCTGCTAAAAGCGTGCTCCTATTATCTCAGAAGTATGACCAGCTATTAGCTAAATTTGAGGAAATGGTGACCACCAAAATCATTACGGTTGGGGTAATCATAGCGGACTGTGCAACCCAATCCTCCCCCTTAGTTGCTGCTCCTAACCCGCGAAAAACTGCTAATAACACAGTAAGCAACACCACATCTAGAGTCCAGAACATCAACAGCTGTCCCAATACCACAAGTAGCTTACATTTGACTAAAGCAGTTCCCAGGTCGATCGGAGTAACTACGCGTAAGGCTACTTCCAAACGTCCGACGGAGTGTGTAGAAAAAGAGCAAGCAGATACGAGAGAAAGTTGGGTTACGGTTGACTCCAAAAAGAGCCGTCATTTCAAATTAACGTCACCTCCAACTGAATCTGAAACTGAGGAGCGTAGCGGAGTTTTCCTAGTGCAAGCACCACCGGTTTCCTGTGCCACATCTCCGAGTACTTCAATTACTAACCGCGACATGTCAAAGGGTGTGAAGAAACAACTACCTGTACTGAGCGTACTGTGCTCCAATATCCCAGAATCAAAGTCGACATAGATAAGAGGCAGGCAGTTGGATGACCTCAACCAGTGGGACATTATTAGCAACCTAATCGGAGTTGTACTGAAACCTGTACACGTAGTGCGTATTACACGACACCCCAACTCCAAACATTTCGGTGAGCCAAGACTTCTGCGCATTGTGCTGAACTCCATCACTGAAGTAGAATCAGTACTACTGTCGACAGGTAGTCTCAGAAATGAACGCTGCTCCATCCGTATCTTTCCAGACATCCCATGGGGCGAGTGTTATCCAGTTAACCGCAACTTAGAGGACTACCGGAATGAAGCTTCAACCAGAACCATACTTTTCCACTGGGATCCTGCAACTGAAGCATGTGATGAGCATGAAGTAACAACCCATGATAAAGACCAGTGGTGTTATCTTCGTCAAACAACCTGCTTGAATGATGTGTTAGCGAAATCCGTGTCACGACTGCGTACCTCACCGAACTACAAAGGAAGTGGCCCGAGAGTGTTGAAGGTGGTCCAACAGTCAAAACATATGGTAGCACGAATGCTAAAAAGCTGGTACATGTTCCCTTTCATGCTAGCATCTGAGCTACGGCTGAACACAGTCAGCGATATGCATCCTAGAGATGAAATATCCCTGAATGAACCAACCGCGTTAGGATCTGTGAAAGAACAATGCACCAGTAGTGTGCCGAATGAGCCCATACAACCTGTAGAAAATGATATTGACCAGACACCTTACATTGTACGTCGAAGATTAGACACGGGACTAGCAACTCGAACTATGAATAAGACGTTAAACCTTTCACCAAGTACACATCGGTAAAACGATTAGTCGCCAGCCGCTCACTGGTAGGCGAAACCTCATATATGAGTTGTAGAACTTCCGAAACATTGCTTAAATCTGAGAAACTTTTATGTGTGTACACTAACGCCCAAGGGCTCCTCAGTAAAATTACCGAACTTCGGCTACGTCAGGTTGCGAATGCTTGGGACCTGATTTCTATTACCAAAACTTGGTTACACAAAGAGGTGACTGGTGAAGAGGTTGAGATAGCCGGAATGTCCCTCATGCGGAACGACCGCCCCAACAGAGGAGGTGGGGTCCTACTCTACTACCGCATCCATCTACAATGTACAATAGTTGATGATCTGGAAACACACGTTACGGACTCACTCTGGTGCCGTCTCCGACTAAGACACAACGACGCATGTCTCGTAGCGGTCGTTAAGCGCCACCCAACGTCCAATCAGGAAATGGATTCTCACTTGATCCGTGGCCTGAACAGAGTACCACGCTCTAGGTACAGTCCCATTCTCATCTCCGGGGACTTCAATCTACACAATCTGGAGATTTCGGCATCGCCCAGTGAGCAGTTCGAAGCAGACTTGCATGGACTGACCGCTAATATTCCTTTGTACAATCATGTCACCACGTCCACTATATTCAGGACTGCAAACAAACCGTCCATACTGGACCTTGTGTCCACAACTAAAGAGATCATGGTTGACAAGTTATTGATGGATAGTCCATTGGGTCTCAGTGACCATGTAGTAAAAACGTTTAACTATGTGTGTTATGCAGAATATCCATCTGAACACTCGGAACTAAATCATACAATCACACGCTCCCATGTATTAAAAGAACTCGCCGACGCAGCTGCTTGGGAATTCTCAAACAAAAGTCCGCTTGACAACAGTTGGACAGACTTCGTTAACAGATTCAGCGACATCTTCAACAGAGCACCAGAAATCAAACCCCTTCGCCCCGAAAATATTACTTCAATTCTACGGAGCAGGACTCGAAAATACCTGGCGATAAGGGATGCAGAATAGCATGCTTACAAGATTATCCCCGACTCAGAGACTTGGGGCAACTGGCTGACCCATCGCAACCATTGCACTGCACTTGTCCGTGAGGACAGAGTAACTTATCCACAGTGCCTAGCCAAAAAATTCATGGCAAACAACAAAATAAATTTTTCACGACAGACGGTAGAGCAGAAAGCGCCGAAGAAGCAGCTAATGCCCTGCGGCTTCAGTGCGCCACAATTTTCGAACTCGCAACCTCTACTTGTCCCATAACGTCATGCACATTACCGACCCCCTTGTTTTTAAATGTATTATTCAACCCATCAATTGTGTCAAGGTACTTACTCTCACTGCGTGAGCGTAGTTCTCCATGAGCAGACATCATCCGCGCAAAGGCACTGAAGGCTATGGCCAACAAGCTAGCTGAACCACTGTCAGTTCTTCCAAAGGTGCTTTGATGAGCAACGTGTCCCACCTATGTGGAAGTGTGACATATCACCTCTATTTTTAAAGGCGGTATCCGTCCAGATCCCGCCAACTATCGTCCAGTCACTCTCCTCCCGGTGCTCGCGAAGGCGATGGAAGCAGTCGTCGCTGAGGCTTTAATGGACTACTTGGAAAAATGCAACATCTTGGTACCGGAACAGTATGGCTTCCGTCAACACCGGTCATGCACCACCAACCTACTGATTGCACGAGGTAGTTGGACGGAAGTGGTCCATGTTGGGGTCGGAGTCGACGTCATCTATCTGGACTTCTCCAAAGCTTTCGACCGCCTTGATCAACGCATCCTACTTCAAAGACTACAAAGTTACTGAATCGGAGATTCTGCACTTGGTTGGCTTGGCAACTTCCTTTACCAACGAAAGCTTCAAGTACGTGTTAGGGGATCACTTTCTAACCCCATTGAGGTGGAATGTGGTGTCCCACAAAAATCAGTGCTGGGGCTGCGCTTATTCCTGGTGTTTATCAACGACCTGGCATCAGTTATCTCCTCAAATTTCCTGCTTTCCGCCGATGACCTCAAGATATGGCGGGCGATTAGTAACACTGAAGGTCACGCTCTACTCCAATATGATCTAGATTGCATTTACGATTGGTCAAAGCGGAACATGCTTCAATTGAACATAGCTAAGTGCAAAGTAATACATCTGCGTCCCCAGCTGGTGAGCGCTTACAAGATTGGAGACCACACCTTGGAGAAGGTGTCTCAGGAACGTGACCTTGGTGTATTGTCACAGGAAGATCTCGGGTGTTCAAAACAAGCAGAGAAGGCGAGGAGAACCGACAAGCAACACTTCGGCCTTCTTCTCAGAGCCTTCGGTCGGTTTGAACCCTCAATCTTTCCCCAAATTCATAAAGCCTACGTGCGAACGCACGTGGAATATGCTATTCAGGCGTGGCAGCCGTGGCAGAAACCGGAGCTCATTGTTTTGAGACTCTTCAACGATGGGCAACCCAGAACGTATGGTCCTCTTTCATCTGCCTATCAGCTTAGAATGAAATCTCTAAGAATGTACAGCAGTCGATATCGGCTTTTGCGGGAGGATCTCATAATGGTTTACCAGATTCTGAAGAACCCAAACCACATTGGCCGTCCGCTTCTGGAATTGAACCACAGCACTAAACTAAGAGGTGACCCTCTGAAACTGACAACTCATTATAGCCGGCTTGAATGCCGTAAAAATTTCTTTTCCCTTCGCCTGTGCCAGCCTTGGAAAGCGCTCCTTAATTATGTCGTCTCTGCTCCCAACTTGGCGATATTTAAAAAACGTGCTGACGATGCACTGTCTCACTTACGTTTCATTTTATGACATGTTAGCCAGGGGCTACAAAACGCAATCAAACGGTGTCTTGCCAAACGTCTAACCAATGGATCTATGGATTTATACGTTTAATACGCGAACCTATTCGCTATTTCACATAAGTCTATGGTGAGTTCATCAAAACTCTTTTAATTTATCATACAAGTGATTTTCGCAATAATTTTCATCATACACTACTTGGTAAGCAATGCTTTTTTACCCGTAATAAACCATTGTTTCATTGTTCTATGGTCAGTGTCTTAGTATGTTACGTCGGAAAGGAATCGGCTCATAGCCATGATTGTTCATTTAAGGAGCCTCAAATAGCTGCACACGTAGCGTACGATATAGATCGTAAGCAAATAGCTTATGGCCATAGCAGGATACACAGCGGTATATACAAACGGATGGGTACATGGATGATATCCATTCTACGTCTTGGACATTTGCGAAACAGAGCGAACAGTGTTTGGAAAACCACAGTAGGTAGCAGGACTTAGTTGATGTAGTACTGTGGTCGTTGTCGCGCCAAGGAAGCAGTAAGAGGCGAACACCAACAGCTAGTATTGGGTACATATTTTCATGCCTGTTAGCCTGACCTCCAAACACAGCCCATACACGTTAGTAGTACTAATGTTCATGAGGTCTAATGTGTCTCTAACTAGTTTGTGTCAGTTCATGATTAACTCCGGAGAAACGCATGTGCATATGTTTTGTTCGAACTGCCATTGAAAACGGATGAAAGATGTAGAAATGTATACCGAATGAATTCGACGGGGATGTTCATACCGCTTTTGTATGGCCAACTTAGTGTAGGAATGCGGCACTCCGGCAACATGAAAATATCATTACCAGAACATAAAGAAGGTAACTTTATGACAAACTTATTTTGATTTAAGTTGTTGTAAATCCAAGGCAAGTTTGCTTGATGAGATTTCCGTGGATTTCCCAAAAGGGCGGATGCTAAGGAGCAGGAGAAGACACTATTGCGCGCGGAATAGAAACATGACGCGCACGCTTGCATTCGATTTAGTAATCCAGGCCAATAAAATGGCTTATATGATACGTTTAGCCGCGTGCTGAGTGCCCTTGCGTTTCATAAATAGAAGTTGTTTGAGCTCCCCGATGTGGCTTCACCTGATGTGAATGTTGACAAGATGCCTACCTGTCTATTACCCACTACGTTGTCCATACTGGCCCCAGGAGACAGTTGATCATTGCTGGAAGGGACTTGGTACACCGTCCTCGTGACGGCGCTAGGATCAAAGAGTGGTTCCATCCTAAGTGTGAAAAGGGCTACAGTGCAGCTACCGTCATGTGTACGTCTGGTGTGCATACTTTCCCAGCAAGGTCGGAATGTTCTGTTCTGCTTGTTGAAAGAAAGTGGACCGGCTCCGCTGATGTAAAACGGCTTCCAGCCACATGCCTCCAGGTCTTAATCCTAAAGATTCATATCGGATTTAGGTTGTGTGCGTGGAACGGTGAGTGGTGCAGCGCAAGCCACCCATGCTCCCTCTGTAGGCGCACGCGTCCTGTGGCGGATCCCTTGGAGGTCACAGTGACAGGCAAAACCAGATACGGAAGCAGCCAGTTCATATATATATATATATATATATATATATATATATATATACATTCAGCTGTCTGTAAGGTAGGCATAGAGCTAGTGAAAAGCATGAAGCGAAGTAATAAATACAAAGACGACAAAGAAAAGGATGCAGTTACAAACTTTGTTGTTGCATCTTGCATTTTTCGTTTTATTTCACACGCCGTTTTATTATTTTTTGTTTAATGTTTGAGATGCAATCAAGAAAATCAAGACAAACATTTGTACACATTTACCGCTGGACTCGGTTTTGTACCCTCTCCGAAACCAGATCAAACCAATGGTATTCTTCATCTTTGATCCCTAACCCGGAAGACATACAAGACCTATGACAGCTAAACTGGAATTCAGCACTTTAATTGTCTTTTGCCATGTGATAGGCGCGACTTCTTCCAGCCTGGTCCTGTGCGAGTGAAGAGAGCGCGTCGGGTGAGCCTTTCGCGTGGCATGCCTAAATCGTGGCCCAGCCATTTCAGTTGGCGCAGCGGTACCAGTCTGTCAACTGGAAATTTCGTGTTAACCAAGACGCGACGTCTGACATCATCGTTGCGCACTTGGTTCATCCACAACACTCCAGCTATTCCCCTCAGACATCCATTGTCACAGAGAAAAATAGGACGCAATTCATTCATGCTAATCGGCCAGAAGTCCCGTCCATACAGCTGCAACACGCGAACACAGGCATTGTAGACCATGCCGTTTACCAATAGTGAAACATCACGGCGTCGCCACAGATACCTCAAGTTGGTGAATGCCGAAAGGGCTTTGACAACGAGGAGGGGAATCTTTTTAGCCATGTTAACATCAGCAGAGACAGTTTTGCAGGTTGACAAACTTGTCCATTTGTTCAATCTGCGTACATTGAAGAGTGAGCAGTGAGATAGATGGATCCCGACCGAGGACCAGGAGTTATCACTTCGTAGGTGCAAAGTTCATATCATATTTTGATGCTTCAATCGCCCAGCGGTTTAAAACGGCCTGTGTGCTCTGTGCGTCATCAGCAAGAAAGGCAATATCATCAACATAATCTAAATCGGTCACGCGGTTGCCAGGAGGAGGCACTACATCAGAACCCTGAAAGCCTTCGAAAACATTTGAAAGGACATCCTCGATCGCAAAATTGTAGAGAAACGGGGACCTGAGGCAGCATTGTCGTACACGGCTAGTGAGGGTAAATGGTGAAAAGAGCTTACCACAATTCCTCACTTTACCTGAGACATTGCAATATAACGCTCAAAGGATGGCGGTATACTTTTCGGGTACTCCATTCTTTTGTAAGCAGCTCAATAAAGCTGGCCGATCGACGGAGCAGAAAACGGCTCGCATGTCCAGAAAAACAATGATAGTAGACTGGCGTCAAAGATGACGCGTTTCAAGGAGTTGGCGGAAGGTAAACGAGTGACCTATCCACCCTTGACCGGGGCGGAAAGTTGCCTGTCCTTCACGGGAGCTCAATTCTCGAATCGGGGTTGGTCTGCGGAATAGAATGGACAACGGACATTAGATTGATTTCTCAGTGGTTAGCGCATAGGGTTAGTACGCCTTTCTTAACGTTTCCAAGCGGATGGAACTGTTTTTTTTACACCAGGTCTTAGAGAACAGAGCTGTTAGCTGGTTGACAGTTACTTCGCCCCCCGAACTTGGTCAGCTCTGGAGGAAGTCCGTCTGGCCCAGCAGACTTGAATCTTTTGAATTGTTTATGCTCAAGGCAAACCTCAGCTTCAGTGAGTGGTTCCAATGAGACGTTTCAACACGCGCAACTAGGTGTACTCATTAGGCTTGCTGGCGTAGGAGGCCAGCTGAATTGTGTGCGGAAGTGTTCAGCCCATCGGTCCATATGCCTGTGTAACTTGTTTACGGACATTCCGTCAAAATTACAAATGACCTCACGTACACCAGATCTTTTGTGACCAAAGATCGGAATGACCTGGATGAACTCGCGAAATTTTCCAGAGTGGGCTGCCGTTTCCATCTCTGAGGCTCGCTGGGATCACCAAGTTTCGTGATCAGCACGCAGACTTTGCCTAATTTGTTGGCTGAAAATGCGACGCAATGCACTGCTATTTGAATCGGTCAGGATAGCTCTACGACAATGAAACAATTCCAGTGAGTGTGCGGAAAACCAGCCCCTCAGAGGACGCCTTGTGATTCCGCAGGTTGAATGACTAGAAGTTAACGTCACTTCACGTAGGCAACTCCAATGATTTTGCATGTCTCGGGATGGAGCCCAAGGAATGCGTGCGATAAGGAAGCTTGCCAAGTTAATGGATAGTGATGTCGAGCGTATGGAGCTTTCGTTTTGAGCAGCCGCAATTTTCCGTGCAGACCAAAGCATGGTCTGAATCGAGATACATAGATCAACTCTATTTACATCCACTGACTCTGCATTGATCATCTAAAGCTGATGGTAATGTGATATATTTGTGACCACGCTTGCGTTGGTGTAGAGGACTCCAGGTACATGCGAGTCTACTGATATGCCTGAAGTTCGTACTCGAGAGAAAGAGACGGTGGTCTTCCAACAACATAAGAAATCTATAAACGTTGTCAGAACGGCTCTCATCAATTGCGTGGCTGCCACCAAGACGAGGTTTGCACAGAAGCGGGCGACCTACTCGTGCATTGAGATCTACGGCAAGGGTGATGGCACCTGACTTTTCGGCCTGGTTCAATAGGTTGTAGAGTCCACGGATGCACAGCTGCAGTCGGTTGGAGTGTACGCAGAAAGGACAAACAACTTGCGCCTCATTCACCATGGATGCTGATTCTACATGAGCTTTAAAGCCGAACCGCAAACAGTCGTCTGTCGATTGGAAACCAGTCGACTAATGCTGCCTCCGCTTTTTCACTCAATGCGATATTGATACCAGCTAAGCCGGCCGTTTCTGCCTCTATTTCACTAGACAGAAGTAGGTGATATGTGATCTCAAAAGCAGCTGGGGAAGACAAGTTAACAACGGTGCTTGGATCCCGTAGTCCAGTCTCTACAAGGCAATAAACATCGATAGCGAGGGACTCTAGAGTGCGCGCCAGGCCAGCCTGTCGTCCAATCCATAGCAGCGTCCGAATATTAAGTGCTGACAGACGGAATTAATTACAGGGTCGAAAGAAAGCTGATAGCCGGATGATTTAGATACCAGCCAGACGGGCATGGGAAGTAGATTCAACAGGTTGCAGATTATCAACAACAGAAAAGTTGGCGCGCGATGGAGAAGCATAAGTAGCAGCTGAAGTAAGAGACGTAGTAGTAAGTGCGCAATCCATTGTCTTCACAGAGGACACCATACTACCGGTGGCCCAAACCGAAGTAGCGAGTTGCTTTAGGGGAATCCACCCCAGAGCCTTTGGCTCAATAGCCCACCCGCAAGGCAGCGGAGCGAAATCAGGGGTTCTCACCCATTGGGAGCCGATGACTGATTGCTCAGTACCTACACTTCGTTTGGTGAGTAGCCAAACAGGGGCCCAACCTTCCCCACAATTTCACCAGCCAAGTGCTGGGATACAATGCTTCATCAAGGTGAACCAAGGGGCAATGACTTTATTTAGTGGCGATTCACATCCGCCACGTCACAGTGTTGTTAAACGGACACACGAGGCTTTTTATAGGGACAACGCTTGTCAGGTGAAAACCTACCACGTCCTGGAACACTGCGGCCGAATCCTTCGCTGGTCCAAGATAATCCCGGACCCCCAGGTGACACCACTAGGAGGTTATTCGGCAGACAATCGGTCGTGGATAACGAAAATATAAATCGCAAGGTGCAGTTGGACTGAGTCAGCTGAAAATGAAGAGGAGTTTGCTGTGATCTATCTGGTTTGTCTAAGACCTTCGATCGTCAGGACAATCAAACACTACTTTAAGTGCTTTAGTATCATTAGACCGTTGACCCTCACTTTAACTGGATCGGTAATTAGTGTTTTGTGTTCGGAGCACCTTTTCTGACCCCATACAAGTCGAGTATGATGTGCCGCAAGTCTCAGTCTTAGTTCAAAGATTGCATTTGGTGTTAATGACTTCCCGCAGCAATCGATTCAACATTTCAGCTGTTTACTGACAATACCAGGCACTGGTTCAGGGTTCAAGTAAATGCTGACGGTCACCTGATTCAGCATGACCTAGACTGAGTACGCGTGGTCAATCCTAAATTTACTGTTTCGACGTGAATAAATACAAGCTACTCCATACCGGCTCAGAACACATGGATTGTACCCAAATTCAGGATGACCTGCTTTCTTCCAGGTAATCAGATAAAGCATCGGAAGCTGGTAACCACAGTATCGTGCTGTTGAGTAGACATAAGAACAAATAGACAACTGCCAGGATTACACCATGGTTGACCCTCGATTGAGCTATATCGCCAACTTTCTCCTATAAATTACTTAGTGACGAGAATTCACAGCTCTGACATTACCGCATGCAAGTCTTGTGGGGTAGGCAACATACTCATATCTAAGGCTATTAGTGTTTTGGCACTAATAAATCACTGCACAGGCAGCAGTTTCAATTTTCCTACTGTTTGCAGAAGACATTAACTCTTAGCGCAGGATCCAGGCGGACACTAATCAAAACTGTTTCAGATTGGCTTAAATGTGTTGCGTCAGTGGTCAACCCAAAAGCTGCGGACGTTCAACCTGAGCAGTTCAAGAGACTCCCAATATGACATCAGAGAACCCACTCCGAGATGCTGTGAACGCAATTATTGCAGAGATTTTCATTCGAACGCAACCTGTGTGTGCAGCTTCAGGACGACTTGGGTTGTTCCATGCCATCAGAAAAGGCATGGAAACCTGATGACCAACACATCGGTCTGTCGTAAGGTGCGTTCGGACAAATAAACATTATCTTTTCCGACTGATGCTCCGTGCAAATGTTTGTCACCAGGTCTAATGAGCCTGATTCTTGTGGCTTAAGCACGACCTCACAGAAATAGAGCTCCCTCCAGGTCAGTCATCCAAATATGTTACTTGATTACGCAGTCTACCATAGGAGCAAGGGTCAAACGACTTGATGTTTTCAAAGGACGCCATCTTCGATTACGAGACGACCTGATAACGGTAAATTTGGTTTGGCATCTCCCAAATCGTATATGCCACTAAGTACTTTAACTCTGTAGTAACACATACTTGGGAGGTCTCTCCACGAAACTTGCAGATCATAGCACCCACATGTATTGCTACCGACATTATTTTTTATACGTGTATCAGCTTTGGTACGTTCTCGAATCGGTAAATCTTGCTCATGCACGAGCAATAATTAAAGTCGTTTGGATGACGCACTCCGCCAATAGGATGTGGATTTATGCCGACTGCTAAGAGGTCAGCACCTACTCGTTTTTTGAGTGAATTGCCAAATCTCGATAAGGATGCAATCTGTTTATTGTCTCACTTGTACCTGTGGTATGTAGTCTACGGGAAGCCTTCTCCAGAGCTACGGATTTTAGCGCATAGTTTTCTAAATATTTCTTGCGGTCATATTGAGTCGCAGGCGGTGTCGTTTTTGCGAAATCGGTGAGTGGCTACAGCTCTCTAACCGCTGTCTTCAGTCGTAGTTCCGAATGTAGTGTGTTGTGTAACAACTGCCAGCTAAGGATTAAGTTCACATTCATATGTTGCGATTGCGCGGTCATTTTCAGTATCCTCAGGCCACTGCGTCCCTAGTTTGTTGATACGGTTAACTGTGTGATCGACTGAAGTATGACGTTGCCCGCACAGAGAGTTTCACTGGAGTAACCCTATTCCTCCAGGTCGTGAACTTTGACATCCTCCTTGCTGGTTGTTGCTTGCGCGGGCACAGCATGAATGAAATACTCGCTACTCTCCGTGCAGTGGTAGTTTTGCTATTTTGGTCTCTTTGGTGTTTGCTGCATGGATTTCCCGAACTATGTGTATTCCACTGTTTTCGGTCCTCATGCGGTATGCTGACAAAAGTACAGTCTTTACATCCTCTGTTGATTCCAATGTTACTCGCAATAGCCGGGACTCCCTAAATGATTCATGGTTGGATGTCTAGTGATGCGCATTATACTAGTCGGACTGATTTGAACTCCGATTTTATCACAAAAGGAATTCCATTGCTTTAACCCGTTCAGTTGTTTGCTTTGGACTCAGGAACGTTGGTGCTTATAAGCGTCAAGGTCCCGTAGTTCCGCCTGGTTTTCCGTGCTGTAGGAAGCACGAGTATCGAGAGCCTTGGTGAGGTCTCTGTAGGTTGCACCGGTTCCTTGACCCTTTTCGCGGCTTTACGGCCTGAGGCTACTGAGGTCGCGCTATGATTATACTGACTGGAAACGTTTACATAGGTGGATCGGTATTTAGGGCGTTTCGGAATTATTCTGTCAATTGGAAAGGTGGGTGTGTTTTGTGTTTGGTTCATCCAGCCGCGTCGATAGAAAGAACTGGCACCTACTCTGCACACAAACGGTCTATTCACAAATCTGAGGCAAAGTACAACTAGCTATGTATTTAAAACGCACTCACACACTCGATCGATCTCGTTAGCGATCGCACTGAGGCAGGCGATTCGATTCGCTCCAGCTTTCAGCCACCTTCACATCCTTTCCTTTTTCTTTGTGTTCGTAGTTCTTGTGTTACAGTTTCCATATCTTCGTCAACTGCGGACGAGCTTGCGGTCTGTCTTGTGACTGAATTAGAGCTGCATTAGACTGCTTCCGAATGCGGTAGAACGCGTATTTCTTCACAGTCGCATTAGCTAGGGATCCTCATGCGTCGCTTTGACTTCAACAATTTTAACTTCCTTGTGGGCGTGCACCACAGCCTTCGCCTTTGGGAGCACCGTAAAGTCGTTCCGCCTTTTGTGACAACTCTGTTGCATACTATACTGCATTCCGCTGTATATTTTCCCGGGCGACGTACTCACGGCGACACTTGAATCAAGTTTTGAAGGTACTGATAAACCTTGAATCTGGGGTATTGCAGAAATGCAATGCTGATCTGCTTGATTTTCCAAGTTATTTGGTAATCGATCTTGCGACTGTTGTTCGCTTTCAGGCTCGACTGAACGCTTCTCGTCCACTCGGTGGCAGTGGGTAAAAAGTACGATCGACCTTCGCAGTATCCTTCAAAACGCTCGATTATTTCCAGGAGATCCGGTGCATTGTCCCAAGGATCCCATGCCTCCATTATCCGACTTGCTTCAGATCAGATGGAGTATCTGAACATTGCCGACTGGTATGGTCTTGCATATTCATCCAACTTGATCAACGCCGCAAATTCCATCCAATCCGCTTTCCACGCTTTCCAGTTGTCTGACAATGTGCTTTCTGTCATCTCTAGCGGGGTTGGCAATGAGCTCATTGATTGCTCCTCAATAGCGAGCAAGTTTTGGCACGTTTGTACTTTTGACAATATGTTTTGTGCTTGGTTCACCCAACCGCATAGATAAAACGAACTCGCACCGACTCTGCACACAACGCTCTATTCATAAATCTGAGGCAAACTACTACTAGATGTGTATTTAAAACTCACTCGCCCACTCGATCGATTGCCTTGTCGATCGCACGGAGGCAGGCGATTCGGTTCGCCCCAGCTTTCAGTCACCAGCACAGGTTTTACCTATGTTATATCATTCGGTACATTGGATAAGATTATATGCGCATTGGGCTAGGTATGCTGCTAACGGTATCGACGACGACTTGGTTCATGCTTCCCAAGATTTCTAGTATTGGTTAGCCGTGTGAACGCCCAGCATTATTCATTTGTTTTAAGACTAATTAATGAAGACGGATGAGGTGCAAAGTGCACTGTTGTCGCCTCTAGCGAAGCTATTTTTACATTTAAATGATATCTAGTTTCGGTGACTAGGCTATCGTACTTTTGTGCTAACGCCAGTACGCATGTTATTAGTGGAACCGTCGTACACTTTGGGCAGAACCAAAGTGAACCCAGTGTACTGCATTTCCTTATCTCGGTTCTACAGACCTTGACGCACTTCGAATGATACCTGACTTGAAAGTTCGTACAAGCAACCCCTCCTTTTAGTAGGTTAACACAATGTTGATTAGCACAAAATACTTTGTTTCGGGTTACCGATTCGGTGGTCATGCTGACCGATTACCATAGAACAAATCCAAGATGGCGGACACAGACTGCAGTTGGATGAATCATTGAGCATTCCGAAATTAGCCGGAGTACATCCGCCAAATTTGCATGGATAGAAAAATACCCAAGAAGAAATATATCCGTGTACGATTCACACAGAAAAATAACGTATAAAGCAGTAATACCGACACATAAGTGGAATCCAGCAAGTTAGTCCAAAGATCCATGGCATTCATGGGTACGTCCAATGTTTAGGTGCCCGCGGACAGAGAATTTTTGATTGCACTGTATAAAATATCATAGGAGCAAGCACAAATATGCATCTGTATAGCTTTCTCGTTGGTTCAGTTATGTGACTGACCAACTAGATACACAGTCTGATATTGCACCGTGAAGTGGGTGGCTAATTTTATTAATTATTTTGGAAGCAACATTTGCTCAAGAATTAAGGTGCGTAGATATAATTGTTTGAGCTGCAGTTGGCTTTGTAATACCACAGCAACATGACATGTGCCTCAATGATATGTCAAGTAGCTTTAAATTCGTACACATTAGGTGTGGAGAAATCACAAAACGGTGTAAGTCTTTGACATTTTACCCTTAAACTGCCACCGTTTCATTGACGGTTGGTTATTGTATGCCACTACTAAGGTATGCGCTTGTCAGAAGTTGAGTTTGTATTTTCCGCCCACAGCACTATTAATACATCATGAGAAATGCAGGTCACCTGAACTCTAAGATGATCAGCAGCCTCAGTGCCTAATGAATGCGTTTCCACAACATTCATCAAACACTTACATACCATGAATCACATGCATATGCTTTAAAATGCTAAACACAAACCCATTTGAAAGGTTGCGATCCAAGATTTACGTATTATGTGTCCAAGAAACAAATCTATCATTAGCAAATGTCTTTTGTTCCGCATGGCTCTTTCACAATTTTCGTCATTAAGTTCGATGCGCATTCTGCTTGAGAAGTGAAGAATGCCTGACCACATGAATAGTGGAATACAAGAATTGACACACTGCCTTCAAACTGGCCACTAAATTCCTTTGTTTCATCATTGTACCGGTTTCTGACATATATATCATGTGCTTCAACCTGGTGTTTATTGCGCTGAAGTAAAAGCACGGATCGATATTGTTACAAAGCAAGCGCAAGTCTCCCATGCAAAAACTTACATTGCGTATATCTTTGTATGAGCATCGTGTGCTACAACTTATGATTTAATGAATAAAACTTTGACGCAGATCCAGAAAAGAGTGCAAAACTGGTAGTGGTAAATACATGCTGCGCTTTGCAACTGGTACACCCACAGCCCACTCGCTGACATACTCTATTCAACAAAGTGCAAAACTGTAGGATGCTCATATAATCAAATTGTACTTAAAAAACAGGGTGCCAAAGAAGTGTATCTTCATCCTGCGCGCACTTTAACTTCACATTTCCGGCAGAGTGTGGGTCTATGGTAAACAATCCTCATCCTTCGTTGTTAACAGCGGTGTGAGGCATGGCTTCTTAATGTCCCCATTCCTTTTCAACTTTGCAATCGAAGACGTATTATCGTGAGCTCGAAAATGTTTTTAAATTTTTGTCCTAAAGCTTCTACCGTGTGAGCGAGCTACAGACTCAGAGGAGACTGATGTTATAGCCTTACGTGGTGATTCACAGAGTGTTCAACCCATCCTGAATCGTCTGGCGTATGAAACGCCTAAGTGTGGCACGAGCTTCCCCCAATAGAAATGTAAAGGCTCGTTCCAGGACGGGCCCACACGCACTTCCGTGCACACCCTTGAAAGTCCACAACTTGAACAGATAGATAGTTTCGTCTAACGTGGGTTGCGTTGCTGTTAATGGCATACCAACAATAAGGTTTCTCTTCGTACAGCTTTATCCCTAACAGCATTTGACAAGCTGAGGCACTTGTGTGGTCTTCAGGACGTCTACATCTTGAGAAAGGGTCGTGTTTACAATATCTTCGTTCGTTCAGTGTTGTATGAGAGTGCGTCCTGTTCGAGTTGCGTGGAATATATGTGCCGTATTACCGTCTGCAACAAGGGTTTTTAAGGGCTATCACTGCTGTGTGATCGTAACACCGAGTTCACAGTGATGTGGTTAGACATCGTGTCTTGGAGAATGTGAGAATTCCCTTCAACAAGATGAGTTTACTGCGCCAGTTGAAATAGCTCGGGCACATCTTACGCATGACGCCTAGGCGTTTGCAGCACCGTACTCTATTCACTGTTTCCGGACCGGGTTGTAAACGACCGTGCAGTGGTCAACCTTCCACTTGACAAGAGCACTTGGTATTCCTGACGTAAATCCAGCCACCATTTGACCCGTACTCCTTCCTGGATGGGGACACAAGGATGAAGATTACCAGTGGCTTAACACGCTTCAAAATAGCCGGCACCCTGGATCATTGGAACAAAACTGTAAGCAGTAGTATCGATGAATATATATATATATATATCTTGAAAAAGAAAGAAAAGCTCGGCGTGTAACAATAACAGATAGATGTTTTATTATGAGCACCTTGTATTTTTCTTTGGTTCCCACGGATTGCGATGATTCCATGTCCACCTATGAGACTCTTGAGTACACATATATATATATATATATATATATATATACGGTTTGACCGTTAATAAAACAGACAGAGTTTTTCGGGTTATTGTAGCTTCATCGAGAGTATATTCCCAAATTGTTGGGTGTAATAATCAGAACCAGTAGGTCAAATAAATAAATAAATGAAATTATTCCGCTGAGGAGCCACGTTGATGTTGCGACTGCATGGTTACAAATAGGATGCAGACTTCCTTTTTATCTGCACCTCATCATGCGCAATTAAACTATGTTTGACATAAAAATGCTGTCTAGTTTCATGCGGATGTAGGCAGGACTATGCGGGCACGATAAAGGGACAGACAGGTTGGATTAATAACCAAAGGTTTCAAAACGAGCACTTTATATATTTGCATCCCGATGGACTATGAGAATGGAAATGCACACAATTTGAGGAGGAATAGAGCTCCGAAAGACCAATGCAAACGTGTGAGTGAGCGCGTAAGTGATAACTTACGCGGTTGTTATTTCGGTCAATTATAATCAAGAAGGGACTAGCATATTGATAACGTCGGAGCTTTTTACTCTCATGCAGCCAGACACTTTGGACCTGAATTTGCTTGGCTGGACATACGTAGAGACGACAATGTGAAAAAGCAATGACATTTTCCTCTTGGATTTTCATGGGAAAAACAACTAAGATGAGCTAACTGTACAACAAATGATTCATTACTCCGTCTGGATGGCTATGAAGTAAATCAAGAAATAGGAAATGTTTGTGGGCGAAGGAACTGGTTTTTTCAATAACACCATTCCCTTGACAGAAAGCGTACGAAAAGGGGCCTGCTTCGATTGAGTGGCAAATTAAAGGAGCGCACTTTGGTTGCCCCTTTATATTAACTTAATTTGCACCAGTTTTTTCTGTGCATTTTAATGCAGTGTCAATTAAATATTTGCTCACAGAAAGTGAAAAGATTCCAGCGACTTTCCAGCAAAAATATTGCGTTGGTGGCCATTTGGATTCCTGCCATAGACACGCTGTATTAGCAGGCCGTAAATCTGGTTGGGAGACCATGGTAAATCGAACTTGTAGGCGTCGACACCAACTTATGTATTATATAAGCACTTACAGCTCAAGTTTATATGGAAGAGGAAACAAGCTGATATGTTTAGTCACTTTTCACAGTGTAGTCGCGAAGGCGAAGATTTGATTTTGCTACGAAGACTGGCTCCGACATTATTGGTCTCTGATCTTTAATACCTCAGTTTACCTAAAGCAACTGAGGTCCTTTTAGGAAACACTTTTAGGTCGCGCTTAAAGTATCGGGTACGTAAGAGGTGGTCCTCAAACGCATGGCCTGTAACTCTGGTAAAAAGGCTCGGCTGTCTTCTGTGTAAACGAAGTACTATGGAGTGAGAGTTTTATTGGTCATTTACAAGCGCCGCCCAGGATTTTTTACTGTTTCATGATCTCCTAAGCTCGCAGTCCCGCATAATATGTAGTTGAGAACACAAAGCCTAGACTCGGCCCACCAACCGGCTCTTGATTAGCTGCACATTCAAAATCATGGGATACGAAGGAACATTTCGATTGTCAAAATTCATTGTCGCTGCTGCTGAAAGGATTTGATTCACTGAAAAACGGAGATCTCTCTTGTGCAGATTTGGAGGATTCAAGTTATATGCCATGGCTCCGAAAGTCGAAGGCATTGAAATGGTATAACAAACTGGCAACAACCCTTATTCATTTGTCCGTCGTTTCCTTCCGAATACTATGTGCCATACTTTGATTTTTGGTGTATGGTCAGCGGGGAATGAAACCGTGTTGTTCTAATGCGAAGCGGTTGCTTTCTATGTAGTCGACTACAGCCTAGGGATAGTCGAGTGCGTCACTTTTAAGCACAACGAGAAGTCGACAATTTGGCAATAGTTGCGAGTTTTGTTATTTATTTGTGTAACTGGAACCCGGTTCAACAGCAGGTGCACATTTTTCACATAAGAATTTTTGGAAGAAGTATACTAAGGGCTTCTTTAGCGCTATTAACAACCAAAGGTTACAAAATGAGCACCGTATATATATTTGCATCCCGATGGAATATGAGAATGGAATTGCACACAATTTGAGGAGGAATAGAGCACCGAAAGACCAATGCAAACGTGTAAGTGAGCGCTTAAGGGATAACTTAGGCGGTTGGGATTTCAGTGAATTATACTCATGAAGTGGCTAATATACTGATAACATCGGAGCTTTTTACTCTCATGCAGCCAGACATTTCGAACCTGAATTTGCTTGGCTGGACATACATTGGGACGACAACGTGAAAACACAATGTCCTTTTTCCTCATGGATATTCATGGACAAAACAACTACGATGAGCTACCTGTAAAACAAACGATTCATTACCCCGTCTGGATGGCTATGAAGTAAATCAAGAAAGAAAAGTTTTGTGGGCGAAGGAATTTGTTTTTGTCAATAACGCCATTACCTTGACAGCAAGCGTACAAAAAGGGCCTATTTCGTGTGAGTGGCAAATTAAAGGGGCGCACTTTGTTTTCCCCTTTGTGTTAGCTCTTAATTTGCATCAGTATTTTTCTGTGCATTTTAATGCAGTGTCAATGAAATATTTGCTCACAGAAAGTGAAAAGGTTCCGGCGACATTCCAGAAAATATATTGCGTTGGTGGTCATTTGGATTCGTGCTATAGACATGCTGTATTAGCCGACCGTAAATCTGGTTGGAAGACCATGATGAATCGAACGTGTACGCGTCGACACTAACCTATGTATTATATAAGCACTTACAGCTCAAGTTTATATGGAAGGGGAAACAAGCTGATATGTTTAGTCACTTTTCATAGTGTAGTCGCGAAGGCGAAAATTTGATTTGCTACGAAGTCTGGGTCCGACATTGTTGGTCTCTGGTCTTCAATGCTTCAGTTTACCTAAACCAACTGAGGTCCTTTTAGGAACACTTTTAGGTCGCGCTTTAAGTACCGTGTACGTAAGAGTTGGTCCTCAAACACACGGGCTGTAACTCTAGTCAAAAAGCTCGATTGTCTTCTGTGTAAACGAAGTACAATGGAGCGAGAGTTGTATTGGTCATTTACAAGCGCTGTCCAGGTTTTTTTATTGTTTCATGATCTACTAAGCTCACAGTCCCGCACAATATATACCTCAAAACACGAAACCTAGACGCCGCCCACCGACCGGCTCTTGATTAGCTCCACATTCAAAATCATGGGATACGAAGGAACATTTCGACTGTCAAAATTCATTGTCGCTGCTGCTGAAAGAATTTGATTCACCGAAAAACCGAGACCTCGTTTGTGCAGCGTTTGAGGATTCAAGTTATATGCCATGTTCCCCGAAGTCGAAGGCATTGAAATCGTATAACAAACTGGCAACAATCCTTATTCATTTGTCCGTCGTTCCCTTCCGAATACCTCGTGCCATACTTTGGATGTTGGTGTATGGTCGGCGGGGAATGAAACCGTGTTGTGCTGATGCTAAGACGTGGCTTTCTATGCAGTCGACTACAGCCTAGGGATAGTCGAGTGCATCACTTTTAAGAACAACGGGATGTCAACAAGTTGGCAGTAGTTGCGAGTTTTGTACCATTAGTTTTGTTATATGTTGGTGTAACTAGATCCCGGTTCAACAGCAGGTGCACATTTTTCACATAAGAATTTTTGGAAGAAGTATACTAAGGGTCTCTTTAGCGCTATCAATAACCAAAGGTTTCAGAATGAGCACTTTATATATGTGCATCCCGTTGGACTATGAGACTGGAAATGCACACAATTTGAGGAGGAATAGAGCACCGAAAGACCAATGCAAACGTGTGAGTGAGCGCGTAAGGGATAACTTACGCGGTTGTGATTTTGAGGAATTATACTCAAAAAGTGGCTAGCGTATTGATAACATCGGAGCTTTTTACTCCCATGCAGCCAGACACTTTGGACCTGAATTTGCTTGGCTGGACATACGTAGAGACGACAATGTGAAAAAGCAGTGACCTTTTTCCTCATGGATTTTCATGTGAAAAACAACTACGATGAGCTACCTGTTTAAATTACCGTTTAAATTACCGTTTAAATGAATAGGTAGAAGAATGCCATGTTTCACTTTGTGGCCAAATTAATCAAAATATTTTAGTAATGTTGCTACTAAAACTCTTACAGGCCAGGTATTTGTGATGAGCCACTATGTACTCATAGCTTTGCATATTAAATTGACTGCGTTGGACTTCCTAGTCTCTCCAGTTCTCGGAAGCAGGATGTTCTCTATAGGTATCCGAGATCAGTCGTTCTCGAATTCTGCTTCTGATCATAGGTGGTGCCTTGGCCAAAATAAGTAACTTGGGATCAGGTTGCTAAAACGGCTGAAGAACCGTATAGATGCAAACTTTTTGGAATATTTGGCCAAAAATCCAAACTGCTTATCTCAATCATGTGTATCGAGTAATAACAGCATATGATGGTACACGGCAATAACGAGTGAACCTCAGAGTATGCAGCGTGGTACATAAATATCTACGGTTAGGTTAAAGGTATTTTGGACCCTATAGTACACATTGTCAAAGTTGTGTCCGCAATGTGTCCCTCCTTCTAAAGTATAATGTTAACATATTAGCTTGATACCCGTTTGGAAAGCTGATATGATTACAAGGTACTGTAGTATGATTACGACCGCCTTTCCACCTAGTGTGCAAAATTCTGTTTGTCAGGCATTTGCCAGTTACTGTGTTATATAGGAACACGGGTAAATGTGTACTATGGTCGGCCAATTACTATAACGCACGCCTATGAAAAGCTGTGCTTAACTTTATGCTATACAATGAGGTCCGTGGGAAACACAAATAGCCCATACGGAATCAAACAGTGAAGGATTTGGACGGGCAAACGCAGCATTCTCACTAGGTCTAAAATGAGTACTGCTCATTTGTTCTACTTCATCAAAAATAAAAGTGGTAGTGTGGTTTATCCGCCAATATGCTGTTCACAACTAGTGAGGTGGAAAACTGGAACAGGGTCACAATGAAGCTAAAGCATTCCTCACTAGTGTAGTGTGTACGACATTGCTAGACCGCTGAATACGTTTAGAGTTGGACACCATGTTGTATCGACGGTTTTGAGTTGACCACATCTTAGCGAATACCACAAGCTGAGGCCACCGCACCAAAGTTGTACTCAGGAACAGGTACAAGCTTCTAGTGACGATACTAAAGCGGATAGCTTACCCATGTTTCGACCACCAACTTGTGAAATATTTGAACATTGTGCACCAGAACAGTCGAGGCGAAACGGGTGTCGAAATTCAAGAAAGTCCTAAAAGTGTGCTTGTGGGTTCAAATTTGGGGTGCGCATCGCAGTTGAGTAGGACGCTGCATAGACGTGATATATTGGTAATGCACGTTAATAAATAAGGTTACTCTGCTTTTTGCTAGATACTATTACAATGAAGATGCCAAGATATGCATACATATGTGCATGCATAGATTGTGTATCACTAACTCTTCCGAATTCATTGCTAACATAAGTTCATTCCTTTCCGTGTTGAGTTTTTCCTTGACAGCTGGCACGAATTTTAAGTCTTGTGGGGTTAAGCCACCAGAGATAGAACATTTCCCGAAGCTCGAAGTATTTCTGTCATTGGAGTTCAAACAGCAATCCACTTATTAACTGGACCACAGTGGTCAAAAATAGGATTGCGTTGTTCGCAAACTGCAGTAGAAATAGTTGGCAACCCGTGTCACTGAATCATTCAATGGCAAGCGTAGTAAGTCAGTGCAAGATAAGGCATCACGCCACCTCCCAGGAATTGTGGTCCATAACGAATTGCGAACTCGTCATTCGCAAATCTACCGCGCCAACCATAAGTTTGATTTATGAATTATCCGAAGCAACGTATGTTTACCGAGGTAGCATTGGGCAAAATGTTATATGTAGGATAATTTATCAAATGCCAACAGACAGGCACGAAACTTTCGTTTGTATAGTTTAATATGTCGAAGTCTGGACGGCCGGCTGTGAACCAGGTCCGATGTATTTTTAAAGACTATCAAGTATTTAACTTCAAAGGCAACGTACGTATCTTAACCATTAAACCACTTCTTCAGTAATGCAAGAGGAACGACTGCAGGATAGCTAGAAATAATTTCGCTGGTTCAGAACCGTTACCAGTAAGCACCTCGGGAGTGGATGCTACTAAGTTTGTATATACAATTAATACTTGGTAGTGAGTTGAACCATTGCTAAGTTAGTAACCAGTTGCGAGGCGTCCATAGATAAAAATACTTTGGTATTTCTAGAATAATAGTAATCGGCCAAGTTTGCAATATTGGAATTAAAATAGTCTTGACTCGGATCCAGATCTTGCGTCAACGTGGAAGTAATAACACACAGGGAGCGCACGTGGAAATCGAACTAAGCAATTCGAACTTACACGAAATAATAAGTTACATTAAAACAAGTACAATAAAACCGTTCAAGAACAAGCATCACATCCGCCACATGTTAAAATAAGTTCCAGGCTGCTGTTGCAAAACCGTAGCTGCAAACGTTCGGAACTTCGTGCTTGCACCCGCGGACTTTCCTACACTTCTTCGCACCCATTCTTCTTTTCTGGAATGGACTCAGATAAAGAAGGGTTAGGTACACACAAAATGTCAGTTCTGTTAATTGTGTTACATAAAATCTGATCATAGTGTCGACTGTGTGCAAATCCATCAGATTGATCAAGTATTCGACACATCCGGGAACCGAGATGACAGGATTATACCACGAGATGGTGGGAGATCATTTCCACAGTCGTAAACAACTTCGAGTCTCTAAGCACAACCTATTTGTCATGAACAATCGCACCTGGCGCAGCTTAGTAGGACTGTCTCCGGTAGTCGAGTGCGCTGCATTTCTATATTGCATAAGAAAACTGTTAACTTCTTTTTCATGCTTAGTAGAGGTTGTTGGATTGTGCGAAGTGATTACACTTTTCAGTATTCCCACAACTTGGATAGCAGCGCCATAGGACTGTGGAAGCCTTGGTGATGTATATAGGTGACGGCAAACCAGTTCTTAAAGCCACTCGTCAACATTTTTGACACTGCAGTGAGTTCCAGTGTCAGTGATCAAGACAAAACGGACTCCTTCGTAACTAAAAGTCTTACGAAGAGCTATGAGGATAAAATCTTATGATGCAGAAGTAAGGACATACACTTCTGACCACCGCGAAAAGGAGTCAAGTATAAGCAGTGCATAGTAGTTTCCAGAAATTGACCACAGTAGTCTGCATGAACTCGTTGCCACACCTCTGCGTCCGGTTAGGTGGTCGAGAACGAACCTTATGTGAACAGCTGCCACAATCCTTTGACGTGCTGAGTATATCGGCATTTACTTCTGGTAACCAATCTGTCAGCCAAGCCAAAAACCTCATTTTTTCCACCCCTAGATGACCAAGATACAAATCCTGTAACATAGCAGATGGCAGCGTAAAAGACACAGCAATGCGATCTTGAACACACAGAATTCCATCTGCTATAACTGAAAGTTCGTCAAGGAGCTAGAAAAAGCACGGAAATGGTCTATTTTGGTCATGCTTCCATTTTTCGGAATGTTGACAGAACGGCGTGATAATATTTCTGCATATCTCGAATTAAATTTGAACCGCCTACGGGAAATGTCTTCGTCAAGAGGCACTCTGAACTCGTCATTCAATTGGACGTACCGTGTCGTGACAAATAATCCGCATGTGGAATGGGTTTAGCACTAAGGTGTTGAATGTAATATGCATATGCAGCAGACGGAACGATCCGGCACTGTACCGTTGCATTAGACGATTTAGTCAAATATTTCTGGGGATCGTAAATGCAATTCAACACTTTCTCATTCGGTACCATAGTGAAGTGTAATCTAATCAGCTAGTTGTGGAAGCGAGAGAACGCTCAGTACATTGCCAGAGCTTCTCTCATGGTTTGGGCGTATCCGTGTTCCTCTTGACTAAGACCTAAAGACACATAGCACAGGATGACAAACTGGTTGCAATGCTTTGCATATAGCAGTAGCTGATGCATCAGTGATTACATTTGAAGGAAATTTTAGCGAAAACGGTCGTAAAACAGCACCCGTTGATAGAAGTTGGAGCAGAATATGTAACGCATTCTCATTAATGGTGGTCCAAACAAGCTTTTTACAGACTGTCATTAGAATACCGGTTCTGCTTTTACTACAAAAAATAGGAATAAATCTTAAATAGTATTGCAGAACCCACTAAAGAAAGAAGTTCTTGGTAGCTTCTGTGAGTATTAGCATCAGATAACTAAGAGAAACAAGCAGGACCCGGATGAATACCATTTCAATGGACGATATAGCCAATACAACAAAATATTGTTGGACAGAACATGCCTTCTGAAGGATTTATGGCTATGTTAATATCAAAAAACCTTTCCAAATTGCACGGAGTCACTCGCCATAAAATGCTTTTGAAGGAAAATCAATAATAACCTCTTCCTGGTAAACTGCCATACCTGCTAGATTCTCCTTGACGTAGTTCATAACAGCTTGAAAGATAGACAGTGATACAGTGAAAACAAACTGTAAAAATCGAACAGACATAACCCGAATGGCGTGTTTATTGTTGTAAAAGCACTCGTTTGTTCTCCAAAAGGTATCTGTAAATAAGCATTCTTTAAGCCAAGCTTAGAAAAATGATTAGATTCGCTCAGCTGCTGAAGGACATCCTTAAGTTCTGCAGTAGTGCAATATTGAAATAAGCACTTCCTCAATGTAGCCCGATAGTCGCTACGAATTTTGGGAGTTTTATCGCCAAGCGTGCTTGGAGTGACTACAGGAGTAGCCCAAGTCTGTACCGATGCCATAATAACTTTACAAACCATGCCACTAAGGGTCTGCCTCCTTGGTTCCCGAATCGCGAAAGGAAGTTGAAACATGAAATAACCTTTATAAATATAAACAGAAATATCAGAAGACGTAAGCTGTATGATGACCTGCTCATTTCGTGCCTATTTCCTCCACCACGTACCAAGCAACTAACAATTTGAAAACAAGCAAGGCCGGATGCGGTCGACTGGTGATCAGCTGATGGCCAACTATTACTGTGGCACCACCAAAACAGGCTCCATGTTACTGTCAACTGGTTCCATACGCAAAGAATCGACCGCTCGCGATCGATTACGATGGCTTCAAGTAGCTTGAGTATATGCGGCCTTTGGTTATGCATGAGGACAGTGAATGAGTCACTTGGGTTGACCTGGTGGCCAATGTTCGGTAGAGGCTTCGTAAATGCCGAAACTATCCTGTCTTGTATTCACCCGGTTCCACCGTCTGAGATCCCATTCGCTTGCCCAACAGTTTGGGGATGTGCTCATCCATCCTGATGCCCAGGCTTCGGTCAGTGTGCACATTGTAGCGGACTCCACTGCTATTGGTAAATTTCGAATAAACCGTTGGATATGCACTGCTTCCTCGTCGGTGACTTCAGTGAGCACATAAGCAATGGTCTTGTCGATGTGAGCAACCGCAAGTCAGCCGCATTATACTCCATTTTCACCGCTACCCTACCTGGAAGTTTTGTTCATAGGTAGGCGGAACTGTTCTACCATGCAGTCAGGATATCAGAAAGCAAGCTAGACGTGCCAATAGCAACATTTTAAAAGCTTCTCACTAATACAAAATAAAAATACTCCGTTCCGGATACAGTTCCATAGAGCCAACCGAATTTGTATGCCGGACGCATTTGAAGCAGAAAGAGAATTTCTGTTCGACAAGTTTCAATCCTATATTTACCCCTTATGTTCCATTAAGCGCCTCTGTGACATGACAAAGCAAGAACCAATGACGACTGCCCAGAAGAGGCTAGTTTTCATTGGGATGCCGTACAAAAGTAACCACATCATGAAAGTCACCACGAAACGGATAAGCGCCTCTTTGAAAAGGCGTAAAATATGGCCGAATTGCGGTTGCTCACATCGACAAGACCATTGCTTATGTGCTCACTGAAGTCACCGACGAGGAAGCAGTGCATATCCAACGGTTTATTCAAATTTACCAATAGCAGTGGAGTCCGCTACATTGTGCACACTGACCGAAGCCTGGGCATCAGGATGGATGAGCACATCCCCCAACTGTTTGCCAAGCGAATGGGATCTCAGACGGTGGAACCGGGTGAATACACGACAGGATAGTTTCGGCATTTACGAAGCATCTACCGAACATTGGCCACCAGGTCAACCCAGGTGACTCATTCACTGTCCTCATGCATAACCAAAGGCCGCATATACTCAAGCTACTTGAAGCCATCGTAATCGATCGCGAACGGTCGATTCTTTGCGTATGGAACCAGTTGACAGTAACATGGAGCCTGTTTTGGTGGTGCCACAGTAATAGTTGGCCATCAGCTGATCACCAGTCGACCGCATCCGGCCTTGCTTGTTTTCAAATTGTTAGTTGCTTGGTACGTGGTGGAGGAAATAGGCACGAAATGAGCAGGTCATCATACAGCTTACGTCTTCTGATATTTCCGAAAGGAATTGTTCCTTTTTAATGAAGACGTGTGGGCTTTGGATGTCAAAATTTATGAACCTGGTGCGGACGCCACCTGAGTCTTCAAAACATTTTACATACAGCGAAGCGTAGACTAAATTGAATAAGAAAATAGTGGTAACAAAATATTCAGAATTCTAACCTATTTAATGCTTATAATGTAAGGATTAGCATTTATAAGAGAAATAGACACTTGGCTTCGCTTGAATTGCCATCAGACAGAAATAATTCGAACGAGTCAAGAATAGATATTGCATGACCGTTTATCCTTTAATAGAAAGAGCTGTGGGTCTTGATGAAAAGTTTGGAGCTCTGCTTTCAAACTACCAACTGGGAACAAAATACTCAATACTAAAAGTGTCAACAGTAAGTGAACGCTATGGTGCACCGTTTAAACCATATTTCTATGTCATGTGCAAATAAGTGTCCCAAAACCGTTAGAAAGTTCGGGTGAATGAAATTCGAATGATAGCTTTTGTTTACTTGCCTTTAAATAAAATAAGCAATGTTTCCAATTACGATATACGAACTGATTTTGGCCCACTTTACCACACGTAAAACACTTATGATTACGGAATTTGCAAGTCAGTCGGGAATGTTTATAACCTTATGGTTTATAATTGTTCCAATGATTTCTAACTGAATGGTAAACTTGGTTACTGATATGCTTGCATGTGGCTGGCATTTTAAAACTCCGCTTCTTTTTTATCTAGGCTTCAGTTTGCTGTTGGTGTTCTATAATAGTAGAGATACTTACCTCATTGGAACTTTCACGTCTTGGTACGCTTTACAAGCGATTTTAACCGACTAAAATTGGAATCTAGCAAAAGAAAATGCTTTGCAGCAAGTTTGCTAAATTAACTCTAGCAATCCAACGGTCAGGAATTTGGGTCTGTACCTGGTCACCTAAACTGCAGCGGCAGTTTTTGCTTATAACTGGAGGATAAAAGCTTGTATAGTTTGATCACCTTTGTACAAAAAGATGTGTATTCTTACCCTTTCCTCCGCTTTAATATTTGCTGGCTGAAAATGTTAAACCAGTATCCATATCAGTGCATCATGTTGCAGTGAAAGCAGTGGGTCAAGAAAGTACAAATTATTGACCAGACTAAAAACTTCCAGTCTAGTAATAGCAAGGAAATTAGCTGATTTATTCGCAACCTTCAGATTTTTCTTGTGATGCACCAGAGCTCAAAAGGTTTCTTGTCATCCTCGACATGGCGACAGCTGGAATGAATATTTAGGTTACCTAGATTGCACAAATGCATGGTGAAATTTTTGTCCGCAACGCAATTTGTGGTACTGTAAGAAATAAGAGAACGACCTAGTTCACACTAGCCAGAATTTAAATAATTAAGTTAATTTATCCTCGTCACTCCCAATCAGCAGGCTTAAGCTAGTCTGGAAAAGCACCAGACGCCGGCGTTTTGACCTTCGAGGTATTGTCATTTGTGCGCCTCGCAGCGGCCCGCTGCCCGGTTCCGCCCCCATGACTTCATGATGCCAGCAGCTATTGCCTCTTCGCCATAGGTGACAGCTTCGGACCTGCGTGAGTGTATGTTGGCTTTGATATAGCCCGGCCCATCTTCCACTGCCATGTCAGTTACGAACTATGCTGAGGACAATGGCTATCCTCAACAGCTACGCCTTTCCGCGTAGTGTCGATTTACCACATAGGACTTAGAAGCTATACGGAGAGGTTTTATAGTATGATGAGAATTGAAATAGGCTTGATTCAAAACCAGAGTTTGCGTCAATGCGGAACTAATAACGCACAGCGAGCGCACGTGGAAATCTAATTAATCAATGTGAAATTGCATGAAACCGTAAGGTAATTTAAAACAAGCACAACAAAATATCCTCAAGAAAATCACCATAAAACACTGTCTGATTTGGGCTACCAACTTCACTACGCTTTAGCGGCACCCGTTGGATTGTCTCGATTCTTGAGACATTGATAAATATAGTTCTGGTGTCGTGTAAGCGCAATGTTTCACGAAGGTAGCGGTAATTATGCCGTTCGTGAACTTTGCAAGGCATTCACGTTACCCACGAGATTATGGGAAACCCGTGCGGATTGGGTTGCACATAGAGAACCCTTATATGTTTCTTTTCTATATTTTATTAACCTGGCTTTGCAAGACGATTGTAGTGACAGAGACTAAACAGAATCTTTCTGTAGACAATTTATCCGGTTATATCCCATTTACCTCTCAATCCATACTGGTCGGCCATGTTTCCTCATGGCTCAAAGATACAAACTGCTGGCTAATTGTACAAGCCACCGGCGGTCCTAGATTCAATCCCTAGCAATGGCCGGAGTAAACGCGCACCACTGACAACCTCCACTAAAGCCAAACTATCATATAGCGCTTTTCCGAATAGCTAGTACAACTTTACTGCTTGTAATCTAGTTGTCACTTACCAACTAAAAAAGCAAAAATGTTGCTTATCATCGAAGTAGTTCAGCTAAACACGAAGTAACGCTGCTTCACCATGGTCTCCTGCTTTTTTGTGCGAGTGTTATTTATCAGAGCAGCGGGCTCAATTGAACTTCTGAATAGCTTTCAGACGTAGGTTTACTATCCTAGGTCATCCACGCGATTTACATCAGTTAAATGGGCGCTGACTTTAAGTTGTCACATTGTATATGTAATTACCAAAAGTTATTCTGTCTCTCTCTCAGTGGATATTTTGTTCCTGTTAAAAGAATTAGCGATTAGTTGCGCTTTAAGGTAACGTTACTTCATCTTACCCTAAGGGTGTTGCAAAGGCAATTTCACTTGTTTTTCCCCGATTATTGGTAAACAACTGGTATATAGATGCTGCCTTCATCGGCTTAAATCTGATTTTCGGTTAAGCCTGTGGTAAATATGTCGCCCTAGAGAGACATTGCTACAGGCGGGCTGAAGTCTACCAGTTAGAGTGCAAATAGGCGTCCTAAAGTAGAGACGAATTCATTTGTCTCGTTGCCAATACGTTTTGTTCTTTCAGTATAACATACGTCATTGTTCAGTGGATTTAGAATGAGCTCGATGAGAACGCCATTTATCATTCACATCGCAGTTCTTGTCTTTAGGCTGGATTCATGTATATTAGATAATGAATAATTGCTGCCAATGTTTGTAATTTTGAAAGAGTAGCATTATGGGCTTGACCATTAGGATAATTGGATAATTAAGCAGAAAAACAGTGGACTCTGATTTGCTGCTGCCTGGCCTCACCCTGCTTAGCGATCAATTGATTATTTTTGTTTGAAAATATTGTAGCGGTTGCAGGCTTCTAAGATGACGAAGCGTATTACCGAGCATATCGGGTTTAACGCAGTTACCACCATACTGAACTGGCGAAAAATAAAATATGCACAATTTGAATCCTGGATATAAGAGTCTGTGAACAGCAAAGGTCGAATGACTTTAATAACGAATGCCCCGGATCATTTTGAATGTCTTCGCAGGCAGGATTTTTGGTTAGCAGGATGCTTACGCTCCGCAGTTGCATCACTTGCGAACGAAATTACGAATGATGGGACTAAACATTACTCTATGTTAAAGAAACACCAGGAAAAATACCGTAGGATTTAAGTGTAAAAATTCGGCCCCGCACTAACGTGCACCAATGGGATGTCCGTGCTTTTTGTCCAAAGACCAAGCAAATATGATTCTTATATCGATTAGTTAATAATAAATAAGACATTTGCTGTGACAATTTGCTTAGACGGGTTTTGTATAAAGGAACAGAAGTTAAAGGGTACTTTAACGATTCAGTTTTGATTAGTATAAGGTACCTGTTAAATAAACGCAAGCAAATTACTTTGCTCATAAACGAAATGTTGTTGATTAAATGGACGAACCACCACTTGTATATACCACTCTTATACCACTAAAATCTGTTGGAGCTTGAAAACAAGAAATGTTGCATGTTAAGCTACACAAGCATAAAAGGAATTATTATAAACCCATGTTTTCAGAACACTGTAAAAGCTGAACTAATGCATCCGCTATTCATGAACCATCCCCAGAGGAACTCCTAGGATGGTAAGATGTTCGATCCAACACAGTGTTCTTTAGTAAAATAAATAAATAATTACCATATTTCGTCTTGGGATAAATCGATCTAGCACAGGAAAACAACTGTTTCATACATGTGAACGGCAATGGGCCTAGTGGGGTATTCGCAGGAACAATACTTTTACTTTTATCCGCTAGTTCACAACGTCTAGATAAGTTCAAATATTATATCAGGGTTGGGTTGCAGTCGGTTATAAAAAACCTAGTTTGAGATGTCAGTGCATCTTACATAGATTGTACTCAGTATTACATGGAAAGCTTGAAAGTTCAATGCGCAAACTAACTGTAACGTTGCTCAAACGATATATCCCGCTCGCTTATAAGAGCTTGTTAAAGAAAATGACAAGTAAACCTTTGAAGACTTTAACTACATAGTTCTTTTCATTTTTTTACTTATATCTTTTTCACTGCCGTGTCTGCAAGTTGCTTAACATAAGCACTTGCATTATATTTGTAGTTTATCTTGCGTTGTATCTTATAAGGTGGCAACTTTACCATGATGCTAGATGGAAAACAAAAGCAACCGAACGAAACATTCCCCACGACCGGAAATACGGCGAAGAAAAGGCATTATCAGCCATGGATGCATTGTCCATAACCCCGGAAAAAACAGCATCACACGCTCTGAATTTTAATAGGTTTCCACCATGCTGGCAACAGAAAATTTATCTTTCGGCATTCCCTGTAGCAGGCGAGAAAATATTCCAGCTTTTTTGCAGTATTTTCTACCTTCGCAACTTGCTAGAATTATTAGGGTTTTCTGATGACATTTATTTGACTGCACTGCAGCTGGAAGTCTACAGGATATCTCACAACATTTTTGGAATCTTCGCTGGCAGATTTACCAGCGCAGATCAGAACTTGCGTCTCTAAACTGAGGCGACTAGCTTAACGCGCCTATGATTAAGGAACCGCAGAGCAGCACACAAAACGCTTATTGAAACAACAGTTTACTTGAGGTTAAACATATTCCGTGTGGAAAGTGTGCACGTTGCGCCATCCCGATCGACTGGATGCATGGTAACGTACACCATATATTGAACCAAGTCGCTAATGGTAAAGGAGTTCAAGCTATTCGACAAAGTGGGGGAAATGCGAATGGCATTGAATCACTGTCCATACCTAGCAGCTAGAACCAGGTCGTTTTCAAACATCTGGTGAGTGCGCACACGCGTGAAAACATATAAGCAATGTTTGCAAACGGCAACCCGAACCGAACACTTTTCGAACATCAGGTATGTCCTCACGTGGAGCTAGCTATACAATTTCACTCCAAACGAAAATCATGCGATTGGAAGTTCCGTGGTCCCACTTGTTTGGTTGGTTCTCACAGAGGCATGAAAAGCTAGTTAATAACCGGTTTCCATAAATTATTAACATGCTAAACGTCGAAAACATTTGCATAACCTTGTATGGACATTAAATTGATCCACCTGGCGCCAGGTTTTGTCGCTAATAGAACATGCAGATTCAGTTTGTTGCAACCAACCACATCCCATGTTGTCTTCATTATCGGGATGGACTTACTTTGTAGATAGCGATGTAGGTTAGATTTAGCAGAGTAGCATTTACTCCCCCACTCCTGCACATTTGCGCTAAACTCTGGATGCAATGGTCTTTAGACTTACTGGGTCTATGAGCCTGCAAAAACAAACTCGGGGTGGACATATTAATGCAATCAGTAAAGTCATCTAATATTTTGGAAACATTTTACAGAAGCACTCAGGCGCATTGGTAACTGGCACGGCGAAAATTGGCTACAGTAATGTCGTGAATCAGAACATTGATACCGATGACGTTAAGCTCGTGAACTTTTCACTGAGGCGGATCTTAATGGTAAATTAAGATACAAACGATGAGCAATTATTTGCTTGAGAAAAATGTCATTGTAACCCTCCATCTCGCCAAGGGTAGCACTTAGAGTTTTGCTGAAGAATATGTAGGTGAGTATTTCTGCTTGCGTGATCATCACTGTTATGTAATCGAGGTATTTTTCCGGGTCGCTTTTATTCCCCAAAATCGCCAATTGTCCGATGCAATTGGTGCATCTGTTTGATTCAACACATTTAGTCTTGTTTATGGTTACTGGCAAATTGAAGTTGTATAGAGCAAACCAGCGAAAATTGATATAGTCCTACCGTCTGACCCGTACGAACTCCAGACTATACCGATTTGTTTATCAAACACTCCTAAAATATTTAATAGTCTGTTGCAGAGGTTTTGCATGGACTTATCACACGGAAGTGGGTTCTTCCATTTTATAATGTTATTATCCATGGGAAAACCAATCACAAGCACCTGAATAACTTTGTCAAAATATTGTAACGTATATTCTAGTTATGTCTTAAACTCAAACCATCGTATTGCCACGACAAATATTGTGCCACTGGGTCAAATCATCTCGGGAGCAAGCATTCTAATAAATCGCCACAAGATGGAGCAAGTGAAGTTGTGGCCAACCCCTGCGCGTACTAAGGATTTACGTAGTCTTCTTGAGTTGGCTTCATATTCTCGACGAGTTAATCGAAGGCTGTATAACACTGCAGTTCTAATGAATGTATTACTGCCAAAGTGTCGAACATTTCAGTATATAGCTAAATGCCAGGAAGTATTCGTTTGGCACGCTAAGTCTCTAATCAAACAAGGAATGGTGGGCGTTAATATTATTGGTTGGTCGCTCAAGAAAACAAGTGGACATTGTCTCAACTTGGTCGTGGTGGATTACTTTGTCAACTAATGCGAAGAGATGCAGAATGCGCAAGTCGATAGCTTTAGATTGTTGACATCGACTGTTAATCAATGGTTTTGACACTAAGAGGCACCAGAAAAGATACACTCAGACAAAGGCTCCTTTTTTAAACTTAATTAATACGGGAATTATGCCGGTCCGGTAAACAGGCATGACTAGGTCGACAGCATATAACCCAAAAATCAGGGGAGACGTTAGACGAATTAATCATTCTCTCAAAGTCTTACTAAAAACATTTGTGGATCAGATTATCAGAGACTCGGACACTATTTAGCCCAAGTGTTTAGTGATATGCAGGCGTAGAGGGCACTCTTCTAATGTATAAACTTCAAGTGTAATTGGAATAGAGGAAAGTGACGTTGGTTCTAGGATTTTGTCTTCTCGTAGCTCGGCATTTGCAGCCATCATAATTGTAGTAAGTTAGCTGACTGTTGGACTAAATTCAACAAGCACATCAGGCTGCGCGTGTACTCTCGGGTTATTCACCTCGACACTAAATGGCATGAATTGTGACATATATTTCTTTTCGATAGCATATGTGTTACAGAGAAGGCGTTATTCTAAGATACATGAAGACCGGCTACACACGATACAAGAATAGTTAACTGGTTTGAAAGTGGTTTGCTGTAAAAGGTTTAATATCATTAACAAACAAACAGGGGAAATAGTGCAACGTTAAAGAAGGTTAAGCGCAGCGGAGCACGGAAATCCTTGTTCTGTATGTTTATAACGTCAATAAGATTACAGTGTGCGATGTGCGGAAGTTACTAGGGCTCACATTAGACAGTGCATTGGACTACATGGTCTGAATGAGAATACTGAAGCCGAGTTCAATAATATGAGAGATTAACAGTTGAAGCAGTTTTGGGGGATTGTTCTATTTATGACTTTAGCGACACAATCACACTCAGCATCTTCGAGACGATAAACTACTGAAGCCATAGTTGATTGTCTTGTTGGAGTATGGCAATTTCTTCAAACGATAAGTGTTTGGCCTCAAGTGGTTGGCTTGTGTTCGGCCACAGGAAAGCAACTGATGTATAGTTCCCGTGGTCAGTTGGTAGTTTGTAACATTGTGCTATGTGTGGGTCTATCCAAACGATTACTGCTGATACAATAATTCTATGGTGTTTAGTTATCCTATAACCAACCAACGTCTGCAACGAAACTGTTCAGCTCGGAGAACAGAACAAAATCTGAACATAAGGAGGACATAAAGTGCGCAAGCTGGCTCGGAAGGCATACTATCCTAAAAAGGTCGCTAGCATTACTCAGTAAGTTTTTAATGTTTATACTTTGCTTTAAATCAACATATGTTCCAATGTATGTCAAAATGTATTCAGTAATCGACAACTTGAAGCGATTCATGCTACTTGCTTAGAAATAGAATAGGTGCAGGGGAAAAGACCGAGGATATAAGCGTCGTTAAATTAATTTCCTCCAGATAGACACCCTGGCAATATCTGGAGAAATGCAGTCTTGAATTATCACCCGGCCTATTTTGATGTTAAAGAAAGAATATTGCTGAAATCGAGAGAGTGGATAGCTCACTGGAAAAACGCTGTAGTGAAATTGCACCCTATTAGGTTCATCCTAAACGCTGTAATTGGAATCAGCTTAAATCATTAGTCTGGGAAAAATAAAGAGTAAAGCTGCATACCTGCTCAAAAACGATGAAATATTTTTCACAAAACTGCGACCGTAATGGTAAAAGTTACTTGTTTAATTATTATAAGTAACACGTTACGCGAATGACGCAGGTAAAAGTAAACTTTTATGTTGATAATAAGCCAATATTACATTGAATGTGTAACGTTTGTCCTGAATATTGACAAATATGGGCTGGTCGTTACATGCGGAGTTAAATAAAATTAGTAAAACTTACAAAACTCGTGGAAGCTATTATGTTCTAGCGTGCCCGAGTGTAAAACTCTACATCAAAGACAAAATGTTGGACGAGCTGAAATAATAGTGCTCTATTTGCCAAGCAATGGGCAACCAAACCAAACAAGCTAATTTGGCTTGAATCATCTGCCACCCAAACTCGGCTTACTATGGCTAGTCAAGGCGGCTTCAGAAGATATTTCAGTAGGATGACGAATCAGAGACGGCTCCTTTGTCAGCTCACGGTCTTCCTTATTCGTTATTCGACATTTTTACGTTCCCTTACATCCGTTAGAGTCCGTGTCGAGTAAAGGAAAGAAAAGCCTGAAGAAAAACACAAGCAAAATGACGATCGATTGATCTTTGTCCATGGTGTCCCTCAAATTCAGCATTATGAGGAGCCGCAAGCCCAAGCTCATGACTTGAATGAGTGGCGCTACATCTGCGAAGCCCACTTTCTTCACGACGTGACGGTTAACTCAAACTCAAGGTTACACAATTTACTCAATTATAACGGAAATGTTCAAAGAGTGCAGAAAGTCCTGCTCGACTCCAAGCAAAAGGGTGAAAGAGTCTCAGGACATTGTTACAAGTAATGAAACATACTGCGATTAGAAGTGTGTTTGAAGGTGGTCAAAGCCAAGTTACCATTGACCAAGGTAACATTGTACATGTGCGAGTCTGTCGCGAGCTATGCTGTCCGCAATTTCTAATCGATGCCTAGTGCGGCTCCCCAGCGGTCCAAAGAATGAATATTCAATCAGTCCCAGTTCATGTCCGAAGGATTATGCAATAAGCGCTCTATACAACAGCCTGAAGCGGACCTAAGCGGTAAGCGAGAAATACATCTAAAAACGGTAGTCAGCCGGCTCCACAGCGGTTCGACGTAAATTAGCAAAAAGGGCATGTGTGTTCAGACGCGTATCTGCACCCGTTGCATACCAGTTTTTGTGTGCAAACGCACAAGAATTATCATGAATTAAGCAAATTTTCTCAAGCGTTAGTGTGTTGGGACCTCATCATGACAAGCGAGACATGGCTGAACGACGTGATTGCAGATGCCGAGTTCGCACTACTAGGTATATCAATCTCGCACATCGAATGACACACAAAGGGTCAGGATAATACTATACTGCAGTTCCGAGCTACTCAAAAACAGCGTAAACCACCATGTGATTCAAACAGTAGACAATGTACATTGCGCCTACTCCTAAGGCAGGGCGCTAAATAGTTAGTGGCAGTTGTGTACCGCCCAAAAGATACCGACTTTAATAAGACCACGCCATAGTCTACGCTATACACAGCCTACTGTCAAGATCTTACAACCACATTCTCCCGGTAGAGGACTTCAGTCTACGCCCCATATAACTGCTCGCCATTCTCGATGAGAGATTTGTGGCGGAACTGCAAGTGCTAATCGCTGTCTTACAAATGCACAGCCATTTCCCTTATCCAACGTTTTTCAGGACCGGAAACCAATCCGCTGTCTAGGATCTTTTTTCACCAACGATTAACTCACGTTTGACCTCGTAACTACGTGTAATAATTTGGGTCACTGTGTTATCTGAACGAAATGCATGCTTATACGACATGAAAGCATGTGATCTTCAATTTAGCCTATAATGGTGGTATCCATGCAGAAGCAGCAAATTACGGTCCAATAACGCTCCTTCCTTTGTTCTCCAAGATCATGGAGTCCTTAGTGGCTGAACTGCTCACAAAGTACATGTAGAAACAAAATTTTCATTCCCGGTTCGCACGAATGTCATTAAAATTATTAATATACCATTAATTTGTTGATAGCTCGTGCATGCCGGTTTATGACTAGATGCCGTCTACCGTGATTTGTTAAAGGCGTTTGACCGTAAAAGCCATCGGTTTCTACTGCACAAACCAGGAGTACGTAATCGGAAATCTTACTTTTGGTCTGAATATACCAACTTCTCGTGCAAGCTCACCTGAAGATGAGGGTTCTCTGCGCCCTATCTAAGTTCAGTGAGGCGGACCTCATGGCTCATTACTCTGGTCCTGTCTGGTCTTAGTCTTCAAAATGATTTCGCGAGGGTGTTATCTCTAAACTGCCTACTATTTGCCGATGATCTGGGGAAATGGCATGTAATCGCTTCAATATAGGATCACACAGCCTTGCAAGATGATGTGGACAAAGCATGCACATGGTCCATTGTGAATGTGCTGAAGTTCAACGCCATCAATTAAAGCTTCTCATCATATGTCATCAGATTCCTCACAGATGTCAGTAAGGGCCATAAATTCCACAACGAGCTTCTCATGAGTGCAATCTCTGCGTGCATGTTTAAGATAAACTCAGTTGTTTGTGGCAGGCTGAAAAGGCGTCAAAGACAGCGAATCAGCAATTCGGCCTTCTTTCTAGGGCGCTCGGGATGTTTGACCTATCCTTCATTCCGAAAGTGCTTGGCGCTTTCGTGAAGTCACACGCGAAATACGCTATAAAAGCGCGGCTATCCCGGCAGAAGCGCCACTTTATGGTGCCCAGTACTGCGCAGCGCAGGGGTACGATGAACTGAGGTTTGCACCGTCTACCCAACCCACTCAGGGTGAGGATTTTAGAAATGTACAATAGATGTTATTAGCGTCCACGCTGAGATGTTATAATTATGTATCGGATGCTAAGAAAAGCCAATCACTCATGTCAATAACTTGTACAACTCAGCCAAAACACATATCTGGGACGCCATTAGTTTTATTTAACCACACAGTACAACCAAATGGAATGTCGACGAAACGTTTTCTCCCTCCGATTGTCACAGCCCTGCAACTTCTTCCCGGCGCATGTAAATAATGGTCCACATATATAAATGCCTTAACGACACACCCTCATAGTTTCACTGCTTGATATAACCCATGATTATGAGATGATGGCGTTATTGCACAACAAACTTTGGGGGTGTCAAAAGCCACCTAAACTCCATGCAGTAGTATTCGCAAATGTGCTGTTCCAAACCCATTGATTTGTCTTGGAGCTCGTGCGGTTTTACTCTCACCGATTCTATTTCGTAATCCTCCTTCTAACTCTTTTATACGGGATTTGTCAGGTAGTTACTTTTGCACCCTTAGAAACCATGAAGTTCTGGTTCCATCGGATTGTATATCCAGCAGAAATTCTTAAGGCCGAGTTGCCACTTCCGCTGATTGTATGCTTACTTATTCATAATTAGAAGGAGCATGTCTGCTAAACGGATGTCAGTTTCTAATGGTCGCAAGTTAAACTGTTCCCAGTTTTGGACTACCGGTTTTAACAAGACCGCCTCAACTATATAAATTATGCTGTTTCCCAAGAGTAATAGCGAACTATCCAACTTTTACTAATAATGTACCTCACTGTTTAACAAGCTTTCAATTTAAACTATTGGGAATCCGCTGGACTGCAAATTGGTTGCTTGGAAATGTTTTACTTTTGGTTTCTGCAAGTGCGCTTCTAACGTGAGATTTTTGGGTATCTAGCAACCTACTGCATCTTCTTATCAACAATATAACTACTTTCTGTTACAGAGTTAGGGTATTTTCTAGAAGAGCTTTGCAAATATTTTTAATCTTTTTTCATCTAACTGGCCTCATAAAGCATTATAAGCGGTAGCATGATGACGCAAAAACTACGGCAGTAAGCAATGTCTGGTTAATTTTTGACAGTGAACGAGTCCTGCACCACCGAAGAATACGCTGTGTTGACTGCAGATTTCAGTCATCACGATGCGTTGGACTAGCTGTTCTATGGTTGCGATCGCAGTTTCCACATTCTGCGAAGATTCATAAGTGCGCATTAACAACAAGCCGATAAAAGACATATTTGAAAGATATTTGAACACATTTGGCGTTTTGCGTTGTACCAATTGTACCTATTTTTATTGGACGTACGTTTACCAGTCATGTGCGTGTTCATGACGAGCTATGAAACTGTATAGCCGCTTAAACTGAAATAAAATCTACGGAGATACAGGCGCAGTTTTACCCCAGCGCAATCGTCGGTGCGTAATAAATGTTTACAATAAAGCGGTAAAATAAACTATTATAATTTCCAACTTATTTCTCTAGACCAAATTGCTTCCAAATTATCAGGGAAGAAGTGTACTGCACCAAATGACTGATAATCTGTCCAACTTTAGGTACGCTGTAAACAAACTTCGCGATCGAACAGCGAAAAACAAACAGCACATAAAAGTTAAAAGTGTTGAGATTTATATATTTGCCTAAAAATAATCACTATTAACAGCCGGTAACTAGTAATTTCGTAATAGAATGTTAGAAGGAATCTGTTATATCATATAAAAAATCTAGATTAAACTTACCTATGCCGGATAATGGTCAGGTTGACTGATTGTATCGTATTAAGTGAAGAAGGAAATTGTTTTTTTTCAATAAACGAGCATGTATAGTTTGCTGATTTCAACTTCACATAATTTTTACGCATTGTTTTAGTAAGATGGCAATTTCTACGCTAGAAATACGGCTCAAATGCAACTCACATGAAAACATTTAACGGCCTCCTATGATCCGTTCTTGTACACATCAAACTTTTAACCCTACGTCTGACCATTTTTCACAGTTTGCTAATGTTAATATTTACGGTAACTGTTGTTAATTACAACCTACGGCAAGCTTTTGTGCACTAATGCGATTGTTGCCCATACATAATTTGAGAAATTAAACTAGGCACCTGTCGTCAGCATCGAACATAACAACGGTTGTAATTAGCCCTGCTGCTCTAGTTACCGCCCTGGGGTTCTGTGTTGTTTACTAGTCCGGAACAGTTTCCAAAACGTGCTGCAGGTATTTGCTAGTGTAATTCACTGAATCAACCCGCAACAAACCCTTACGGATCAACAATTTGCATTTCACGCTTCTTGAAATTTTTGATTTGTTGAACTTGATCACACTGGCCACGGTCGCACGTTTGAATAGGTAATGATGTTTGTTTTAGCCGGTGGCAATATTTTGTTTATATTTCGCGTTGGTAGCAATTCTAAAAACTTTCTGCTTGTTTAGCGATAACCAACATCGGGACTGCAATTTGCGCACATAAGCACCACGACAGTGTTCATTTTAGTGTTTGTGTGCAAACCCACCTATGAATCGTGATTACAAAGCTGGATGAAGTAGCACTTAGAATCAAACGTTTTATAATGTTATTGTTCACGCATATTAATCATCTGAGCCTTACTGCTCCTATAAATTCACGAGCTTCTACAGGCAGGTTTAACTATGGTATAATTATCCTGCTGAATTCCTAATTCTGATCCAACGGCCTGTCCCTATCTATTTTAACCACACATATCACTCATAAAGCCTCAACATTGCTCTAACTTATGGAAAATTTTTGTCGCATAGGTTTCTAAGTCTCCTTCACAGAGCACTTGTAATTTCAATTCATAAGCATCATATCCAGCATATCTTGTCAGAAATCAAGCAGACAAGATTCACCAGTTTAATCACGATAGAGATAAGCGAGTAGGAAGGAGCTTTTTGCATTTCGCAGAGTTACACTGCGAAATAGAAATAATGGAAATCCCAATTTAATTATCGCGTTACATCTTTCCATAACAACTCGTCTGGTGTTGAACACTTATCAGTTAGAGGAACAAAATGAGAAAATAAAGTGGTTTGACTCATTCGGAGATCTCCTAATGTCAGTTTCATACATAATTCAGTCTCCGGCTAATCCAGCGCAAAAGCACAAAATTGGAGCCCTAAACTTCCTAAATGCAATCGCTTCGGAAGTTAAGCAAAGATGCAGAAGGGGAAAAAACGTCATCACCCTCAACATAGACGACAATATCGCGATTGACAACATTAGGCAAACTGTTTCGAGGGTGTGCAACATCGCTGAAACCGATATTAGTTGTCGAAGACGGAGGAAAAATCTTCACGTTTTCTTTGTCCGACTCTGTTCAGCTTTCGTAGCGAAAGTCTCGCAAGTTCGTTTATCAAAAGTCAAAATACTTTAAGATCTGTCCCGAAATTTTGCAAAGTTATTCTATTCGAAGACAGGTCACCTTTGCAACGTGAGCTTCAACGCAGAAGTGCAACTAATGTCTCGCCTGAGCCGAAGCAGTCTCATCCCCACTGCGCGCTTCCTGGATTGCAAAGAAGATCATTCAACAGTGTTTGGTTCTCCCCTTCTAAAAAGGCAGATAATGTTAGCAAGGCCACTCTCCACACGAGCGATGCTAAGGCTGGCGACAACGTAGCGGAAATTGAGATGCTCACGACTACACACCAAATTAGTCATGTGGATGTAGGAAATAGTGTAGATTCACGCGATGCACCACGTTCTGACAAACCAGTAGGGATTGGGATCAATCCCCACACCGCTATTGAAACAGATACAAGTCCAAAAACACCAAATGGGACTATCGATAGCTCCAGTGAAGGTACGTTACGGGCCATTGACATTATGACTACACATAGCAGCAGTGGTCATGGTTCGCGCCCTAAGCGTCTTAGATCAAACAGGGGACTTCGTGCTGGATAGGTGACACCCTGTGTCCCAGTGACAGTCGGGAATAACAATGCTGCTGCACTGAGTGGCAAGCCACAATTCACCAGTGTTCCTGCGATGTGCCAAGGCTGTTCTCGTGCCAGACCTGTACATGGCTTTGATGAAACACAGACCACTTATTTATGCCCCTATCCATACTCTCATCCGCCTCCTCCTCTCACAATGCCTTCTGTGAGCCCTTCGGCAATAACACCCTATCCGCTTAATCTCAATCGCCCTAAATTACCACAGCATTCTTTTTGCATTCCCCCAACCATTCCCCCACCCCCCTAATCCCCATAGGACTGGTGAATCTCAAGGTAAGGGATTTGCTGCGGAAGGCTCTAGAACTAATGTGATTGCAAGAATAAATACTGGACGGAGTGATTAACAACGCCAGGAGTTTTTAAAACCGATGATAATTAATACCCGTTCTCTATTGAATAAACTTCATTTACTCCGCACCTTCATAAGCCTGAATAAACCTGATATGATTTTACTCACTGAAACCTGGTGTCATGATTCTATGCCCAGCCAGCTGCTTTCTATCGAAGGTTATAAGCTTGTTAGAAGTGATCGAAATCAGGGCAGAGGAGGTGGTTGCATAACTTACTACTCACAGAATCTCACTGTGTCTGAATTCACACTTCCACTTATATGCCCCACTATTGATTCCGCTTGGTTACTCTTGTCCTTTGGTACTAAGCGAACTATTGTAGGCTGTATATATCGCTCACCCGGGGCCAGCTTCAGTGACGAGAACCAGTTGGTTTACATCGTCAATTACATATCGGATCTAGGTTCCTTCGATAAAGTTGTAGGTGGAGATTTCAAATTACCAAATATCTGTTGGTCAAACTTAGTAACAAACGCCATACATGCAGAGTTCATAAGCTCCGTCATTATTGGTGGTTGGGAGCAACATGTTCTCGTGGCTACCAGGGGAAAAATATAATAGATCTACTTTTTACCTCAGGCACCTCCCAGATACCTACTGATGTAATTGACGGTCTCGCTGGACGTGATCACAAAATGGTCAGATGTAAGCTTATAGCTGAGTCGTCGCATGTGAGGTCTGCGATGGTTCCACACTTACTGCGAAATGTTAATTGGGTAGATTTCTCGGCTTTGCTTAGGGTCCAAAATTGGGACCATTTCTTTCTTTCGTCTGATATTAAGGGAGCGTCTGATATCTTCTATGACAATATGGCTATGTGCTTAAGCACACTTGCCTCCCGTGATAATACGATAGACTCTTCTAAGTACGCTTACGACGCAAAGGACAAGCGGAAAATACGAGTGCTAACTCGAACATTTGAACGTACTCACGACTTCAGTGTATTACTGAGACTCCAGCGCCTTGTAATTGGGACGGACATGAAACATCGCACCCGTCTCATGCAGGAAGAACAACGGGCTGTAAATAGTAGTAATACAAGCCAACTGGTGACTGCATTACTGAGGAAAAGGAGAGGTGGCAAAATTGACCTACCCTCCCACATCGTCATGCTTGAAGGTGAATGCATTGATTCCCCAATTGCCATGGAGGAAGCCTTTAACTCATACTTCGCTAGATCCTTTAATGTTGAAAAAGAAACCCTGGAATTGTCAAACTCGTTTCACTCCTCTGAACAAGTCTCAGCGATCGAGCTTAGTGTTGCTACAATAAAACGTATGAATACTTGTCTACGACCATCCTACAGACCTTGCCCCGATGGGATCTCTTCTGCTTTGGCCGAACCCGGTGGAGATAATATCCCTCTTATATTATTAAATATCTTCTCTTTGTCTCTCCAATCTGGTCAATACCCCGAACGTTGGAAAACGGCTACGGTTATACCGCGGCATAAGTCCCGGTCGAAAACTGACACAGCCATTCTCTCACGCATGCTAGAGAGAATTGTTAAGGAATATTTGGTTTCGTTCCTAATATCGCACAAACTTCTCTCACCTGCACAGCATGGCTTTCTGAAGTCTCGCTCGTGTGTTAGTTGTCAAGTTGACTTTCTTAACCATCTAACTGAAGTAATTGACTCAGGTCTTCAGTGCATTTTCATCTTCTTCGACATTCAAAAGGCATTTGACAGAGTCCCACACAAAAGCTGCTATATAAATTAAGTAAGTACGGTGTTACAAATCCGCTTAATTCTTGGATCCAATCTTACCTAGTAGGATGGTCGCAAGTTGTGGATATCAGTGGTTACATCTCTTCACCTCTTTCTTTCTCTTTTTCTTTTCTTTCTTTCTTCTTCTTCTTCTTTCTTCTTCTTCCTTTTCTATCTCATTTTATCATGCTACTATTTTGATGTCGATGAACATTTTCTAGGTGTGAGTGAGCGGACTGATGTGCTTGTCGAAGTCAATCCAGAAGTCTACTAACATATTCCATTACTGATGGCTGCACCTGCTGAGCTAGAGGAGGCGTAAATCAGTAGGCAAGCGCGACTCTCTTTCCGTCTTCATAAATTATGGTGTTTGTTCATTTGAGAAAAGTACCGTACTTCGGTACGCAAACAAACACTTGAGTAACATGATGACTTACTCCTTAAATTCTGATCCACAAACGGTTTCAGTAATGGTTTGAGGGAGCGATTAGTTCGCTCAGTTTATCCGTTACCTTGAGGGCCATGGGCCGCTGTCCTAGTCTCGTCTATTATAAAAATTCGACATTTTCCTGTACCAACTCGCTCTCAAAGCAGGAGTCACTGCATGAATGTAACTGTCCTGGTGCTCCTCACTGACAAATCCAATGATAGACTATCGCCGTCATAACTGTGAGCGTGTCAGCTGGTGCAATCGTCAGAGCCTCGTACCATTTGGCGAAATAATCCACCATGAGCGGGAGGAAACGGGGCTCACGCGGTATCAGGGGGAATGGTCCTATGATGTCAACACCAACCATCTTGTCAGGATATCTGGCCTTTATAAGTTGCAATGGGGCGCGGCTGGGGAATGGATGGTGTTTAAAAGAATCACTGCTCTTACATGATTGGCAGAAGTTAATTACGTCTCTCCGCTGGTGTGACCAAAAGAAGCAGCGCCGTACCGCAATTTCCAATTTATTACTAGCCGCGTGTCCCGGTTCTTTGTGAATGTTGCTTAGCACCGGTTTAATCATTGACTGCGGAACTATGATATTTCTAGTATAAGTCACGCCGGACTGTAATATTCCTCCGGTCCAGCCTTCCGATCTTTTCCGTGTCCAAATAACATGTCGGAGCATAATAGACCCTTAGAACTGCAAAAAGTAATTACCTCATAGACGGCTGGAGGCTCAACTGCCTAATAAGAGACCGATGTAAGGGAGGCAGCTAAGGGAGCACGGAAGTGGGAAGGAAAAGTGTCGGAGAGGAATAATAGGCTAAGGATAGCAGGAAGCCAAACTGATCGACCTCACCTGTTCCATTAGTTAACATGATGCTCGCGGAGCGGCTACATTATACCTCCTAATAAGAGGCGCTGACCTCAGCTCCCATAATGGCCCATACCGCAATCAAATTACGTACCTGCAAGAGGAATTGAGCGCGGTATATTAGGCTCAGGATATTCAACGACAGGCAGTACGATGGCATAAACTTTAATGGATTGCCCCATACTGCCGCAGAATTTTGAACTTTGCCTACACTTGTGCACATAACCGAAAGGGTGAGTCTCGATATTCGTTTAAAGTTCTTGCTGGTACCTTCGCTAATGCCGCCTCAATCCCTGTTGTGTCACGTTCTGTGTGGACTAACTGTCTTGGTATGCTGATTGACACTGGGGCCACATGTTTTTCGGTCCATATACTTGTCGTACCGAAAGAAGTCTCTATACATATGGACAGATCTGTCAATCCGAGAGCGGTCAGTGGTTCTTCTATCAATCCATTAGGCTGGACCAATGATACTGTATCGCTGGGCCACGTTTCTACCAGTCACCGTCTGCTCATGGTTGAAAAACTACCATAAGATATGATACTCGGGGTGGAATTCCATTTTGATCACCATGCGAGGATTGATGTCGCTAACAAAACACTCGAAATCGGTAAAAAGCTAATGGCATTCGATTCGACAATTGCTTACCTGTCATCATGTGTGGTATACGACACCACTCTCTAGGAACTTATACGTAGCATTTCTGCGGACATCCCATACTCAACCCTCGAGAAATTAAGGGAAATTTTGAACAACTATCAGCATAAATTTTCCTGGACACAAGGCGATCATGGTTGGTGCAGCCTCAGGTAACACCACATTTATACGGGCAATGCATCACCGATTCACCAAGTGGTCAGGTGCGTACCAGTGCACTTTCAGGATGAACTGAAAAGTATAATCGAGGATATGCTTAGACGGGATATTATCCGACCATCCTATTCCCCGTGGGCCTCTCCTATAGTTTTAGTGAAGAAAAGTGTGATGCATCATGCCTGTGTGTTGACTAACGCAAACTAAACACCATCACACGGAAGGATTCATTCCCTTGACCAGAATAGACGACACCATGTATGCACTCGCAAGGTCGCTTTAGTTCACTACGTTAGGTTAGGCTTCCGGTTATTGGAAGGTGGAGCTTCATTCGGACGATCGATGTAAAGCAGCATATTTTGTTCCATCTGGTGTATGTGAGAACCAGACTATGCCGTTCGAACTCGCGAACGCCCCAGCTATCTTGCAGCGACCGATGCACCCAGTGTACTTTGATCGTAAGGCTTTTGGGAGTCTGTTCAAACCCAGTGATGCTATCTGGCTATAGCCTTTGAGACACCAGCAGGCCATCCGGCCCAGTTCCGCCGCGGTTGGAAAGGAGCTATAATTAGTGGAGGACGAATTATCTGACATAACGTATAGAATCAAGAAACCTGGGGTGACTGGCTCAACTACCGTCTTGCATTCCAACCGGCTGAAACCGGTTAGGCAAGCCGTGACGCTGATGACAGCGCCTGATGACGAGAGGGAATAATGTAGCAGTTCATTAGACGTGTGGTTGCCAAATAAAGATTGTAATTTGTTCTATTTTAGGGCAACTGGCACACAAAGCACAAAGCAACCCTTTAAGGCAACAGAGGGCCAAGGATTTCATGGACAGATAGTTTTGTTTGACCCACTCCTTCTTTCCTTGGTTGTCCGTTACGGGCACTTGACTCTAACCTGGCTACTCGCCTTCCACCAAAAGCAACTTTTCCCCGTTGTTTTCTTTGCCTCTGACGCCGTTATTTTCTTTGTAACGGTTTCTTCTCTCCACCATCACTGTAGAATAATACGTCTCCTGTTTATTAGTCTTTTATTGTGCATGATTCCACACGTTCGCTCCGACATCTACTACAGGATTCGGGAAAAGCACACCATCTTCACTAACTTGCTAGTCACACATAGCCCACAAACAACGTGCTAGGTGACTTTTTTCTTCCAACTTTTTACTGGATGACTTATCGCCACCGTGAAGATGCCTTTCGTAAATTAGTGCAATGTCAGGGTCATGTGCTTGCGCCATCCGCTAGCGTCCATACTTTGCACTCTCAACGTTAACCATGGCTACGAAGACAACCATCATAAACGCGAAGAGGAAATCGAAATAATGCCTCTGCTTTCGCGTGTCGTTTACCTGGTCTGTGTCTGCAAAAGAAGTCATATTCCTGCAATAGCTCTTGCCGGTATGTGATTCGTCCTTCAGCATTCTTGAAGTTTGTAAACAATTGAGGGACTTATGGTCCGTCCGTAACACAAAGCGCCGTCCAAGCAGATAGTGTCGATTCTGCTTTATGAAGAACACGGGGTCTAACATTTCTTTTCCGGTAGTACAATAATTCTTTTCTGGTGCTGAGGCTTCTGCTAATGTGGGACACGACTCTCTCTATCCCATCCGGTCCTTTCTGTGACAATACCGCTCCAACCTTATGGTCACTCTCATCTGTATCCAAAATAAATTCTCCAGCGCGTCGTGATAAATCAGTGTATACTGGTACAGATGCCGCTCAAAAAGACTCCCTGTGGACCATTCGAAGGCTCGAACCCTTTTGCAGCAATGCATTCAATGATGAGGCCATAGTCATAAAGTACCCGAGGTACTGTCGTTAATTTTAGGCCAGCCCAAGAGAACTGCGCAACTGCTCAGCATTGGTAGGGATTGGCCCGAATTGCAATTGTTCCGTCTTGTTAGAAGCTGTTCGATTGTCCGCTCTCGCGACGAGATATCCCCGGGGATGCTACTTCTTCCCGTAGTAAGTGACAATTCGATGGTTTAAGTTTCAGGCCTAACTCAATCAGGCGTTTCAACACATCAGCCAAATTGTTCAAATGTTCATGTTTCCTTTTCCAGTGAACGAGCATATCATCCAAGTAGACGGGAAAATTCTGTGGTATCAATCCATGCAAGACTTTCTGCATCAAACGTTAAAACGTTGCAGGTGCCTTTCGTAGGCCAAAGAATATGGTCTGGAATTCATAAAGTCCTGATGGCACTACAAAGGGTTTTTGTCCTATCACTTTCTTCAACCCCCACTTGCCACTACCCAGACGCCAAATCCAACGTATTGAAGTAAGCCGGTACTCCCAGCCCGTCAACTAAGTCGTCGATTCTAGGGAGAGGAAACACATGTTTCCGGATAACTTCATTTAATCGTCTGTAGTCTACTTATAGACGGAAGCCACCGTCCTTCTTCTTCTTCACTAGAGCAACCGGAGCTGACCGACAAAATAGATGGCCTCATTACCTTCTTTTCCAGCATTTCATCTATGAGCTTTTGTAACCGCCTGCCAATGTACTGGGATAAGTCTTGGGGGAATTTTAATCGGGATTTCATCCCCGGTGTCGATACGGTATTTCGCGTGATTGGTACTACCTAAATCGGTAGTTCAACAATCAAATGCCTCTGAGTGGTTTCGCAACACGTTTTTGAAATGCTTCAATGTCTGTTCAACAATAACTATGTCGAATGAGTAAACGAAGGCCTTTATGTAATTTTTTGCTGTCTGGGCTGTCTTCATAGTTTTAAAAGGCACCAAACCACCAATTTCGCAAATACCTAACAATAATGTACAACCATTTGGGATAAGTTGACAACTGTCTAGATCCAATCAACACTTTAACAGATCTATCCCAACAATAACAGCAAACGGAATATTATCCGTAATGATAAAATCCTGGGTGGAACGCCGGTTCATAATATCAGCCCGTGCGGTTAGGAATTCTCGAACGAATAACAATCCTCCATTGGCGGTAGTTAGGCGGTAGCGATAAGGAGCGCATACACGTTCTACTAGCTGATTAGTCAGATTAGATCTGACTAGGTTCTTACATGCACCAGTCGATGGGACCTATAACCGAACCCCTGCGATCCGTAGGTCTATTTTTAATGCTGACGTTGTACTTGACTTGCAAAAGACGGCGGGTATGAAAACAGTTTGTACGTGTGCTCACTTACCTGAAAGTACTTTACCATCCCGAGTCGTACTGGGAGGTCCTTGGGTAAAGGTTGTAGTCAGGCCTCCCGTGGTCCATTCAACCACTTCATTAACGTACTAAGGAGACATAGGTTTAGACATACCGGACTCTGCCGTCCAATGTATATCCGGAGAAGTTCATTCAGACCCATAGCAGACCCCCCAAGGAGAAGCTGCCAGGACAAACAACGGTGAAGAATGATGGTTATTTGCTCTTACTGGTTAATGGGGGATCATGTGGCAAATGATATTGGTCACAAGCTGAGGTCCGCTCTACTGTACACCTACTCTACCACTCAAATACGAATTATCCACACTACATGAAGTATTACTCTCCACAGTCATCCGAATAATTTACCAATCAGTTCGGCTTCTAAAAGTATTTACCAGTTCACTTACAATTGCGGCGACCCTTTATATCGGCAGGACTAGTCGCCCGCTCTCTCAAAGGGTGGCGGAACAATTCCCATTGTGGCTAAAGTAGTTGCTGTCTCACCAAGGCGGAGTGGACCAAAGAATGAACCAGAACGCTGCCCCGTCTATCACTAGACAACTAAAGATGACGCGGCACCAGGTTTACCCATTCAATTCATTCAAGTTGCTATTGCGCAACATGAACCCGAAGTTGTTGGCAATTGGCGAAGCGCTACTGATGAGGTTGAAACGTATCGCGCTCTGCTCCCAGAAACAACTGAAGTAATCAAATAGATTGCCAAGGAGTTGATAACGTCACTCACATCAGGTTGTGTGTTCATCTATGTTTAGTAAGTGTGGACCGTATTTAATGCGGATTTTTTTCTGCCTATATTGCGTCGAGACTGACGAGAGCAATCGAAATATTCACATATCGCAACCTATGTCTTCTTACTGCCTTAATGATCTGATCGTTGAACTCCCCGTCTGACTTGGTACCCTGGGCAGGGACGCTGGGGCATGCACAACTATTTACCATTAGTTGATCTCCATGTTGGCGAATAACACGAAGGTTGCCGTGGCGTGTTTGGCTTCGGAGTCGGCAGGCATGTAGGTGCGTCGCTGTGTGTCTTTGCGGCTGAGCAGCTGACCGCTGCCGGAATTGTTGAAGTAGTACCCATAGCCGCGTCCACATTTTCCAACAATAAGCTCACCTGAGGAGCTTCAACAAGTTTCGCAGTGCGCATAGCGAAATCCCTTCTTGACAGAAGGCGTCTGAATACCGTCTAGGAGCTGTTCTGACACCCGCTGTTCGCACTGCTTCGTTTACGTAAGCAACACGCACAAGGTTGCATAATTCCTTGACGTAGATATCAACGGATTGCAACGGATGCTGATAACAAGCATGGAATTGCCGGCGAAGCTCCTTCCGTAAGCTTGAGCACCCGATCGTTCGCTTGTGTAGGCCTGGGCGACCTAACAGTATCCTGCCTACACAATAAACCATGACCTTTCCTTCTAACATACTCTTGATACTTTGGCTATCGCAGAGGATAATAAACGGTGACCTATCAGCCACATCGAGCAGAGTGGATAGGGATTTGGATGCCACTGCTCAGTCCTTCTTGCCTTCTTATCCCCTTCTTGGGCTTTTTCACCCTTGGTGTCCCTTTCCAACTTAACTTTCATCCCCCGTTTTATATCCCCAATTCTTGGTCCTCCCACACCTTGTTTGAATAGTCGCTTATCTTCTAATTTCAACTCACACACAACCGCAGGTTGTCCCTCCAATCCAGTCAACCAGCGCATGTTTAAAAAAGCGGACAACCTCAGGTCTTCCGATCCCCTTTCGAGTCCTCGATCATCGCTAAGACTGGCATGCCATAACGTGCGCACTTTGCTACACACTGGCTAACAGGCTGCACTTTTCCGAACACTCGAGTCCCTATCGATCGATATTTGCTGTTTATCGGAAACTCGCCTGCAAGAATCGAGCTCCGTGCTTACTCTGCGGTGACTCCCATGCGACACTGGCGGCATCTTCACATTGCGTCCCTCTGGCGATGACGCAGGATTGAATGCGGGTCAAGCATACTTTGACATTGTTTTGAGTCACCGGGCTGAAGCTGCCCTCATCGATTGCATCCCTATCAAAAGCCGGATGTGCGCCGTTAGATTGGCTGGCTCGTTCCAGGCTTCGAAGTCGCGCGGGGACAAACGGTGCCTGTTTGTCATTGTGGCTTACGCCACTACAAACTGAAGCCCTGCTTCGGTGAAATAAGATTTCTACCACTAACTTACTAATCTTCTTCGTTACAGAAGAAACGCGGATAATGCGGTGCTTGTTGGTAATCTAAAACCACAAGTCGGAAATTTGTCCTCTGATGAGTTTTATCTGGGCAGATAACATGGTGTAGGCACTAGTAATGATAACGGTTAGCCGCTGCCGCTGCTGTTGTCAATCATCACAAGTTATTCCGTCTGCTACGGGAAATAGGCAGTAGGAGACTTGATGTATGCGAGACAATACTCGACGAGAGTGGATAGCCTATCCACAACTTGTCAAAACGTTTGGAGCCTTGGACCGAACACTTTAAAAGGCAGTTTAAACAATCTGATTTATCGATTTCTTTATCAGGTATTGAGTGCCTTTCTTCATGGGCCGTCTTCTAGGACGTGCCCTCATGCATATTTCGACCATGAGACCAGACAGTTGAAATTGCATAACGCCACAAAGGCAAATAGAATTTTCCCAGCCCTCTTCAAATTTGGGGGACATACTCTTGTAGATTCTGTACACGAGTTGCTAGTGATATTTGGGAGCAGGACATTGTCCCGACAGACTGAAGCCGCTCCGTCATATTCCCAATTTTCAAGGGAGGCTCCCGTTCGGAATGCGGCAACCATAGAGGGATCAGTCTGATCTCAATTGCCTCTAAATTGCTTGCCTCTGCCGTTCTCCACAGTCTGACTGGCGCTCGTGAAGGCCAGATCTGCGAAGAGCAAGCCGGGTTTCGTCGAAATCGAGGTTGCATCTACCAAATATGCACCTTGCGTCAATTGGTGGAGCATCGCCATGTTTAATGGCTATCCACAGTTGTCTTGTTTCTAGATTTCAAATGTGTCTTCGATACGGTGGATCGATGTATCCTTTGTAACTGCATGCTGAGAAAAGGTGTGCCGATAAATGTATAAACATTATCAGAGCGTTGTACGCTCATTGTTCGGGCAGAATGAGGGTTTATTGCAACCTGTTACCGCCCTTTAATTTCTCCAGCGGTATGTGGCGAGGTTTCACGATGTCACCTTTCCTCTCTAACTTGGCTATTGATGAGTTTGTAGAAAGTAGAAGTCACGATTAAAATTCACGCACAATAATAGGCCTCGACGGGGAGTCGAACCCCGGTCCACGAATTTCCGGTCCGCTGCTCTACCACCTGAGCTACCGAGGGCTGACGATTAGGTGCGCAAATTTAACACATGACTTCTGCTTGGTGCGCGACATATTGCCAATGGGCTCACAGTACCTGTCCTGATGTTGCAGATTGGCTCACTCACACGTCACTTCCCAATGGACCGAAGTACCTGTCCTTCAAATGTCCAAAATTTGCGCACCTAATCGTCAGCCCTCCGTAGCTCAGGTGGTAGAGCAGCGGACCGGAAATTCGTGGACCGGGGTTCGACTCCCCGTCGAGGCATATTATTGTGCGTGAATTTTAATCGTGACTTCTACTTTCTACAAACTTTACCCTACTCACAAACTTCCAATATTGATGAGTTAATGGAAATAGCGTTCACTGGACACGACCTAGAAGGTGCGCACCTACTTACTGGCGAGCGAATTCTTGACTTAGTGTATGCGGACGACATTGCCCTAATCTTTGTCAGTCCACTAATGTGCCAGGCTGAACTATACCGATTAGCACTGGCTGTAAAGACTTTTGGGCAAGACTTTATTCCATCGAAATGCAAAGTTCTTCTCCAAATATGGCGAGGATATTCCGTTGCGCTGACCCTTGGTTGTGAGGAGCGAGAAGTCGTTCTGTAATGCATGTACTTGGGCAGCTGTATTAGTGCCCCTGGGATCGAATCTGAGAATACGAACCATATATCAAAAGCTCGAGGTGCATTTACCAATCTCTGCTAACTGTGGCACAGACACGACATCACTCTCCTCTGAAGGGCAGAGTTTATAATGCAGCCGGCCGTTCGACCCTCCTCTGTGGTTGTGAAACCTAGCCCATAAGGTCAGCAGACACAAAGAGGCTGGCCAAGTTAGATTATCGCTGTCTCCGCAGCTTGGCTCAAATATGGTGAGAGCACCGCATGAACAATTAGCGTGTTCGGGGTCGCCTTGTTGGTGCAGGAAGAGCAAGTGAACCGCTCAGCACCATTATATCACGCACCAGGCTCCGCTAGCTGAGCCACGTGTTGCGCTTGCCAGCACACGGACGCCCGTGACGTGCATTGTTTGCGCGCCGGGGGTGTGGTTGGAAAAAGAGGAAGCGAGGCCATGCGAGGACTTGGTCAAGAGGAATTAAACCCCCCTTCGAGGTTGGCGTCACTTGGTGCATCCCGACAGCCTGGCTGGGTTTCTAAGGCCAAGGAACACTTGCGGATATGGGTAGCAGCAGGCCCCAATGGCGTTCATATTTTGAGTTCCTCTGTCCATCTCCTCCCGCTTAGCCTCTCCCTTCAACCATGATCTCATTCGTTAAGCAAAATATAACTCTACTTTAGCTGCACGACAGCTGGCTGTTAGCTCTCCGGAACGATGTCCATCCGTTTTTGAGGACTCAGCCGGCGTTCTTCTGTTGTTGTTTCTTTAATTCTTCTTGTTTTTGTGTTGCGGTACAAAAGCGGAAGTGTTTTCCCCTTGCAGCTGGAGTTTATAATGGTAATGAGTGAAGGTAGTATACCAAGGACACTGTACTGTAATTCCTCGTTTGTGACTGCTGTTTGTTCGCCATCGTGTTCCTGCATGGGGCTTGCAAATTGCGGTTTAAACCCTGAAATTTGGGGTTTTTCCATATCCGTGCGATATGATATTTGATATTAGTTGTTCGGGAGACGGGTACAAACGAGGTACAAACTAGATGTAAACTTGCTAGTATGAGGTGATCCAGTTAGATGATGTAGAAATTTAATTTAACACGTTTTACAAAAAAGAGCTCACTGAAGGACATGCTAAGAAACGTTGATTAAATTTCTTCACGATAAGCATTATATCGCAATGGCTTTGTTATTTACTCTATCGTTTTTGATGGGATAAGTGTGCGTTTTAGTAGGCGATAATCCTTTGTTTCATGCAGTGAGCTTTATTTGTTTTGTTGCATAACAATGGTTTACTTGTGCAACAAAATGTCATTAAAACATTTTAACCAAAGACGAAAGTAGTAAGTGATATAATTTCTCGAGCACAGATGTTTTAAAACCCTGCGGAAGAGTCGGTCAAAAGCACTTATTTGTTGGAGTATTTTACACAAGTCCAAAATTCTAGCTATTGTGTTTCAGCATTTTATTCTCTTCCTTTGAATATGCTGCTTTTAAATGAAAGCCTCCTTATAGCTGTGATAAGTAAAATAAACATGGTACACTGAATCAAGGTTTTAAGATCTGTTACAACGTACTTCTCAGCTTTAAGTCTATTTCCTCCTTTGAATTACAGCTGCAATAACGGCAGCATGCTTTACATCGTTAGCTGTTTGGCAGCAGTATTGCTCTACATTAATGACTAGCATGAAACTAGATATCTGGTAGAAACAATATAACGCAAATTCACCTTTACTGGATAAAAAAGGTAATAAGATATGAAACCATTGTTTAACAATGTGTGAGTTATATTTCCGTTTGGGTTGTCTGACTACAGACTGCCAAAATAATGTGACAAAGGAGTGCAAAATTCTTGTCTTCCGTTTGACCTACTTAAGTTAACACGGAGGCGAGATGTTTGAGCTCACTTTTTCCCACTCCACTGCATGCAGTAGTCTAACTTAAAATAATTGGATAAAATTCGTCTAATAATATAATTACGATCAAGCAAGTAAACTTAGCGTATGAAATTTATAATATAATTTAATGCTCGGCAAATAGATGTTATGTAATACATCAACCGACTAAGCTTCTGAGCAAGATAGCTTGACTTATATTGGTGAAATACTAATATAAGCAAAAAGCACTAAACCGTCAATTAGATCATTATCTGGAAAGAACTAATCGCATATAAACTGTTTAGCGTCGTGCAGCCTTACTAAAAAATGTGTTAAATAATTTATTACAGGTAAAACAAGTTGCATAGTTAAGCTCCTAAAATTGGAGTTAAATGTGATAAGACAGTAACGCAGGTCGTATCATGCACTTTTTTCGTGCACACACTTTGTTTGTCTTGTAATTACTTACAAAAAACCACATTGCATCCTGTACTAAAGGCAGAGAGGTGCATAATAAAGCTATTTTTGAATTTGGTTTACGTGGAAGCTTCAACAATGGAAATCGGAACAAAGTTCGTTGACTGTGCAAAACGAAGTTAGATGATATGCTATCGTAAACCTCAGCAGATGTACTGTATAGAAAATGTAAGTTGTAAGCCACTTTGTAGGGATCCGTTTTTGAGAGTCAGTTAGTCATGCGAGGATTGGTAAATGTTTTGGATGATTCGATGCAACAATGTCAGCTGGTATTGCACACAAAGATAATTTCTAATGAAAATAAGTGTGCATTTGAGCGTAATACGACATGCAGCTGGTACAATTCGTTTTTAATTTTTTACTACTATCTCAGTGACATCTGCGAAGTGGAGGTTAAAGCAACCAGTAGAAATAGGTTATGCTTAAAACAAAGCTAACGATACAGTGTTTAAAGTCAACTGTTTACATATACAGTTCAGATGCAATTTTCTCTTATTTAACAATAGTACCACTTGTCAAACTGTGAACTGTTTACTGAATAGAAGTAGAAAGTTAAAATGGCAATATTTTAACCCTATTAATGTGACTAAAAATACGTTTTGTCTCACATTGGATGCGATAATTGGAAGCTGACATAGTGTTAACAAATCTCATATTCAACAGGTCCAAAGGGATAGATAGAATGTGAATGACAAAATAGAGACTGTAAACAAGATGATAAACTGAAAATTGCTCTATGAACCTAACATGATCTTCACACTGATGCATACGTAATAGACGCTATTTCGTTTATACCACGTAATGCTAATGCATGCATCTTTATCACATTATATCGCCTGTCGACTTACACGGGCTATTCTTTTCATGCATTTAGATTAGGGTAATATCAATGTGTCCCCTAAGCACAAATGAAGTGATGGACACCACCTAATTTAAACAGCATTTTATGGCTGACGGACACAAAGACATCAAAGGTTTCAGCGTCATTCAAGGCAGCTGTAGGGCATGGCCAACTTGAACTGGTGACTCATCAAGTTTGTGCTTTGAATAGGTAGCAGCAGATGGCTGCAGACGTTGTTGGGAATCGTCAAAACTTAGTATGTTATTAGTAGGTCGCCACACATTCTTCCTATTGACAGATTTATAAACGTGTATTCCTTACCCTATCTGATATGACGTATAAAAATTCTCAGGCCTGCTAGGGGCTTCATTGATTTTATTCTCGAGCGCTGTGAGAGATTGCCCGTAGTATTATCGCCAACTTTGGATACTTTCTTCTACACAAAACCGCATGTATGTGTCACTCATTTGAGTGCAAACAACTGGACCAATCCACGCGAGTTCCTTCCGCAGATGACCAAAAGATCGGTTCCATTTGGCACCTCATTTGTTTGTTTTGCGCAACAGTATTTGGCTTGGATTTATATAATAACGCTACATTCCTAGGTAACCGCATGCAAGACGTCGTTTCCAAGCTGTTGTGCTTTTTGGCTGAAACAAATGTGGACTATCATATAGCTAGACGAATTAAATTGGTGGGGATGTATAAATGAATTATCGTATGCGCTGTCCAGTATCAATTGAAGTAACGTTTGATTTCATTTCCGGGTTATCTACTGCCACAACTGAACATCATCAGCAAAAATTAAATAATCCAGGCGATCATGCGCGTAAACTCGTTACTGAGCAGCGGGAGCAGGAGTTGCTCAAGCATTGCTTCTCTTTAGAATTTGCGCTTAATATAAAGGGATAGGAAGTTACACTTCGAGATTTAAACTGCAATTGCTGTCGCTGAACAATTTCCCATCGGCCTAAAAACAGGATACTAGACTCTGCGACTTTTGAGCATGTGTACATGGGTACGGCCGTCCTGATGGTCGAAAGTTTCGGATAAGCTAGGTAAGTAACACCAGTACGTTTCGATCGGTCCACCACCTTAATCTAAAACCGCTTGCAATCAGTAGTTTGGTGATGCTTGAACGGCGCTGATGGAAACCGTTTTGTTCTCTTTCTCTAAATTTGCAGCGTCCTAGGTTGTCGGATGTTGCTCCAACGATGATTTTATTCTTCACAATTGTAAGTAATAAAAGGCTAACTAGTGGATGATAGCTTTAGGCCCCGAACTACTTTTATGTTTAAGATTATCGTGTTGGGAATACTTTTTTACCTGGAAGTCAACGTTTCTCTAACCAACTACTTCAGAAGAACTAAGGTAATGTTGAATGTCGTCAAATCGAAACGAACTCAATTTGAGCAAATTTTGTAAGACCAAATGTGTGCATCAAACACATAATTTGTCAAACAGATCTCTTCAAGCATTGGATGTCGCAACTAATATAACCGCGTTTGTAGATATAGCGAGGCATCTAATATGTTCGTATACTCAATACTAAAGTTTGGGCCATTTATTTTTCTGTTCTGATTAATACAGCTGTTTGCAGATCAACTACTTTACGTTTTATCGATGGATTGGTGGTTACTTTACTGCCTATGGAAGTATAGAAATATCGCCAACGATAAAGATGAAACTTTTATTACAGAGCCTTCCATGTATTATCATTTTTCAAGACCGCACATCACGAGCAGACTTATTCTTCTGTGGTTATTTTCAGGTCCTGGCATCCGGCTAGGAGCACAAGCGCAAGCATCTTAACTGCTCGGTGCAAACCTAACACGAAGACCACCGAGATGAGCAAGCAGCATAAATGAACTCTCCTCCTGAGACAGTCCCTGTTACTTTGCACGGAGAATGTCGCTTTCCGATTCGAACACAACACGTATGGCCAAATTGACGGAGTAGCTATGGATAGTCCGTTGGGACCGGTACTGGCTGATTTTTTCATGCTGATGCTTGAGAGGAAACTAAGTGGACAGATTTCTCAGCTGCCTTTTTACAAACGATATGTGGATGATATCCTTGTTTTCTGTTCCACAAAGATGCAAATCGAACAACTAGTTGATCAACTTAATAATGTTCACGCCAACCTGAATGTGACTTTTGAATTCGAATCGAATGGGCGCCTTCCGTACCTCGACATTCTCATGAGTCGCGGGGATAATGGGCTGATTAAGCGATCTGTATACCGGAAGCCAACGTGGTCCGGCCAATATCTACACTTCACTAGCTTCTCACCGATGGCACACAAGCGCGCGTTAGTAAAAACATTATTCACTCGGGCCAGACGTATTTGCTCCAACGACTGCCTGGCTGAAGAGTTAGAGCTGATCACTAAGACACTTATGGAGAATGGCTACCCAAAGCGATTCATAGACAAACATATCCAAGTTAGACCGCCCAAGGAGATGGTGTTGACAGCCCCTAAGAAGAAGGTGTACATTGAGCTCCCATTCAAGGGTGACACTGCAACGAAAAGGATAACCAAACGGATTGTCTCGGCCATTCAGCGTACATACTGTGCTGCGGAGGCGGTAATTATCAACGGAACCCGAAAGTTGCCGTTACCTTCAGTAAAGGAAGATGAACCCGTCGGCGCCAAATCCCATTGTGTCTACCAATTCGTGTGTGACTGCGGTATCAGTTACATCGGCAGGACCGAACGGGTTTTAGATTCCCGAGTGAAGGAACACCTACAAAACTGGGTTCAGCGTGAAGTTACCCAATCCACCCCCGATCATACGTGTTCGCGTAAACCACCAGCGTCCTCCATAGGCAGGCACATCTTGGCGACTCGTCACCAGGTCAATCCCTTATCAGCTTTCCGGATCTTGTTACGTCATACTAATGCACGCCTTTTACGATTTGCCGAGGCCGTCGCGATAAGCCGAATTAGACCAGCTTTGTGTGTCCAAAAGCAATTAGTTGTCAACCTGCGGTTGCCGTGGCCGTAATCTGATAACAACGACCACAACAATAAATTTGATTGGTTTGACTGTGCCCTGTAAGATATATAAAAGGATTTCCCTGTTATTGTATTGGTACTGACGAGATAATACGAAATGCTAGCATCTGCCAATATTCGTCTTCTCATTTCGTTGTTCAAACTACTGAAGGGGACTAACTGTTTTAAACTCTTTTTCTGTCTAATATTTAGGCTTAGTACAAAATTATTGATTGTCTAACTGAGTTAAATCAGCTAGTAATTTGTTGCATTCCTCAACTTTCCAACACTCCCTAAACAAACTTACCTAACAGTAAGTAAAGTTGCAGATACGTAACTTATTTTAAGGAATTTGGTTTCCGCTGAAATTAGACTACGTTGGTAAAGAAAACAAAGTTTGTCCTTACATTGTAAGTATCATGTTCACATCACTTTTTAAGTAAAACCATCCATGCTTATAATTTGGATAAAACAGGCCATCAAAAACCAATACATATATTTGATAACCTAAGGTAACACAATTATACGGAAAACATATGGCTTCATACGGCATAATTTGTCAGATAGAAGACCAACAGGATATTTCATTGATGAATTGTTAAAACACTTCCCTAGAATGCAGAGCAGTTCCAGAAGTCAGCGTGAGAGGGATTTACGTCCTCCATATAAATGTTATCAAAATACACCTATACCACCTCAGATAGCATTAAACGAAATGCAAATAAAATGACTATTTTCTACCTAAACATTGCAAAAACGATACGTTAAGAAATAGCTAAAGCGACTATACTTAATAACATGAATAATTCTTTTCAACGACCTAAAGTATTTGTGTCTTGAGAATAATAGGAAGATGGTCTTATGAACAAATGCAGTTGAGAATAGAAAATGAACAGCTTATGAAATAGTAAGCCTTCTTTAGTTATCAGGGGTCACATTTGATGGATGCATTAAAAATTATGATATGCAGTTCAACCATGTTCACGAATTTCTACATATAACATGTGCACATATATTGGCAATAACCTTATATGAGAACTATGAAACTATCAAAAAAGACAATATATTTTTGTGGGTATGTATAACATTATACACCTCATTTGAATGTTAGATATAGGCATTGCCATTTTTATCATTTCAGAAATCGCGACTACACTATTAGGATGATTTAATTATGGAGCTGGACCACTTTTATCATGCATGGTCGACGTTGCTATATACTACCTAACAACAGGTCATGCGGTTCCTTTGACAGGCATAAAGCAACTATCAATAATGACTAATAAACAGAATTCGACCAAAACAATATAATCTGTTTACTCCAAAGTGACTATACTTGCTGGTCAAACCCTACGAATTTACTCCAAGTTAATTTCAAATATAATGTCATACACTGCCCATAGATTCCCCTTGCTAGGCGATCTTAAGACTTTAACTTCAGTTGACAGCCTTACGAACGTCGTCCAGCATTATTGTAACTTTCCTATTTATTTTTTGCTGACATGGTCAGTGCGCCACAAATAACTTCAGCGATGCAATATCGTTCTGTTTGGATGAATCCTCTTGCTAGATTAGTCAAGAAAAACAACAACAGTTAAATGTTTAAATATAAGCGCAGTTGGAAGGTTAAATTTAAAACTTACAAGGAGCTCATAGTATAGCAGCAGTGCATCAAAACGAACAGCTGCATCATTGTTAATCAATCTGCAACCATAAAAGTTGAAGCTAACTAGCGGATGAAAGAGCGGGTCGCTAATACGCGATGTAAATAAGTCTGAATTGCTCTACTTGAATTATTCGACTATGCAAAACTATCAGAGGATTAAAGCAAATTGCCGGATGACAGAAGCATTTAAAATTTTACAACTCCGTCGACTATGAAAAAGGTGATGTAAAGGTTCTTGCCATTAATCAAGTTCTCTTCAGATTTACCGGTAAAACCGCAGAAATACATTATTTGTAAATGCAGTTAAACCTAACCAAAAAGCTATACAAATTAAATAATTGCAATATCTGTATTCAGGAACGCCGTGAGTTTCGATCAATTGGCCGCAGGTATGTGATTTAACAGACAGTCCCAAACATTCACTACTCGTCTTTCAAAGCTTAGACGGTGACATAATCACTTCAGTTGCGTTACTACCGTCCTGTAGCATAAGATGTGTGTGTATTGCGTGCTGTTCCTTTTTGGAGCGGTGCCTTCAGCTTGAGAATAGCGACGAGATGCAAAGTGCGATAGGTTATGACAAGGTCCATGGGTACGCAACGATGAGTTACCTTTTACAGTTTCCGTTTCTCAAGGAGGTCACCGTGCCACATTTTTCGTACACTCCGGATAAGACTGGTAGCAAGGTGTTGGGTCCGTCCAATATTTTACTCCGCGTACCGACAACCGCACAGTAGTCGGATATTCGGTAATATGGGTTTGGTCATTTGATGAAGGAAAAGCTGTGGTGACCTATTCAGAATAGAAGCAAAAGCTGCATTGGAACAGCTGGAACATGCGCAATCTGTCTTGGTGTAGTTCGTTCAAGTTGTTAATGGACTTTGCTCGCTGCGTGCGGATAAGCTAAGTACTTCATGAAAGTTTGGGACATAGTAGTTGATCGTCAGTATAGTCTGAGCAGTCACCATCCTTCCCAATCTTATTATTATCAACTTGCTTGGTTTGATGGAAATGCTTATCTCTAAAGACAACCTGGTGAGGCCGTTTCTGTCGCGCTAAAGTCCGCAGAAGCCGTCAAAGGTGTTAATCATTCCTCAAATCTTCAGTCCTTCACAGAGCACATGGCGACCGGGAACCCGAGGTAGAGCGTTGATGTGGCTTACTACTAGTGTAAGCTGCAGCATCATGTCTTGCAGTTATCCGCTGGTACAGGCATAGCAGTTATTTAGATGGCATCCGATCTGTACCCTATGCTTTTATCTAACAAGCCACTCGCGGATCCTTTAGCGCAGTGAGCGAGCAACTGCATGTGTTGGATGAATTCGTAGTTAAACTTGTCGAATGTCTTACTGAAAACCATGTAGGTCACCTAGATTGAAGTCTCCCGGTTGAGTGCCTCTAATAATTCGCCCTTCTACGCGTGCAGGTTAGTGAGAAATATAATAATTGACATCAGATTTGCTGCGTCGTTGTTCAGATCATTTTCGTGGGGAATTTGCAGCAACTGCGATCTTCTCTGTTACCTTGATCAAAAGCGGTATCATCAAAATCATCTGGTAAACATCCCCATAGATTTCAATACTGCTTATCAGAAATAATTCATAACAGAGCAGCTTCACTTGCTGCGTAATTAACCATCGGTCAGTAACCTGCCAAACCTAACAGTAACGTATGAAACGTATCGAGTCCGAAAGCCATGGTGTTTATAAAGTTGGCGAGTAGACAACAAAATACACGCAGTCCGGGATGTTGGTTTCAGTAACACAGACATGTTCATCTAAGTGTAGTTATATGGACATTTAATCGTAAACTTAAAATATGCGGAAATCGCAGCCGCATAATACGTGCCAAAGTTCATGGGCTTGCGCCCGGACCCATCTAGTGCTGAAATTACACCTGGGGTTTTAGGTGCTGCATCATGTAAGCCGATATTTTCTCTGTGTGAGCCTTCGCGTTGACAGAATGCTGCATTCTTCCTAACTACTCTTGCCTATTCTGCACGGTTGCATATATTTCACAGCTGCGTATACAATCGGCAGAGGCTAGTTGAACCAAGAAGGAGGAGTAGTCCCCGAGACTTTGTCGCTGCTGTGTATTTATTCATGTTGTTGGTCAGAATAACGTGAGATGAACTTTATTGCGCTTATGCACCTCAGGATAAAAACGGAGTGTAAGGCTAATTGGTTATTCTTTGACTGCTAAAGGGCTCAAATGATGCAATTTGTGACCTGGCCAACGCAGTTGATTCACGGAATGATTTTGACATAGTATTTAGCTCTTCAGAATGCGCAGACAGATCCAGCTGAAAGGATTGCATCAGCGCAGCTTCATCTTGTCATTGGGGCTGATTGGTGGTCTACTTATATGGCCACCAGGGAAATTTGTGCCTCATCTAAGTTGTGAATAACTGGCTGTTACCAGAAACAAGCGTAACTGAGTTGAGTGCATGTAATTGGTGTTGGGTGGCTCATGTGTTTTTCTACCCTCATTTAAAAAATCGTCCAGCCGAATTATTTATTAACTTCCAAGTACACGCGAGTGTGCCTTTTTTGTGGGTGAATGTTCGAATCATTCTTCCACTGGTAGCAAATATAGGGGACACATGTGACTTCGGTTATGCGAAGGTTGCTGGACCAAACTTGTCAAGCTGACAGATCTGCCTATCTGCGGTGGACAGGGTATTAATTGTAGCCACAAAGGCCATCGTCGCCTCTAGAAGGGCTCACGGTTCGCACACAGTGGAAAGTTGCGACCGCAGTCATTTGATGTCGGTCGCAGCGGAACCTTCAGTAGCCGATGTGCTTCAACCATTGAGAAACAAACCTTAGCTTTTAACCAGTCCCAGTATATCTGGTCGCTTAGCAGTAACAACCCTGTGGAACTTGTCTTGATTGTTCATAGAACAAACTTGGTTTTCTTGCACTTATGCGTCCAATAGACGTAAACCCATAGAGGATTCCGAGTACAGATGAGTGCGACACCCCTTGTAATGCTTTTTAACTCATAATAAACTTTGTCTGAAGAACTTAGCTAACAAAAATTAACAAAAAAGATGATGAAAAAATAGATCGCCAGCGTAAAAGAAGCTACTTTCTTACGCTATATAAATATATTTAATAGTAACGCATGCTTGTGAATAGGGCGACGGATGTGGACAGTTGGAAATAGGAATACTGCTTTTGTGTCCATCTAGAACTTAGGTTTGGGTAAACAAGGCACCTAGGTAGAAATATATTCAAACTCAAAAACAAACAATTCGCTTATGCCAAAAGCGCGACGATGTCCATCATAGAAGTGGCAATTCGAGGCACCAAGTAGCAATTCTTTTTCCTTTATAAAACTTTATCCAACTACGCAAAAGCTGAGGTGTCACATCAACGACTTTAGCCGTTGGCTTTGCGTGATTTCTCTTTTGTCATAAAAGATGTGCTTTTCACTTTGTGTTTCATGTCACCAAACGTTCTGGCTGGTGAACTCAAGTTAACCTACAGTATCCAACTTGGAGAATGTTACTATTATAAGAGTCCATACGGGCAACGCTATAACTAGCTAAGCCTATTTTGTGGATAGGGCTCAGCAATGTAATATTATTGGACAACAAAATGTTAACATAACGATATCTTATTATTCCATCATTACTTCCAATAATAAGCTAAATGTCATATTCTCAACAATGCGTGACACACCTGTAAAGACATGATCATGGTGATACAACAACGAAGGACTGATAAGTGTAAATAACGTTACATATTTATCAGTAGCATAGGGATCCGCGTCCTAAGTGTGCACGAATCTATGTGGGTACCAATGTGTGTACGTGTGGTGCTTGAATTTACAACTGCGATAACTTTTGTGATTGGTTGTGATCAGGTCATTAGCATGAGAAAGGGTGAAAACCTATGTGAAAACCCAGCACTTTCTGGGACACTACCGCCGAACCTTACGCTAGAACAGAATTAACCCGAACCACCTAGCCAGCGTTACGTGGAGGTTGTTTGCATGAAGAAATAGAAGCTTTCTTTAATGGCGTCCTTGGAGCAGCAGATTGTACGTATGCAAAATCAGGTAAGCCAACATTGTCTAAATTAAAACAAAAACATTACACTCCCTTCGTCGTCTCCCCTGCCGTAGGGCGTAATAATGTCAAAGCATAACTCTTGTCTTAAACGCAACCTAACCAACGTGTTAATCCATTCAAATACCTACGCTGGCGGACGAGGTTGTTTTAGGCGAGAGATTTTCGGTAACCAGAACAATCCAGGTAACATTAACGGCTTGCAAAGTTCCCTCAATATCATCAACTTGGCGCGCACACAAAACATAGTTTAAAGACTTAGTTTAGGGAAATGTTCAGTCAGCTGTTACTGTATAGGTAGATATTCGTCACATCTAGACTCACTCAGACAGCCGCCACACGCCCGGTCGTTGCCGTCCCCCGTAGCTCAGTGGTCTCAACCACTGACTGGCAACAGTCGAGTTGCGGGTTCGAGCCCTACCGAGGGTCCGATGGAACGCGCACTGCTGATGATTCCCGAAAGGACGAAACGCGCGTACAGTGCTTTTTCGGGCGTGTGGCGGCTGTCTGAGTGAGTCTAGATGTGACGAATTTCTACCTATAACATTCAACTCCTCCTACTACTCTTCTGTTACTGTATAGTTGGATTCTCATATCTAGCTGCTATAAATACTAAAACAACAGTCAAACTCTTTATTTTAAGTGTTACCAACTGAATTTACATTTCGGATACACATACAACTATATTTTATCACTCATTGCTGCAAGATACTACCAGCTACGGAGTGGTTATTCCTATTTGTTTGCAATTACCTTTGATAACACAACACCAGTAAGAAAACATTTCACAATTTAAAAATGCAAGTTGAAAGTTTGATCTCTCTGGCCTATGTAAAAATGCTTCAAACTCAACAAATGGACGACCAAAAATAATATTTGGGTCATTGTTTGTTTTTATTATGTCGCTTAAGATGCAGAAGTCTTTTGTTTATAGAAAACCGTCCCCAACCATTGCTTCTGGAGAGAGCCAATGTGTTCAAGTTCATTGGTATTTATTTCGGGGTAATATCTTAATTTTCATTGTCTTGCTAGAAGCTTTTAGACTATCCAAGGTACATTAAATATAGAATAATTACCTGCTAGTCTCAATTAGTTTAGGAAATCAACAGTAAACGTAACCAAAATATTGTGGCAAATATTACTTCAATAGAAATTTGGTTCTGACCAATCACTGCGAACTTTGAGTGGGAAAGATATTTCCTCGGACGGACAGTGTTCTAGCTATATTTTTGTTTGACTCTTAGGAAAGGTTATTATATATGGGTCGGTCATTTGAAATCCACCGTTAAGCAGGGTATGCAAAATGAACATCTTTTAAAAACTCAAATATCTGCAACCTTACTTGTTAAGATTTGTAAGCCAATCGTTTTTACCACCTACGTATTGTCTCATGTTAAATTCCAATTTATTACCAAAGCTAAATAGGTCTTTCATAGTCGTAAAAAATTAAGATGCTGCCTTAAATTAAAAAGGACTGGAGCGCAGAAGCTTAGGAAGGTAGTGGTTACAATAAATTCTGCAGGGGACTAACATACTAAAGTATTTAATGAATCCTAAATTGAAATTGCCGTACGCAAGATTAGTAAATATGGCCATGCATAAGTGCTCGCATTAATTTCCCTATATGTTTTATGACAAACAAATGAGAATGTGAATGATATAGCTGAAAATATGTGTGCAAAATTAGAAACAAGACAATGGTAAACGGGTACTAGGGTTTATTTTTACTCTTCCTACACATCAGCATTCTATACTGGCACAAAATGTGAGGTGTCCATTTTATGCATGGGTCGCTGAGTGGTTTTTTGATGTATGCTTTTGAGCAATTTTACAAAGGAAGAGATATCTCGTATGACGAGCTGTTACATCACAGCCGCACATATTGCTAATTATACCAATTTCTCTTGAACGGTTACATCTACTTGTAGGTGTCATGTTTTATCTAAAACAAAGCAGAAATGCAATATTTTTATGTCAAATTACGAATTTATTATAACTAAAGTATGCAAAAGTCTAACATCAAAGTGAAACCCAACACGAGAATTTCAATTGGAATCAGTTTAATTGTCCGTTGCAGCTGAACGTTGAAATATGTTTTCGCTCGGTGTTATAAGTTTGCCATTCCTACCATACTTATCCCACGAGGTTTATTAGGTACATGCTTTTCATCCTCAATAAATTTTTATCTCAATGCTATATGCACTTTCTGACAGCAAAAGCGTTTACGAGATGCTCATCAGTGATTCTGAAATAGGATTGTCCCCTGCTGATGAGCTTCTAACATTTGCCAACAAGAAATCCCTACCTAAGATGTTACGATGGGCACGCGCTTATTATAAAAAATAATAATATATCATGTTTAACTGTTCTAACTGACACCTTATGTAGTTTCTGCGTGGTTTGGCGTATTCAACGCGGCTGTGTTCAATGTGTTCCACCACAGCACGAATCCTAGACACAACTTTAACTTGGGTAAAGTAAACATCATTAAAATATAGATAAGCATTAGCAACTGAATTTACAATGTTATTAAGCATAATGGTGTTTTCTCAAGCTTAAAACTAGGGGCCAGTTTATGCCTATAATCACAAATGCATGGAAAAACAATTGTTAGCTTTGAAGCACATGATTGCGTCTGAATTTTTTTAACCTACAAACTACTTTTGTGCCACAGCTCATGTCGAAGAAAACCAAGTCCTTTTCCTACTACTGAAACCTCATCCCAAGTGAAGCGTTTTGTTGTTAGTTTTCCTGAACATTATAATCCATATCGTCCATCCTTAGATTCTTTGAACGAAGTGTTTAAGTCTGCTAGGATATAGTCAGTGACGCAGGGCTTGTTTCAATTCATGCGGACGATGCTCCAACGGGCTCTATGCGCTGCTTCAAAGGATGGAACAATTTGGCGCATTCTTCTCACTACAACAGTCAAGGTTTTGGGTGTACCTATATAATTTATATATATATATATATATTAGGGAAGATTAATGTCGACATATCTGTATGCTTTAACAGATATGTTTTATTCACTAGTGTTATTTCAAGTGATTGGCTGTTGTTTAACATTCCCAGTGTGGCTGCGCTTGATGTGCATGTTGACAAGGTGCCTATCTGTCTACTATCCAATACATCGTCCATACTGGCTACAGCAGACAGTTTTGCTGCAGAGGATATAGGGCACGATCCTTGTGATCGTGCTAGGCTCAAAGAGCGATTCCATGCACTCAATGTGGAGCGGACTACGGTCTAGCCACCGCCTTCTGTGTGTTTGATTCCCCGAATACAGCGTGCTTGTGTTTGTCAGTGAAGGACTGTGGGCTGGCTCCGTTGATGAGACGTGGCTCCTATCCACATGCCTCCCGGTCTTATTCCTTCGGGTTTACATTGGATATGGGGTGTGTGGATGGAGCTGTGGGTGTTGCAGCGCAGTCTTAACAGACAATCTGCTATCAGAAGCACGGCGAAACAAAAATATGGAGCAACTAGAAACAAGCAATGCGATAACATAATGGGAAAGCTTTCTTAGCTTTACGCACGCCATTTTGATTTTCTGTTTATGTTCCGTGGGTATTTTGTGTTAACTAAAGTGAAGATAAATGGGCAGAACAACATTGACGTCACTGAGGTCTGTTGCCGGTCATGACATCCAATATTTCTAAACACTGAGATTCAGCATCTCGTGGTCCCAAACCTGGTAGACGGACTGGTCCTACTGTCGACAGACTTGAGGTTGCCTTCTTTATGCTCCTTCAACACATCATTTGCTGTCACCGCGGCACTTTTTCCAATCGCTCCCTGGGAGTTGAAATAGCGCTCGACGCAGAAGGCGATAGGCTGACAAGTGCAAAACATATCCGAGCCAACACATGCGATGTCAGAGAATAACGCTCTGAAGACTGGGACTACTCGCTCGGAGCACTCGGTCTTGGGCCTCAACGTTGCTTAGGTGGTGTTGCCACCACACCACAGCAATCCTTCCTAGACAAGGCTTGTCGAAGACTGACAACCGCTTCATGGCTTGCTAACGAATAAGCCAAGTCTCACAGCCGTACAAGGGTAATGCACGGACGGAATCATTGTGCACCCTGCCCTTGAGCTTGTGACTAACATCAAGACGACGCCATAGATGTCTCAGTTTTCTGAATGCAAAGCGGGCTTTGCAATCGGTAGTGAGACTTCAACTCCAACACCGCCACCAGTCGTGATACAACTCTCTAGATTAGTAAAACAAGGGACTTGCTCCAATACAAATCCAGCGATGTTGAGCTCGGGTTCTGGCACCCGCCAGTCCTGGAGCAGCAATTTACGTGTTTCCGGAGTGATACATAAGCCGTATTTAGACCCCTTCATCGCTAAGACGACCAAAGCGTTCTGGAAGGTTTGCGGGTCCTCCCCAGCGACGTGTTATTATTGGCGTAGTCCAGTTCCAAGACTCTATCTGCAGGGTGAAGCTCGACGCCGCAGTTCTGTACATCTTCCAATGCTACATGAACGACATCTTCGAAGGCGATATTAAAGAGAGAAGATAAAACAGGGCAACCTTGGCGAACACCGCTGGGCACAGCAAATAAAGAAGAGAAGGTGCCGTCCCCCCAGACTTTGCCGATGAGTGGTTGTGTAATTCTTTCCAAATGGTTAGAAACTTGTTGTTTCACCTTTCTTCATTAAACGATTCCACAACACAGATTTATCCACGGAATCAAATGCCGCCCGGATGTCCAAGAACACTACGATGGTTGACCGCCGGTAGATGTGACGTAATTCTAGAAATTGGCGAAGTCTGAAGTTTGGTCATTGCAGCCGCTGCCTGGACGAAAGCCGGCTTGTTCTTCTCGGAAAACTCCGCTGTATTCGTTGGAACCCTGCGAAGTATGACCGACACGAAGAGTTTGGATGCCACAGAGATCAATGCTATTCCGCGGTAGTTACAGCAATCGTCGCGTGAGTCATTCTTGTGCATCGGAACAAAGCCCGATTCGTCCCATGAGTTCGGAATCTTCTCCTCAGTCCGAACTTTTGTGAACAGCGATAAGATTTCGCTGACAAGTACATCCCACCATTTTTGTCTAGAGATTGTGGTAGGATGTCGGGACCAGCAGCCCTGTAGCGTTTGAAAGATTGGATTGCATCTCGGATCTATGCTTCATTTGGGGACGTGTGGGGACGGGCCTAGCATCATCCGTTGGGGATGGAGTTGTCAAAGGCGGCTGTGTTGGGTAGTTGAACTGAAGAGCGAAATTCTCTGCCCAGCGACCAAATCATCTGTGAAAGTTAGTGATCGTCGTGACGTCTAGTTCGCAAATTGTCTAGCTGGTAGCGTAAGGATTGCAACCGGTGGCCATGATGATGCAAAATAGACAGCGAAGGCTGTCAGATAATGCAGCGGCTTCTATCCCAGCAGTTTGTTTTGACCACCAGTATTCACGATCAAAGCAAAGGCTTGCTTTTAGCTGTTGCGTAATAGACCAGTGGTGATCCTTGTGCTCTGAATCAGCAGGCAATTCCCGTCGGCGATCCAGGGGCTCCAAAGATTTTCCGAGATCCAGCTTTTGGGAGTAGAGCCAGAAAGGCCACAGCTGGACAAACCGGCCGACAGCAAAGCTTGTTGCGGGCTTGAACAGTGCTGATCAACATCCAGAATGTGTGAGAGAGCGAGCTTTTCACGAAACCTTTGTTGATGCTTCTTCTTACACCATTGGGTCCTCCAACTTGTAGGTGTTCAGTCGGGAGTGTGTGGACCTAGGTGAACCACCGAAACGCATGCAAACGTTCGCACATACTAGGCATTATCGGTATCGACGCATGATGAACAAAATAATTGGTAGTCGCGTACGCTGCCACGCCACTTGTGAGTTATGGCCATGTGTTCAAGCTCTGACCAGCACTGCGTTGATGATGGAGGGCGCCAAGTGGCGTTCTGGCGTCCAGGGTGACGAAAGCTCGTGCTGGGGAGGAAAATCTAATGATCAGTACACAGACTGACTGGCCTCTCCGTTGTCTAATTGAACATCATCATATCCATGCGGTCACCCGAGGTGGCGCTCACATGGCAGCAGACGACCGATACGCGTTGATGTCTCCTGCCAAAACAATGATGTCTGTTTTAAGAGCCCTTAGGAGCAGCTTATGAAGGTTCTAGTAGAACTGGTCTTTGATTGTATCCGAGCTACAGTCAGTGGGCGTTAGGCAGAAACCAGGAAGAGAGCACTCTTTTCGACGCGAAGTCTGCTAACTTTACAAGAGCCATGGGGCTACATCACACATAAGTGACTATTGATCGGGAGCCAATCAATCAGAGCGGTCTCGGTCTAGTACTGTGGGCGATTCCAACACCAGCTTGCCAAGTTGCGGTAAACTCGGCGTTACCAGAGAGGCGGAGATGGAAGTGGTGCTTTGGTGGCGCGGTGATGCCAGCTGCTAGCCCGAGTAGGTGTCCTGGAGTCGCGTTTCACTCAGGAAGCAGATATCTAGCGTGCGTGCAAGTCAGCTTGCTGACCGATCTGCGGTGACGTGCGTACTTTGAAGGCTGAAAGTTTGAACTACGTTCCTTTTGCAGGAGCGAATATGGGGAGACTTCGGGACTGGCAGCACTCTTTTGAGCACTGTGTGGTTGAGTTGACAGATCTCACGGGAACAGCTTCATCGGTGGAGGTGGGTTTGATTGCCATAGAGTAATGAGGTAAAAATAAGTATGAATTGTAAAATGAATGAGTAGATAAGTCGACGGCATTTGTTTGTGAACTTGGTATCGTAGCATTGTTGAATAGCATCTCAGCAGCAAGAAAGCGTGTGAATGGTTGTAGTTGTAAGTCCATAGGCGAGATACTACCCGGTTGGTAGGCCGAGGTCAGTACATTGACTTAGGGGACCACCGCCCCGAGCCTCTGGCCAAAGTGCCTAACGCACAAAGCAGCAGGGCCAGATGAAGGATTAGCACTCATTGGGAGCCGTTGACTAGACACTGAGTTCATGCTCCTCTAGGATGACGATAAGCCATGCCAGCGACCCAAAACTACTGAAGTCAGAGAAAAGTTCTACTGCTCGGATTGCTTGCCGGTGTACAATGTCTCCAAACGAGACAAGCGGCAGTGACTTTATTTAGTGGCGAGTCACATCCGACACGTCTCAGTGCTGTTAAACGGATATTTGTAGGTTTTTATAAGGAGAGCGTTTGCCAGGCGAAAACCCACCACATCCTGGAACACTGCCACCGAACCATTCGCCGGAACGGGAAATTCCTGAACCGTGCAGCTGGCACCCCGAGGAGGTTTTTCGGCGAGCTAGCTAGCTTAACACGCGTTGACAAAATCTAAGCATTTGCAGAACGAGCCCATTCTAGCTGTGATGCATTTTTGTTCCGTCCCCCAACTTATTGCGATAACGCACTAGCTCTTCGCGAAATTCCCCATGCAACATAGTTACCAACTTAGCTGTCGATTTTCTGATGATACTTGCCGTTACATATAGGCAATCACGAAAAGAATTCCGTCTACTTTTGATCGGAAAAGATGATGGTTAGGTAGAGAAAAACTTACGACAGATTGGATTCAGTACGCATAATTGTTAGGCCACCTAATTATAAACGCCTCGTAAGTCAGCACTTGCATCCCACTAATGCTTAGCAAAACAATGCGATAGATGATATACAATCGGAGAGTTAACCACGGTCCAATCCGTTCCCACTTGTTTTCACTTCGTGTATTGTGCTTATTCAGACAACAGAAGAAGACTTGCGAAGAGTTCACTGTTTGCTAATTCTCACCAGGCAAACAGAAATGTGAAAACCGTTGAGAACGCACACGGGGGTAACCAAGGCTGGGGCGATTGTTTGCATCAGAGCTTAAAAACATTTCTGCAAATGTCAACTTTAAAGAAAATTCGTAATATGTGGTTTAGATTTGGATTAGCAAAATTGATATTAGAATGATCAGAATTGGTGTATTTAGGAAATCTAGTCGACAGATAGCAATATTTATGATATGCGATTACTTTAAATCATTTTAAATTGTCTGAAAATTCACCAAAAGAAAGTGGGTTAATTAAGGACGGTGAAGATAATCCATCGTTTTGGCAATCCAACCAGGTGATATACATTATACGCATGCACTCCCATTAAACCACAACAATACCAAGCGCCAGTTGGTCGCTGAAGTGACAAAACATCAGTTTCGGATCGAGGACGCATTCAAAGAGGTTAACACGGTATGGAAAGGCAGCATTAAAGCACTCAGGAGGCGAGTGTTGGCTACTACAGAAGCAATGGCAATCCGACTACTGCAACCGGGGTTATACAAGCATAGGAAGCGTGTACAAACTCTTATCCTAACCTGGCCGAAACAATGGACTCCTGCATAACACTGTGACCACGGCTGACTGCCAGGTTTGTGTACGTGTGTAGCTGTGTGTGGGTGGGCAGGAGCGTGACCTATACCGCCTGACTGGATTGACTGACCTGTCGATTAGCTTCACTCTACTTTCGTGTACTGTGAGCCAAGCAATGCCCATACTTTAGGTAGTCTCTTGTGTTTTCGCAAACTTTCCTAGCTTTTGAAATGCCCGATGCGAATTGTCGAATAGTGATTTCTTCGCAAGCGTTCTCCTGATGTATGCATTTGCCCCAAACATAAGGTTTTGTCGCTCGGAGGCTCGCTTGTCATCTGAGAGGCGCTGAATGTTACGGCCATCTTTAGGCACTAATGCATGAAATTATTCTCTGCTAACTAGCGGGGCAAAAAGTAAATGATGATATTATTTTATACATGCCTGGTTGCAGATCATTCGTTGGACCTCGCTGCACCGGATCCATCTTTGCACTGCAAAACCCTCATATTTAGCTTGTTCATACTCACTTCGGTTTGCTTGAAATATGCAGTTCGATTTCACAAAGCCTTGTATTCTTCTCTTCTGTGATGTTTATTCTGTTTTGGATAACCAGTGCTTTGGCTACTGACTGCTGGATTCGGACGCAAGCCGCGGTTTATGTTCAGCAATAACTATACGATAATGGTGTATTGGTTAAAAGCTATTACACAAATTTCCAATCCAAGTGTACCGAACATGTGCTGCTCATTGCATTCCTGTAAGAATAATCGCGTATTCTTCAAATGTACTGCTAACATCCGATATATTACTTGTTCAACAATCAACCGTATTAGTTTTTAACATAACGGCATCCTATTTGGATTTACGTGTCGCAGTACTGGCGAACCATTACATGAATCCTGCTGAGAAGAAGGAGAAACTATTACTACATTAGGTACTAATCCACCAGATTTTGCGGGCCAGAACAGTGAGAGCGGTTGGTAATTAAGTTCGGTTAGAACACATGAGGGTATGACAAGTTCATCACAACCTTACTATGCCACAAATACAAAATGCAACCCTAGGACGCACTCACAAATTGTGCAGTTTCAGGCTCTATTAACAATCCAGTGTTGTAACTTGCATTAAACCATAAGTACCAGTGCAAATAGTGCAGTTCCATTTCAGTAACACTTGCTTGTGTCGCCCTTTTTCTCCGGCTCGTTTCACAACTACTAGATATGTTTTCTCTTAAAAAAGTAATTCGCAAAACACCCGTGGTGTTTGATAGATAGATAATTCTTCTAAATCCGTTTTAAGTAATTTTCCACTAGACATAATAATAGATAAAACATTGGAGAATTTCATTATCACCCTCTATAGTCTGCTGTAGTTTAGCAAAGAAAAATCCTAAGATGCTAATACCAGCAGTGAACTTCATCACCCTAGCTTTTCTCTATGGGACGATTCACATTAGATAAAAACTGTTATAAAAATGGGTAAAATTTGAAAATGGGCGTTTAGGCCTTCTGACATTCACATATTGCACATGTGTATGAAGATATTACATTGTCTTAAATGTCGTTGAAACCGATAACATGCATGCAGAAAATAAATATATTCGCTAGACACTACAATTGAATCAACCAAGCAGAGAGTAAACGTCCCGATGAAACCCCAACCGCACACAGTAATCTGCCAGTTTGGAACCGGAGACTATGAGGTATTTACTATGAATTAGCTGCAACATCTACGAAACATGTGGATAAAGTGGCTTAAAATTTTGTGCTTTACGAACAGATAAACAAATGCCATTATCTTTCACCGAAAGGCCTCGTCATTCTCAGTGCAAGTTTGTCGGGTAAATTACACAAACTTTTGGCGTGTTTGGTTATCCGACAATGTGGAGCGAGAAATGGGGACCTGTGGCTTCTGCCAGTGATGTCAGCTTTGAGTTTCTCATTGTACGTGGGAAGTGGCACTCAGCATCCACGTGTAGAAAGCTCCATGACTCTATGCTTTGAGAACCCTTCGCAAACACTCAGAGATTTAAAGATCATTTTTGATACAGTTTTAGACTGCTTTTAATATAAAATATCTTCCTCCATTTGCCCCTGAAAGTCATATTCACTAGAGATTCCCGCTAGATTCTCAGGGCCAAACTTGTTTAGCTGAGCCAAATAGTGGTATACAGCGAACACACTGTATTTAGCTAACGCTGACCGGTAACGATTTTGGACTAGCCAACAAGTCACTCTATCCTGATCGGCTTAAAGCAACACGTAAACAACTGGCTCTTGATCGCTCACACCCCTTGATGTGGTCCGCATAAACAAAACAGTTTGGTGTGATTGAGCCTAGTACGCAGATACCGAATGTTACTGCACTCTGCAATCAATCGGTATTGAATCTAACACAAATTCTTATACCTTTAAAGCCAGGCAGCTGTGAAAATAAAGGTTTACTAATGCTATTTCTCTGAAACTCAAGGAGGAGAATGCAATGGTTTACCGACGGTGAGCTTAAGAAAGTTTGTCTTAGCTACAACTATATCCACATGGAAATCTACTGCTTAACTTAACAGTAGCTGATGGTAAGTTGTTCTCGCGACATTACGTCAACGGAAGCAATCTTTTTCTTCAACAGCATATACAAATAATATTCTGGGAGATGTTAATGTATCAACAAGTAAACAAGGGAAACAAGGTAGTACTTAACAGATACCGTAGGATTGTTATGATGAAACTTCAAAATAGATAAAAGAAATATTGGTAGGGAAATTGGGTTAACACCGGTGAACACATTGAGGTATATGTGGTGCAAACTGTAAATCCATGGTAAATCCATAAGGAATGCCAGCGAATGGAACGTTGGTAAAAATCAAGTCTATTCCTGGTGAACACATATAGGAGTTGGAAGTGAAAAGATAGCTAGCACTTGACCGCCAATGAGATCGTTTACATGGGCAGTGAGTCATGTAAGATGGTGCAACTACGTTATGGTCAACTCGGGCTCTGAACACTACCAGTGTGAAAACACATATGATAGATTCCGCTAGGGCATTCCACCTCATACAAGCACGTAGGTAAAATAATCCCAACGTAATGCCAAATGACTGTGCTGTTCTTCAAGCTTGAGATGGTTGCCACTCAAATTCCTGTTGTGAGTGAGCTCTAGCAAGTAGCGACACGTGTAGTTGGGATCTCTCAAAATCTTGTAAGTAAAATGTGGTCTCCGCGCAATCGCCGATATTGTTCTCTGAACACCCGGAGAACTCATGCCAACATTCCTACGGCAAATTATACAGACCAATGGCATTCTTGCTTGCCCGGCGTTGGGGTATCTCCAAGGCGATGAGATCTTTCCCTAGCCATGGTTGCCAGAACTATGTTCCGCATTCCACATGTTTCCTTATGTATGAGCCGAGAAGTTGTGGAAAACTAGTAAGGTCATTTCGTCCTAATGCACACTTTAGGTGACTTACGCATTGGATACCACTTCTTGACGTCGTTTCAGCCTGGTTCGAACGTAGAAGGTCGACTTGGATCAAAACCGATCCTTCTAGCCAGAAGACGTCTAAAGCTCCTGGTTGCCGAGTCGGTAGTACAACAGTGCTCTACCTTAGTCCACATTGAATAGAAGTAGGTTCTGCGTTGAAGACGCGTGTACTCTATCCATATCAGCATGAAATACTGTGATATCATCTTACATTAATCGCCCTCCACATCTGGATGTCATCAACATAAAGCAGGCAGTTCAAGCTAATGATGCGTGTGGTATCGTTAAGATACACCAAAAATAATCGCGGTCCTATTACCGATTTTCGTGGTACCGCGCATTCAACTCGAATGTGCTGTGAAATGGATTCATGGGCTCCTAGTTCCAAGCGCTGGTGATGTAAAAAGCTTTTGATCCATCCTAGATGAGGATCAAAAATACCAGAGTTCTGCAGTTTGAAAAGCAAAATGTTACGGTCTAACCGGTCGAACGCTATTGTGAAATCGAGAAACAGTACAGCATCTCATGTGCCAGAGTCTGCTGCTCCAGTCTAGCTGCATCGTGCTAGTAATAGATTTGGTATGCACAATCGATTTTGTAGAAATCCATGCTGTTCCGGTGCCAGGTAATTAACTTCCTTTATTTAGGCTGTTACTGTAGCAGAAATGATAGCTTCTATGACCTATGAAATAACCGGTGGTAAGATTATGAAACGGTGTTTGGCTGGATTGGAACGACTACCACCCTTTTGAATAGGAGTAACCATTCCCTGTTTCTACATATCGAGTACCTACATTTCGTCAAAACAGTGTTGGAAGAATCGAGATAAAGGTTCAGCTAAACTCTTACCACCGCTAGCGAAATCGTGCGTATATTATCAACTACAGGAGAGCTGTGTTTGCGCAAACTCAGAAGCGATTTTACTGCAGCTTCTGCCGTGAAATAAATGTGAGTCAGGTTCGGGAGTTTCATTGTCATAGGGTTATGTGGCCTGAGATCTTACTGAAATGTTGCTGCATATTGTAGGCACAGGGCATTCGCCGCTTCCTTCGGTGTCCGTGTGGGTCCACCCGCTGTTAGAAGAGAAGTAATTCACTGTTTCGCCTTACACAGACTGTTGACGTATTGATACAGATGCTCGTGATTTGAGGACATAAGCGCTGCCGGCTTCTGCTGGTACTCCATTCTATCCTCGTGAACAAACTGAGAACAGTGGTTACGTTGTGTTGCGAAGGCCATCCAGTTCTCGGTGCTCGGGGAGAGTTTGTAACTAGCTAGAGTAATTTTCGCACAGCTATACACTTGCATGTCCTGCTTCACAGAAACAAGACCACGTTTCTCAGGCGGAAAGTCTTAGTCCCCGACGCGTCTGCAAATAGAGAAGCAAACTGGCTGACGAATTGTTCCCAAGCACTAGCTGGTGCCTGGTCTGCCAAAAGGGTACATTCGTCTGTCTAATCTAGCCAAGCTAATACGTCGTAGTGTATAAGCATTTACGTTGTGTCGGAACTTTCCACGGGATAATCTGCATAGCAAATGTATTCGAAGAGTCGGACTACATGATCGCTGCGTGTTAAGGGGATGTCGACGATCACACACTCGATCATTAGTTCCAGTATAGACGCCATATCATTTCCTCGGAATATGGGGGGAGTGCTGACGTGACCATACGGCAGGTAACTGGGACAAACGCTTGTAGATCGGCCTTAAGCACTTCTCCGGGAGGTGTTTTGGATTCCAGCGCGTGGATGTTGAAGTCGCCAGTAATGAGAATGTGACTGTAAGTTGTGTTGCTCATCCTCCCTTTTGCGGACGTCAGAGAGAATTCCATCTCAGAAGTGAAGAACCGAGGACGTTAAACGATCGCCACTAAGCAATGTCTTCACCTTTTAAACGTAGACGGCAACAAATCAAATCCTCTACCGCGCTGACCGGATCCTCTGTGAACACACGTTGGTGGTTGCTGCGGTAGTAGATAGCCACCCCTACACCTTTGCTTGATCGGTCGTGCCGAACAATGGACAAGCCTGGCAATGCGATCCCTATGTTACTTATGTTAGGGCGTAACCAATTCACCGTTATGGTAATGAGGTCGCAGGTCCTTGATTCTTAACGCAGCCGCATCTTGGAAAACTTTTTCAGTAAGTGTTGAGCGTTGGTATATATATATATATATATATATATATATATGATAGTCTTTTGAATGTCAAAATCCGTTGACTGGTAGCATATGAAGTAGGTGAAATAGTTCCGATCATTTAAAGTCCAGACATCTGTGCCTTACTTGGGTAAATTGCCGTCTCCAAAGGAATGCAATCTGTTTTTTTTGCACTTGCAGACTTCACAATAGCTACCAGTCAACACGCACAGGTCTCTGAATCGCTGTTGCAGTTATATGTTTCGCGGGTATTGTCGTTTCCGTGAGAACGGTAAATGTCTGCGGCTCTCTAACTGCTGCCTTTAGTCGTAGCATAGTCGTTGCATAGTAACTGCAAGCTAGAAATTAAGTTCACGGCCACCTGTTGCTATAGTACCAAAAATTTAAGTATCCTCGAGCCATTGCATCTGTACTTTGACGACATGAGTAAGCAATGTAACGAACTGAAGTATGACGGCGCTCGCACAGAGAGCTTCACGGGGGTTACGCCATTCTTCCAGGTCATGCGCGTGGGCATCTTCGTTTCAGGTTGTCGGAAGCTCAGGCAAGCCATGAAGGAAAAATATTCCTTTGTTACTCTCCGTGCAGTGATCATTTGAATCAATTTTGTCCCGCAAGCGTTCGTTCCGTGGAACATCCGGAAATATTCGTATCCCACAGTTTTTCACCTGCAGGCGGTATGACGATAACATCGGTTGGTCCCCACGTTATTACCATTCTTGGGACTCCCGGTAACGAATGGAGGTTGGATGTCTAGTGATGCACATTAGCCTAGTCCACTTGACTTGAACTCCGAGTCTCTCACAATGGAAATGTCGTTGCTTTAAATCATCTTGCTGTTTACCCCTTAAGGCGTTTGCCTTGAAGTTAGTAACGTTGGTGCACATAAGTTTCAAGGCCTGTAGTACTGCCTGCTCTTCGATGATGTAGGAAGCATGGATATGCATGGATTTGGTTAAGTCTCTGCAGGTTGCACCTGTTCTTTGATCCATTTTGCTACTGTACTGTGTGTGGCTACTAAGGTAGCACTTTGATTATACCGACTAGAAACCTTTGCATAGGTGGATCGGTCTTTAGAGAGTTTCAAATTTCGTTGGTCAAGCGCAAGTATGGGTATTACCGATGTTGCATCAGTCGATCCCCTGAATAAGAGGATGTGGGCCGTGGGACTAGGCATGCTTCTAACGGTCTCCATGATGACTTGGTTAGTGTTTCCCAAGGGTGCTAATAATGCGTGGCCGTTTGGACACCTGGTCTTTTTCCTTGGTTTTGAGGCAGTAATTGTGGAAGGCGGATGAGGTGCTTGGTGCGCTATTGTCGCTTCAAGCTAAACTACTTTTGCATTCATACGATGTTCAGTTTCTGCGACTAGGCTGTCTTACTTTTGTGTTAATGTTAGTACGCATTTTACTAGTGGAACCAACATGCACTTGGACAGAACCTAAGTGAACTCGGCGTATTGTATTTCATAATATCGTTTCTACAGGCATTTTGCACACCAAACGTTACCGGTAAATGCAATTGCAACACTTTAACCCTACTTTTACTAACTTAACCGAAGCCTGATTAGTAAAACACTTCGTTTTTGGTTACAATGGGCTCCATAACCACTGAAACGCAAGGAAAAGCCCTCAGATATTATGAAACATAGTCCGATAGGCTGCTTTCCTTTCGAAGTAGGAATCTTATTGCATATTTTACTCAACGATAATAATGCTCTCTACAACTGCTCCTGAACAAAGCCAGCTACATTGTCGATCTAGACGGGTAACTTTGACACAAATCACTTTTGACTGAAAACCAGTACTTTGAAAGAAAACTTTACGTGTGCGATAACAAAAGATTTTCCAGCATATCATCCAAGATGAGCGTGATGCGAGTGATATATACGGGCAGCACATTGACTAAATAATATTCATATAAATGCAAATCGTATTGGATATTTGTAGTCCAATGATGCTGCATAGCTCCTTGCGGAAATAAATCGCTAACTCATGAAAAGAGTGGGATGAGCGATGTAGCAAATCTACATTTAACTAATATGTTAGTCGATGTCATCCGGGAATTAGCTAAGAGCAAGCAAGCAAACTCCTGGTTAATTTAGAAAAACTTATTACACAGTCGAAAAGTTTAAAGATCCATACAATGCCCGATTTGGATCTGACGGACAGACAGTAACTGAAGGCCGCTGTTGTAGTTGAAACTGCTGAATGATAGTCGAGAAACTAATTTCCACATTGTAAATTTTCTGGTAGTTCCCTGGGTCCGCCAAACAAGGATCAACAGATAAATGAGGCTTCGTCCGCGCCTGCCGTTTCCTAACGTGGTCTGTGCTTACCCTCCACAAATGTTTTTAAGTTAATGAACAAAAGTGATGATATATTTTACTCCGCTGCCTCAAGTTTTTTGGACGTAATATGACTTGCCGAAATAAGTTTAAAACAAAAGGCACTACAGAGGAAGTCCCAACCAGTGTCCACCTGTGCTTTCGGTGCAGGAGATTATCAAACGACCTAGGAGGCGTGCTGTCATACATCCGATCCTCACTGTGCGGAAGCTTAGTACGCAACTACCGCAGCGAAGATGGCCTGTACGAAGAGTTATTGTGCTCGATCCGCTTGAAAGTAGGTGAACTGTCGGTGGGTACGACTTTTCGCAGCCAGCGAAGTCGATGCCTGGATTGGTTGCCGCATGTCAGAAACTACATGAGTCGACCCCACTTCCTGCAAATCGGCGCTTTTAAGTTCCCTCGAATACAGTAGTCTGAAGTTCAACTTTTCCTCGGAAACTGTGAAATCGAGTCGAAGTTTGTGTAGATGGTATTTGAAGCTCGGGTAGCGCAACATGTCTGCCAACTGACGCGCGTTACACTGCATTAGGATCCATCGTGCCTAGACCTACTACTAACGAGTTGCAAGCAAAGTGTAGATGAAATGCAAGTCCTGCAGCCTCTGGCAGCTAGCGACCACACGATGGTGTTAGCCAGCCTAGAGTTGCTGCTGCCCCACTCGCGTTCGCTGAAACCGTCCTAAAATTATTGGAAGAGCGATTTTGATGGTTTAAATCGAGCTGCCAGTAAAGTGGACTGCCGCAGGATTCACCTGTTGAAGCCTGTTGGTCAGTTATCAAAGAGGGTGTCTAATGGTCATGTGCACGTTTCGTATCCCACAAGTATGGAAAGACTGGACCAGTGAAGCCCCATTGGTTTGAAAGAGAGTATGCTCAACTGGCTCTAGGACGACTCATATTGTGGAATATATTCCCAGTCTTAGGCTCTACTCAGGCTTATGAGGTGTACAGAAGGCAGCGAAATCTTCGCGACAACGCAAAAGCATCGGCAGTTCAAAGAAGACCATGAATCCTCAGCGAAGCCAACCGCCAAGAAGAGTTTTGCTTACATGCAGCGGCCCCAAATGTCCGCAAGTAACTTTGCTGTGTTAGAGAGCAATGACGGATAACCTATGATCTCCAGCACTGAACGTATGTCCGCATTGTTTGAGCACTTCCCTTCCGTATTTACAAGTGTGTATGCCATTTTGCCGAGCTCTACGTGTGCAGCCCCTACTGAACTCGAGGGTCTTGGTTCCAGTGTAGAAGATGTCTACAGTCTACTCATCCAGCTTGATCGCACGAAACCTTTGGGACCAGATAGACTTCACTCACTAATTTTGAAGTCCTTATCGGCCATCAGTTAGCTGGCCGTGACAGATCTGTTCAACAGATCGCTGTCCAAAGGGGGTACTGCCGAGCGGCTGGAAATGCTCGGTAGTGCAGCTGATTCCAAAATGCTGGGGACTCTCGAAATGTGGAAGATTACCTCACCTCACATTTTTGTTTTGACGGTGCTGGAGAAGATTTTGAAAAGGGGTCTTTTCCTATTGCTGTAGTTGAAAGATTGCCTAACGCCGGCGCAGCACGTTTTAATGAAGGGCCGATCGTGCATCAGCAACCTGCATTTGACGCGGCATGAATGGTTGCAAACGTTGAACCGGTGGAAATCAGTGGGTGTTATCTACATTTATTTCAGTAAATCATGCGATAAAGTAAACCATTTGGTCCTGCTATACAAGCTGAGAATTTGTGGTTTTGGTGACGCACTTCAACAGTGGATCAGTGACTTACTTATTGGGAGAAGATGGCGGGTTCAGGTGGATGACCACCTGACGATATGGTACCCGTCCACTAGCGGCGTACCCACAAGACACAGTACTGGGGCCCATTTTATACTTGATCCACCTCAACGAAGTAACTAGACTTCTCTCTTCGCCCTGCGCATTGTTTGCAGCAGACTTGAAGATTTGGAGGCTTATTGATTCGCCAGACGTCTATGACGTCCTTCAGCAGGACTTCGACCGCCTATTCCGGTGGTCTGCATATGTTGACCTATCGGTCAACCAGACCAAGTCCGCGATTACGAGCCTAGGGAAGGGTGGTAATTGGTCTGCGTATCCTCTAGCCAGCCGTCCGCTGTGTCCCCCCAGTTCCGTAAAGGATCTAGACGTACTCTCACGCTGTGATCTGAAATCTGTCGACAGCGCAAACAGACTGTACCCAAACTGAGTACGCATGATTTGGGCACTTAGACACAGCTTCTGCACTTGATCTGAAAGATTGCCACCTGCCTGTTTTCTTTCATGATAAGACCGCTCACACGCCTGTTGTCCGATCACAATTGGTGAAGTGCAGAGAATGGAACGGACTCAGCATGTAGCTCCCCGGCTCCTCCTCAGTTTACGGTGTATGTCGTACAAGGACCGACGTAGGAGACTAGGGCTTTCCACCCTCTCATATCGTCGGCTTCTTGTTGGTCTCATTATGACGTATCGGATCCTGCACCTGGTCCACTTCCCCATGTTGAACCACTGCAGCACATTCGTGCATCAAGCAGCATACGCGGACGCCGGTACAAACTAGTGGTACCGGATGTAAAGTACATAGCTCACCCTCTATGCCAAGAGCGTCGGTTGGTGAAATATTAGAAGAAATTGCCAGAGGCGCTAGTCCAGGCGAAATGGTTGTCGGAATTTAAGGATGTCCTTGACGCTCACTTTGTATAAACTACAGGTATATGGAAAGCAGCGTACTCTTATAAGAACTAGTGACCTGCAAAATGCTGCTACTGGGCAGGAATCAGCGACGTGATTCCACGAATGTGCCTAATCCACCTACGATGGAGCAACACAGATTTTTATCTCGCTTTCTGTTCTCAGTACTCAGTAACAGTTGCTGTATTGTACTATGCGTCCGGTCGAGTATTCCTAGCGCTTCCGTCTCCAGTGCGTACGTAGGTCTTAATAGACTTGGGGAGCTGCAATGCAAAGAAAATACCACAATATTGGCCGGATGTTCATAGCACAAGGACCTAGTAAAGGACCAGAACGCATCTTAATTGTGCCTGACTAAAACCGGGGCGAGCTGGGTGTCGTTGACAGAGTTGCCGAGGGAATCCAAACTGAGACGGGTGGATTGTGAAAACAAGCAAGTGTGATGGTTGCAAGTGAGATGGTAAGATAAAGTGAAGAGCGAATACAATGGCTGTCTAGTCGAGGTGTAAGAATCTTCTTACCTTAGGATTCACTACAAAGTCACGCCCGGACCTGCTACCTTATTCCCATTTTAACAGGTGCGGCCCTCAGCTTTTACGGAAGTCCTCCTCGGTCGCGGCCTGCTGATGTGCAAAACAGCTGAAGAGCGCGGTGTGCTGGTTTCGAGATATTCCGCGACAATCAGTGTGGTCAGTGGAATGTTAATGAGCCCTTAGGGATAACGACCCGGCTTCAGGGACTGTTGTCGGGAATTGGCAAGGTCGCCAATTATGTAGTGTGCGTCCGGTCGACCAATCCGAGGGCTTCCACGTCCAGTGCGTACATAGGTCATACTGGATGCCGTTGTCACATCTGACGAGGGAATAGGGCTTGAGCTGAGTGGATGGTAAAAATGGACAAGTGTGATGGCTGCAAGAGATACGTTAAGGTAAAAAAATTAAAATAACAAAGGCCTGCTAATTGAGGCTTAGCAAGCTTCACATCTTCTACAGCACTACAAGGTCATGCTCGAACCTACTACCTGCATGCTGCTTCTATTGCATAAATATGTAAAGTAGGATGCGTTACATCTTTCGCTTTTTCCCGATTGGCGGAGCCTTTAACTCGGGTGATGCCTTATTTTAGAACCTCGTGTTTACCTTAACTGCCGAAGATTCAAAAGTTTTCATCAGTCATTAATAACAGTTTCTTTGATTATTTTATTTCTTCTCCGTCGCACTGTGCTCCGTTGATTTTTGTAAGGAACTTCGAGATACTGCGCGTGATACGCGTGAGTTTATCAATAATCGTTTTCATAACTTGATGAATCATGATCCAGATTGAAAGCATTTGATCTGACCCACTACTTTCAGCAGAAGCCGAATACCATTGATTCAGGTTACCAACCGAAATTGTTACCTGCAAAATACGGGACCGTATTAGTGTGACACCTATGCACCGTGGAGCAACATGGTATATAGCATGGCTGTACCATATTTCTATCTACACAGTTTGCATTTTAAAGTTTCCATTTTAGTCTATCCGTGGTAGTTATTGTAAAATGCTTAAAATGCACTCACTCGTATACTTACGGACTATACTGACTTGACTTAGATTGCACGATAACAGAAGGTTGTCGTTGGGCAGGACCAAGAGTCAAACAGTAGATTTAAAAATCCCCCTGCGTGCGATATGCCTGCTTGTTATCGTAAAATCCTGGGATTTGAAAGTGAGCGAACCAGGATTTATCCATACCTGATCAACCCTCCAGGGATTAAAAATGTGAAAAATGAAACACTTGTTTACAATATCTCAAGTGAATAGCAAAAAGTACGCTTTAGTTCGAAAAGTGCTTACTCGGTTTACGCATTTATTGAGATGAAAATGTAGCTCCGTGTACACGGTGAATGACATTTATATATCAAACGATACAAAAGAGTTATACGGAATCAACTGATGGTCAGCCGGTCGCCGGTAGTTTCGTTGCACATTACCACAGTAAAATTAGCACCACTTTTAGCTACTCATAAAAGAAGAGCGATGAACATACTCTATCGACAGCTATGTTCTTAAACAGCTTGATAATTCAAAGCCTATGCTTACTTTTGTGAATTTTAAACTATGCAGTATAATTGACCTGGTAATCAGTGTTCATTAAAGGACCTGTAGATGCTAAGACGGCCTTGTTTGTTAAATCCCCTGGTTTAACCGCCAAGGATTCCACTCACTTGCATAGCCGAATTGTTAGCTGCTCATCGATCACTCGCCCTGACGCGGGTCAGTGCGTTCAGCGTAGATATCTTCAGAGCTTCAGGTGAATGTTCGTTAACAGTTGGAACTGCAATGCTTCGATGTAGACGTTTTCATCAAACACACAAGCAGTGGTCCCGTCAGCAGGAGAAACCGTAGTTCGGCTGCATTTAATGCTTTTTACAATGGGATGCCTTCCTCTCCAGTTATTACTTTTTTATGGTGGTTTCTTTGTGCCCCGGAGCAGAAAATAGTTTATTCTTTTAAAAAACTGCTGTCCGAGTTTGTTTTCCTCTTTCACAAAAGCGGTTAATAAACTTAAACAATTAGCCGCTGTACTGTAAAGAATCAAGGAACAATATTTTCTCTACTGCAATTTCGTCTGTATTGCAAAGCAGGGGGCCCTAAGGAAAAACTAGGGAACATTTTTGAAATGAGGATGCTGACTCACCATTATCGCTTGCATGTAAGATGACCTTTCATGGGCTCATTCTGTCATTGTGTCAGATGTATTTTCAAGGGTGTGATTATCCTCGTGTTAAATTTTATAAGTCGTCACGTGTTTGAATTTTACTGTTGGATGCCTAATTGCAACCGTTGTAACTCATCGAAATCATTAGCTACATAAACAGAAGCGATTACGCAAGTTAGCACCTTGATGATGGTGTGTACATGTTCTGAGATAATATTTGTATATAGATTTGCTAACAAATGTCCCAGTATGTTGGGTGCGAACTTAGGTTACTAGTCATAATAATCAGCTTTATAAGTCTCTTTGAAACTTACGAATACGGACTTATGGCGTGAGTTTAATATGACGTCAGGATAAGGTGACGACAAGCCAGTCACAGGTAATCAATGGGTTTACATTGCCTGAAATCTGAGTTATAATTAACGTGAAACTGTATTAAGGACGGTGGCTCAAGGAAGTACTTTTATTCATTAACTGAGGTCACAATTTTCTTTTTGATAGCCAGTGAAGTACGCGAAGCATGCGAACTACTCTTGCCACTAAATTTTGTTCTATGTTCTATGTTCTTGCTGTTTGCTTGGTCATCAGATTTTCAAAATAAAATAGCAACCAACTGGAAAACAAATCATAGCGCATACTCAAATAATTTCCCCATTTTTAAACAAAGTAGATCATATTAACTTGTATTAATTTGCAGCGATATCCAATCGCATTTTCGCGTCCAAACTATCATGTTTCACTGCCGACACTCACAAACTGTGACAGAATCAGGTCCAAATTACTGACATTCCTGTTGTGATGTTCAAGGAAACAGCTCTAGAACAAAACTTGTTTTTGCTTTACTTACTTTATGTACAATGACTACCAACTCACAGTGACATCGTAAGAAGTCGTGTATCCTTGAGTAGAAGGTCGCTGACAACTTATTTTTACTCGTTTCGTCTGTGGTATCGTTAGAGCAAAAATCTCCTGTGCATTTTTTCCCGTCCATGCAGTTATCTCATGCTCGTTCCTCTATCGGCAGCTAAGGCAACGCCATTCAGCTCGCGACGGGGTGTAAGTCAGGCGCACTTTCTATCCAACTTTTACTACTAGTTGTGGTTGAAATATCCAGCCGTCTTAGAAGTATCTCCCTTTCATATCATCCGCTCGTTCTACTAAGACACCTGTGCTTGCTGAGAATGAAACCCCTCGGAACCTTCGATCGGAACCATACAACACAAGCAACACATTCGGTGATTAAGTTTGATTCCAATACCCGGTATCTGATTGCAAACTGTTTGAGTATTTCTTGGGATAGCTTTTGTTGACGCAATTGATTTAAGCAGGTAGGCTAGTAAAGAAATTCTTCGAAATTCTTCTAATGGTTACTTGTACATTTTTATAAGGAATTGACCTAGAAAAAAGTGGTCAACGATCTGTGCATCCAAGCATGTAAAGCAGTTCTGTATTTACGGATAATCAAGAAGAATTACCTGTGTTAACGTTCCATTCATCTTCATTACTAATCGAACACTGATCAGTGGCGTTTTTGGATAAAACCAGGACGTGTTGCGTATTCTTTTGCGTATTTGAATGCCCATTAATTGCTGATTAACCATTAAGGGGTTATTCGTGTATGCATTACTTCGTACATATCAGTGGATACGGCCTAACCCAAATTAAACTCGCCGCCTATGTCAAAAGGCAATCAGAATGAAGCTAAGACTAAATCGATAGGTATTTGTGTGCAGTTATATACCACGATTGGAGAATCTTGTCGTATACATCACTTGATAAGTTTTTCGATTATAAATCAAAATGCCCGCTGCGTGCTTAGATAGGTTGTTATCAGGCTGCCCTGTTACAGATGATAGCACATGCCAAACATTCTCAGACGGAACAACCTCTGATCGAATGGAGGATGATTCATTCAGTAACATATTTCATGACCGGACATTGGAAAGTGTTGGAAAAACGAGACCGGATTTCAACAATGATGTGATAATTAAGTTTCTAGATATGCTAGGACTAATGCAGATGTAAATGTACAATTGGGGGCAACTAACAAAGCCTAATTTAACATATGACCAGTCCATTAGCATACCCTGTTGTATTCTAACTATTCGCAACATCCCAAATCTTCCAAAACCAGAACACACGATTTACGTTTGACAGAAGTACGTTTCAGTCGTGCGGTCACAAAAACTGTCCTCCTGCGTTATTCGCCTCCAAATCTTTGGATTTATTCTCAAAGAGACCTACGTGCCATCATTCGATTTGGCTCCGTGAGCTCCTCCTACCACTGTTCATCTATCGGATCTAGCATTCACGGACCACCAGCAAACTGTGCTCTTGCAACTTCGAAGTCAACCGTATTTGAACCCTATCGGAGGTTTGATTAATCCTCTCATCGCATAAAACTCTTGTGTTCTTATTTTAAAGATCTTTTTGTGAGTCACCCGATCAGCTTACTACCATTCCTTCAAGTCGCTCTACAAAGCGATAGCCGTCAATTTGATCCGCACTTGGAACTGCCACTGTCGTCATTAGACAGTATTTTCCAAGTCACCTTGCTTTGCCTCAGTCCTACAGCGTGTTCAACTCGGAGGCGGAGATTCAAATAGTTCACTGCGGTGCGTTCTTTTTGTTCCTAATTAAATCGCACAGTTTCCGGGAGTTGCCATTTTTCACCAACATTATATTTAGACGTGGATTTTCAGTTAAGGATCAAAAGTTGACACCCATTGTCTAAGCTCCTCTGATTTTGCTTTAGTGTATCTTACTTCGGTTTCATTATCATGACTACAGTAAGGACACGCTCCATGAGGAAAAAAAGTATTATGAGCCAGGATTCTTCCATTTTAGTTCAAAATCTGAGACAACGAACTAAAGTACTTTGCACAAAGACTGGAAGCAGTAGTAAAGGAAATACCAGAAGCAGTGTAGGCACTGTGGGAAATTCCCTTGGACTACATGCTGACCTGAGAAAGACACCTGAAACATGTCCATTAGTAGCTGAAACTGCATACGCTGAACTTGCATCAAAGGTCGACATGCTCACATCGATATTGCAACCCTTGCAGAGTCTATCTGTCTTATTTGATTCGCCCCCAAATGTTGATAGAATGAACCTCATGAAGTGCAGTATACTGATAGACTCCATTTCGACCGAAGTACATAATCGAGTACGCTGTTCACGCAATGCTGTGGTATTTAATGTGCCAGACAAATTACCATTAAAAACTGTTCAGAAATTGCTTCTTACTGCATGCGGTATGCAATCTTGTTGGTCCAGCTGCATCAGACTACGAAAAAATGTAATGCGTTACGCTTGTCCCATACTTTTCCAGTTTGAAAATGAACTTATCGCTAAACAATTTATTCTAAAGCGCAATCTCATTGTGCTTAATACGACTTTCAAAAGTCTGAAAATTATGGAGGACAAAACCCCGCTACAACGAGAGATAAGGAGGAGAACTTCTGAAGTAAAACAGAATACCCAACAGCCATATGGCGCCCCTCACCCAGTTGATATTGCTCCACTTATTGGCCAGCACAAATGTGAGGATAATACTCCGCTTGCTGCAAATAGGGACGAAGCGTTGGATGATCAAATGATTTCTGAAATTAACAAGGAATCACATGCATATGCGGGCCACTCTATTGCATTAGATGATGTGTCCGGTAGAACACCTAATTCTCGCCCTTCGAAGCTAAGGTCAACGTCAGATGCAAAATTGGTAACTGAAGGACTCCCACTAGGCCACAGATTCACGGCTAAGCGTGTTAAGCCGACCAAGCCCAAAACGACTACAATCCCCAAAACTAAG
>OX104066.1:31721835-31813082 GCA_944474145.2 Dicrocoelium dendriticum | reverse complement strand
TTGTCGACGATGCATTGTCACACTTACATTTCATTTTATGACTTATTAGCCAGGGTCTACAAAACACATTCAAACGGTGTCTTGCCAAACGCCTGACCAATGGATTGATGGATTTATATGTTTAATACGCGAACATCTCCGCTATTCCACATAAGTCTATGGTGAGTCCACCACAACGCTTTTCACTTTATTATGCAATTGATTTTCGCAATAATTTCCATCCCACGGGACTTGTTAAGCGATGCCTTTTTACCCGTAATAAACCATTGTTCCATCGTTCCATTCTTCAATTATGCCACTACAGTAATTTGGACACTACTTCTTTTGAGCAAAATTACACTTGATTTGTCTTCCATCGTAGCAGTTATTGGCTAACACAAGGTTCATTCACTGTCTACATCTAAATATCGTCAACCCAAAGTAAAACGCTGACCGCATTGATCTACATAGGAATGGTAAGTAATATTGCGACAGACATGGCGCTTGCACTAGAAGATACGGTGCAACAACTGCAATTTAAATGGGGTCAAAGAAACGACTTCCTACCAAAAACACTAACAGCAGTCGAAAAAAGAATTTGATAATATATCCCAAGAGTGTGTTACTGATAACTTAAAACCGGGTCCGCAATGTAGCACCAAATTACATTGGCCGTCGAATGTTTTCGATAAATGGCGCTGGATCATTTGGACACCACATTTGTCGTCAGTTGATTAAGTTCAGGTGCCTATTGCTACCGACAGCTTCACAGTCGCAAGCAGTGTCACCAGAAAGCGTACTAGTAAGAAAAATAACATTACATTTTCCAAGATTTGATTTCGACAAGAATGGGACCAGAACGCGAAAGATGAGATGATGATTTGAATGTGACACTATTTTCTATTTTGTGAGCTAGACGCAAGTATTCCAGGATTCTACACCTTAGAAAAGTAGTTTTGGTGCATTGATCATAGCCAGAGGACCGGAGCAGAAAATCCGCGTTTATCATCATATTTTTAGGATTTTTATCCAGTCCGGGCGAGATGTGAATGTGCTGAGGTTCATTTTCCATAATACAGCCTCAGCGGTAAAACGGCTGCCAGCGAATATTCTTTGGATTAGAGTACAGCAGCACAGCTTGAAATGCAAAGTCGTATTTTATTTGTAGATCGTTAATGCTCGTCAGTTACATATGCAGAGCTAAGAAACATCAGCCGAGCGATTGTAACTCCATCAAAGCATTAGCATGACAATTTCTGCGTTTTTTCGGTGGTTCCTAATATGTTCCGCTGGCGCACCAATTTGGTTATCTAGAGAAGTTGAGCACAACAGTTCTTCCAGCGTTCTGCTATCAAAGAAATTTTTAACCCGTATTTAAGAATTTCTTTCTTAAATCACCGTGGTTTGCCTATTAAGCACATTGCTGTTGCTTGGCGACGCCAAACTAGTGAAAACCTAGCTGTTGCACTTCGGAAACATCCAGGCGTTTTAATGTATAATAATATGCACCAACTCAGCTTTCCCCATTGGGCTGTACTGCTTACCAAATACGCTGAAATGGATAATCGCTATGGCCCGAAAAGTGCCCTATGGCGCGAGGCACCTCAGGGATAAACATAAATTTCAGTAGAGATACGCCGTCATCTACTTAGAGTACAGTTTTTAAAAAGAATGCATTATGCAACGAAAAACTTTAAAAGCAGCACTTGGCGTTAAGCCTGGACTGTCCACTGATCTTAGTTAGCAAGCTTGACGTGGATGGGAGGGCTTTTCAAATTAGACCACAACTTACATTCCCAGCCTCGTTGCAACCAATTCCCGGTGTCGTACAGCGGAGCTGGTGCACCAAATCTGTAGAGTAACTATCTCTACCCCTTAGTTTATAGCGGCACCACAGACAGTAAGAATCCACTGACTCGCATTGTGGGTCACTTCAGTTAGTGCAAGATCACTCCGCTACATTTTCAGGCCTCTACTAGTTTGATGTGTTCAGTACCACAAAGCGAGACCATAAAGTTTATCGTTCTGGCGTCTAGGATGACCAACTTTTCAGACGTACGTGGAGCACGTGGGCTGTTTGCTACATGCAAAGGTCATCAGCACGGGTGTGGTACGACCCTTGACATTGCCGCCGAATCTGGAAATCGAGTGTGAATTGATCGGCCAGCAAATACAAGCCCGCGTCAAAGGAACCGAATTATTCCGTCAATATGGTAAAAACGTGGAGCGGAATTCATTCACTCTGGCGGAAAACCAGGCCCAGAATATTGAGTGACTTTGACCACCAAAATTAGCATGTTTCGTTTTGCAATAAATAGTCCATCTATTCTGTAGATATACTCTCACTCTATACCGAGTTCTGGGCTTTTGTATTCTTTTGGTTGGCTGGGCGCGACATGGCAGTCAGACCGTCGCATTTTCACTGGACAGCAAAGAAAGCAGTACAACAGTGGACTTTCGATTATTTAGACCTATTGTGACGTCTTTGGGAACCAGTGCAAATAGGCTTGCATCAAACAGTTAGGAAACAAACTAAGTGATGAACAGCAGGGTATCATAGTACATCATAATCTACTTTCTATGGCTACTGGTCGATAAGCATATCGGCACTTGATTTGCAGGCCAAACTGGCAAATAAATGTAGGTTCCCTATGTTAGCATTTGTTTTAGTAGATTAAATGAGCTGATCATTGTGGTTTGCCTTTAATCGCCTGTAGGTCTAGGCAAAAGGATGTTCCGTATGGTTAATTTTAAGAAAATAGTGTCTATAGTTAAATTGCAAACAGGGTATCTTTCCTGAGTTTTTAGATTGCTGTCACCTCCGGTGACATTCGTTCGAAATGGACCACAATATTACTATATTTGGCCTGTTGATATAATCGTGAAGATAATTTCTTACCAAATAATAATACGTAAGAATAATTTTGGGGGGACCGAAGCCCAGTGTCCTATGAATAGAATTCTGTGTGACGCGATCATTCTTACTGTGGTCTTCCAGCATCTTCCGCTATAATGGCCATTTATTCCATGAAACACTGCTAAACTTTTACAGGTGAAAGATTACATAATACGGATAGGCAACCGGGAGTAACACACTGGTAGCGTATCATGAAACTTCAAAGGAGTAAGTATTATTCGCAACACCACATGCAGTTGGAGTAGTGATGAAAATGCAGTGTTTAAGTAGTCGCTTACATATCCATCACAGCGCGAAATATGTTCTACAGGCTTCTTTTCTAGAGCTGTCTGGACGTCCACGAGCAAATATTAGATTGTGAAAATAGGTACATAATGCTGTTAATGAGTTACTGTTAAAACCCCTCTCCTTGGGTTGCAATTTAGTGTGGTCACTTGTCATGGCCGCATATCAGATGCCGTTTGAATTCTTTGTAATCCTTGCGTTTCTATTAAATATGTTTTTGGATACAGTAGAGGAAAGAGCAGGAAAAGCATGTAGTGTAAAACTGAGGGGTGCACATTCTTGTAGGGTTCTAAAAGCTGTGTATGATAGACCGTTGCCTTCCCGTTAAAAGCATTCCCTCGATATTTTAGTGAATCTACGTATATTTTTCAAATCCATTTCATTTACCTCAAGTGTACACCGTCATACGTCTATTTTACATATGTTGCCCTCATCGATGTACAACCGAGCTTAGATGAATTTGTATTTACCTGCAGCATCACGGAACGCTTGTAGTCTCCTTCCTTGCTCCCTTGCGTTCGGGACACCATCACTTAGTGAAAGTTCTTTCTGCGCCTCCGGGTTAAATCTGCAAACGCCTTCGTTCGTTCCGACAAAATGTTTAACTAGCCAAGTCGTATAACAAATTTGTAACGGAATTGATCTTGAACCACGACAGATTAACTCGTTTCATTAAAACTGGCACTTCAGTAATTACACGTTTATATCATTTTAGTGGGCATACTGTCCGTTTTCATCCTTGTTCAACGGGTAGCAAACTTTAACGAATCGAAGTGTTCATCAAGAAGTCTCTTGCGGAACTTCATAAGCTAACAGGATATTGATCTCTACTGCCTATCCAGAAATCCTTTTCTACCACCGTAATTCTCAAGACAATTAGAACCTTGAGTTCCGTAGTATAAAACCTATTTTCTCACCTCGGAAGACCTTAACCCCTCTGAAGTTCATTTAATTTCTCTTTCAAGTGCTTTGGGCTTAAATAGTTGTTGAATAATTTATGTATTGGTCACGACATAGTTGCCGGCGGTTTGAAATCCGTAGACTATGTTGTTAGCAACAAGTTGGAATAAAGGTGCAACCCCGCTGTCTTCGTGGCTTTGGTTTATAATATAAAAAGTGCGAAGTCTTACTCGCTCTCTATCTGAGTGACCAAGAAGAGAAATTAAAAATCCTACCACTTATTCACGAATTGTAAACCTATAGGTGCTATGGATATATTAACTTAACGCAAACGTAAATTCGAGAAGTTATCTTTTGACTAATCTGCTTCCTAAACAACACTATCATTTCAAACCTACAAACATGTGCTTGATGGTCTCTTTAGGTCAGTAATGCATACGAACGAATTCAGCGCGAATCGCTTACGGAAAGCTAGGTACAACCCTTAGTCCTCAAAGCTGGTCTTCCGTTAGACCAAGGTGTCCAAATGCGGGCCTGATTCCCATCCATGTATAGAAGAATAACTCATTTGCCGTCCAGAAGCTAATCTAGGATCATCGAAAGCGGGCGATTCTGGAACATGACTTTGTTATAACCCATTGGTCAGCGTTTATGCACCCTGTCTGTTCTAAGCTTTCCTGAACTCAAAAGCTACCCTTAATTTAGTCCTCATGACGCAAGCAGGTGAGACAATATTAGCTAGCATTCCCACCGCAACTGTATCAGCACTGAAGCCAGTGATAAGGCAATATTGGGCGTCCTAATAAAGTAGGAAATTAATATTGTACTGTTACTGATGCGAAACGATTAGATGCTATTAGTCACGTCATTATACCACCGATGCTTGTTCCAGCAATTACTGCTTTACTCAAACAATCTGCCCAATTTCTTTGCAATGTTGGTTAGTTTGGCAATAAGCCGTTATAGAAGTCTTGTCAAACGCATCGTTACTGAAGCAAATATTACACTCCAACTACCAAAATTGCAAAGCTCACCTCATGAAAGTTCTTTTCTACAGGTCATAACTTGGTCTACATCAACTCTTTTGTACCATGGTTTAGCCGTAGTAAGCTTGGCGTAATTCAAAATTACAAGTTAATAAGTTTAATAGTTTAACACCCCGCACCGAACTAAACATACGATGGAGCCACCTAGTTGCGTCACCCGAGTTTGAGGTGTAATTATTTACAGGGATACGAACAAATTTGTACTACGTTGCTGGCCTCAGTACACTCAACGGCGCCCTTCTTGTTTTCGTCTGAAGCTCGTGACGCGCAACCCTTACTAAATCGCGGTTAAAACATGGCGCCAGTGTCTAAACTATTGACTTTGCCGAGTTTTGTTTCAGTCAATGCAGTGGTTATGTTAACTGCTGGCTGTACAAAACCTCTATGTGGAATGCAATTTGGTCAAAGTGAATTTCGGTCAGATCGGTCACCGCCGCCCCACCTGAGACAGAAGGGTATCTGGTGTCACCTGCTCGAAACACAACTCTCTACGATTGGCTCCATACTGGTTTCCATCGTCGCATAGAGATGGTAAAATGTGACTCTAACGGCGGCGCATAGACTACCAACTGAATCCTTGATATGTACACGACGGAGCCGCATGTAACGCAGTGGTTAATGCTTCATTCTAAATTTATTCGAAACAACGGTTTGAGCCACACTTACACTATATTTATCTAAAAGATGTGAACAAGCATGAAACCGATCATGAGGTCCACTTTTGTGAACACGTAGCATCTAACATATACTGACCTAGCTGTTGATTTACATCTTTCAGATTGCAAGTATTGGGATTAAATGTCAGTCGAATGACGGCGTCTCCACATTAAAGCGATAAGATCAAGTTTGATTTCTTTTCACTGAAGGTAGCTTAAATGAAAAAGAAGTGTTAAGCGCCTCTTGCAGGTATGTAGATCTGCGAATTAAAAAATGTCGTGTCTTCCGAACGGAAGTGATTTGAGCGTTCTTAGCCGACAAGGGTAAGGAATATGGCAGAAAAGAAGCACTGCCTTGCTTGAGCTGGTTGATATTTGGTAAAGTAGCGCATAGTTCGCAGGTGCTCTCTCCCAACCCTGCGCCCCACGGCCGACGAATTTCGTCCTCTTATGAATCCTCAGGTAGAGAGCCAGAGCCGAGATATGAAAATAACACAGTGCTTTATGCCTTCCTTCTTAGTAACTAGGCCAGAACTCTACAAGCTGTACTTCACATATAGGTTACTAGTATTTTGTTGAGCCTTGTAATATTCGCCGTCTGTCTGACAATCGATGTGTAATATCAGTTGAGGCCACAGTTTTCTTGAAACTCAACCGCTGCCATTTCGATCGTAGCGACCCAAAAATGAACCTCTAACCACCCGTCAAGTGCTGTTCGTGGATCTCTGGCCTAGTGACCAAGACGAAAGCTGGCAACCCCTGTGTCGTGTTACCTACTCAGCTCAGGCTATCTCCACCAACAAGTCCAAATGTTAACGAAACTTACCGCTCATGCAGTGCATTTTGTGACAACACTTTTGATTCGGTTCAAATGACCGAAATAGCATAGGCTTACTTCAAAGCAAACCTTGGCCTCAAATGAGATTACGCCTCGCAGTCCATACACACGGCTGGTATTCTAAGATACACCAATAAAGTTTTTAATGTAAGTTATCAGAAGAAATCAGCTAAACGTTGGTACAATAGAACAGAGGTGTATTGCAGATAAGGCAACGAATTACTAGGCCCGTGGGATGAAAAGAACTATGTAAAGAAAAGCTGGGAATCAATGAAGATGTTTTGGTGGACTCATATTGCTTGCTTTGAATAAACGTAAAAAGTCGAGTTGCTCATCTGGTCATTTCTGCATTGTCACTAGTTTGTAGTTTTGGAAGCACATCGCGCACTTGCTTTGTTTAGCCTCTTGGCTGCCACAAGCTAAAATACAAAATGCGGTTGACAAAAGACTTAGTCATACCGCTTTTTGCATTTTGTTATGTTGAAGGCAGAGACAAACTAAATTGGGATAGCTTTCTGGAATGAGGCATTCGAAGCGAAATATTTATCCACAGCATTTCAGTCGGCTACACTATATTGCCATCCTCAATATATGACCAATTAGGTCAGTGTTTTGGTTCAGTATCAGCAGCAAATATGGTTTAGGTTATTCAGCATCTGGCAAGTCATTTGGGGTCCGTGCGCAAGCGCCGATTATGACGACTATACCTTCCTAGAGACTTCAATCTTAGCTAGTAAAGCAAATGGAAAAGGCCCTGAAGGTTCTTAGGCGCCTCTCGTTAAGGATCCTGAGAGCAGGAAGATTTTGTTTGCGTTAAAAATGTCACAATTAGATAACGTATTCACAACGTAGCTACCCGTAAGCGTTAAGCGCTGGTGACACTACTGCGAGGTCAACCCGACGTAAAGCTTTGTGAAGCAGGACAAATTTTTGGTTACTGGTTCTCGACTCCTTCTATGCTTGTTTGGAGCAGCCGAGATAGTCCTGTACTAGTATCCCAAGCTCCCGCCACCTATAGTCGTTCTTCTAGGCGTGTTCAAATCGTTTGCACGCGTCCACCCTCTGATGGCACTGGTAAATCACTTTACACTAAATGGTGTTCAACTAGAGTAGGTTCTCTTTTGGCCACTCATCTAGGCAAACTGTGTCGACTTGGAGTTACACATGACATTAATTGTTATTAATCGCTCTCCATATCCTAACAACACCGGCGGAAAGCAGGAAATTAAGTATATATCTTGTTAGGTCATTGATAAGCGCCAGCAATAAACGGCCCACGCACAGAGCCCTGTAAAACACCGCGTCCTACCTCAGTCGACTTAGGGAATGATCTCCTAACCCGCAGCTAAATCCACCGTTGGTGAAGAAATTTATAATACACTTAAATACACCATCCACGATTTCATGGCTCTAAAGCCTGTGGAGAAGGATGCAAGGATCCAGGTGGTCGAAAGCTTTGGAAAAGTCCATGTAGTTGATGTCGATTCCGGCCTCACCATCTGCTGCTTCCGGTCAACTACTTGCCATCAGCAGGTTGATGGTACAGGATCGGTGTTGATGAAAGCCATGCTGCTCCCGTGCCCAGACGTTGTATTTTTTTGGTAGCCTCAGCAAAATGTGTGAAGTTGCAGGCACAACTCAGCAGCGATAGGATTGCACAGGTGAGTCTTAGGGACGGATGTGTTTAAGCTTCCGCCTTTGGTAAACATAGTGCTACTTGACATACGTATAAGGTATTTGCCCCAGTTAAATACAACTCAGTGGTCAAAATTGTCTGTGTTTATTTTACACACAGCTTCGCAGCATATGAATGGTCAAAGCTAGTTAAACTATGAATAAAAACAGGTGTAGCAGCAAACTACATGTGTCGCACCTCGCTCAGTTAAGGTTGGATAAATAATTTTTTATGAATTCTAAGTAATTGCCTCGATTTATTGACGTTAACATTCGTAATAAGCAGTTATTATAAATGTTGTATTCAACATACTGCAGTTCATCAAACATATAACGTTATTCATACCTGTAGTTGTAAAAAATCTATCGGACTGAAACGGGTAAACAGCTGAGGAACACTTCATTTGGTGAAGGGACTATGATTTTGTGTTTGGTGGCAAAATTTGCCGGAAATAATTGCAAACTATATATGTGTCCCACGCTTCAGTTAAAAAAATGTCCAAAGTTTGCGCAATTTTTCCGGTGTAAACCTATAGAATAGGGTGTAGAGTCGAGGTTCTTTGTCTATAGCTCACAAAACGACATTTATTTAAAATCGGTTATTCGCTGCAACTATGCTCATATGGATACCACCGCAACCATTGTACGAAAATACAGTAGTTTTCTGTAGTGAATCAGTATCAACGCTTAGCTCCCGAATACACTACAGCAGTTAAACTGATAAGTGTACCCTTTAGAACAGAGATTTAAAACCATATAATATTTGTGTTCGTTGAGGATGCTACCAATAAGTTGATTTACTTTAGAGTGCCGTTCATTCGATAGTGATTTCTAATCGTTTCATGCTGCAGTTCCTCGTAATAAATGTTACAATGCTAAAATATTTTGCCATGGAAGGCAGCAAACCAAAATACTTGTTCCAATGACCTACAGAACTTATAACCATAAACTGCTGCAGAATTGCATAGTTGCAGTAAGTTGAACGGAATATGGTCAATGCGGTGCAGAAGCAAGGCATTAACCTGTAAGAGACGGAAAATTAGTTCAAACTAAAAACTCAAAATGTTCTTTACCCACATTTAGTAGCAGCGATAACTCGTGACCTTGCGTGAAACGTAGGCAATTTACGGACTGCTCAATGCAAGCATGCATCCTCGATGTTAGTCAAGGACTCTGCGCATAATCATTGACTATCATATTTATTATGCACCCCAAAATAAATACTATCCTAATCCGATGCATTCGGAGACAGCTGACAAGACACGGACAAAGTGTTTGTCTAGACAAATTTTTATATGGAAGAAAGGGCTCTGCTAGAGTAGTTGACACACAGGATCACGCAGGGTGTTATTTTAGTTCCTTATTTCTTCAAAGACTTGCACGGACTAGACGTTGCAGCAATGCTTTCCGCTTCCCATCTGAACTAACTGAACGACATAAAGAGGGGTGTTATAAAAATAAAACTGTAAGAGAAGTGTACAAAAAACCGAATTTTTGCTAAAACATCTCTATTTCCATTGCAGAACATTTTAAGCAAATTCCCTATCTGATCAGTGCCCTCTCCTAGCAATATACCCATTTCAACGGTGCACCCATGTTTGTGAGCCCCCTGGAATGCAGTTTCAGGGATGGTGCTCAGGTCTCGTGTTGCGTTGATCTGAATCTCCTCAATGGTTTGGAAACGAAGTCTTTTCATTGTTGTCTCAAGTTTAGGAAACAGAAATAGTGTGCAAGGCTAGATCCGGAGTATACGGTGGATGGCACACAACGGGAGTGTGACGTTTCGCTAGAGATACGGACAACCAGTGGTACGTGAGCCGGCCCATTTGCATGATGCACTAGCCGAGTCCCGTTTTCCCACCGTTTACGCCTCTTCCTGCACACAGCATCTCACAAGCGCGCTAGAATTTAACGGCCTACTAATACGTTGACTCCCACTTCGTCAGCAAATTCCCGAACGACGAATCCCACGTACCACAGCACGAACTCTCTTGACATGGTCTTCGTCTGTCAATGTGGAAGCTCGTCAGGCTTGGTATCTTCAAGCACTGACAATACACCGTGTTTAAAACACTTAAATCACTCAAAGCACTACGTGCGACTCATACAGTCATAACCGTATGCTTGTATTAGTAACTGAACTGTCTCAACAAACGTTTTGCTATCTTTGTAGCAATATTTCACACACACGCGTTGCTTTTTCAAACTGGTTCTTTGTATCTTTGGTACTAATCCGACGAACAGCTTGTGCACGTGCTTACCTAAGCGGTTGTAGCGCCCCAACCAACACTCAAAGCGAAATGGGGTAAATGGCAGTTTTCTTTGTCTAAACAAGCCTCCAGATGTGCTTAGTAGCCGCAGCGCGCTTCAGCTTCCGGTTGTCGAATTATTTTAATTGTTCGGCTTCTTTTGAAATACCCCTGGTATACATCAAAGAATTTAATTGCACAATTCGAAATTAGGCAGCTGGTGCTTTGCGAAATGTGGTAACCAGCGAATTCAAAAAAGCACCATCAATTGCTTCGCTGGCGGCTAGTATCGAGAAATACCAATGCAAGAAGATAGAGCAAAACATGATTAATATTGGAAGTTTGTGAGTAGGGCAAGGTTTGTAGAAAGTAGAAGTCACGATTAAAATTCACGCACAATAATATGCCTCGACGGGGAGTCGAACCCCGGTCCACGAATTTCCGGTCCGCTGCTCTACCACCTGAGCTACCGAGGGCTGACGATTAGGTGCGCAAAGTTTAACACATGACTTCTGCTTGGTGCGCGACGTATTGCCAATGGGCTCACAGTACCTGTCCTGATGTTGAAGAATGACTCACCCACACGTCACTTCCCAATGGACCGAAGTACCTGTCCTTCAAATGTCCAAGGGGCGATGGTAGATTAATGTTGGAAGTTTGTGAGTAGGGTAAGGTTTGTAGAAAGTAGAAGTCACGATTAAAATTCACGCACAATAATATGCCTCGACGGGGAGTCGAACCCCGGTCCACGAATTTCCGGTCCGCTGCTCTACCACCTGAGCTACCGAGGGCTGACGATTAGGTGCGCGAATTTTAATCGTGACTTCTACTTTCTACAAACTTTACCCTACTCACAAACTTCCAACATTAATCTACCATCGCCCCTTGGACATTTGAAGGACAGGTACTTCAGTCCATTGGGAAGTGACGTGTGAGTGAGCCAATCTTCAACATCAGGACAGGTACTGTGAGCCCATTGGCAATACGTCGCGCACCAAGCAGAAGTCATGTGTTAAAATTTGCGCACCTAATCGTCAGCCCTCGGTAGCTCAGGTGGTAGAGCAGCGGACCGGAAATTCGTGGACCGGGGTTCGACTCCCCGTTGAGGCATATTATTGTGCGTGAATTTTAATCGTGACTTCTACTTTCTACAAAACATGATTGTTTAATGACTAAATTGCTATTTGCCCGTCATCTGCAAAATGATACCATACTCAACTATCTGGCTGGCTTAAAATCGCAAAAGAAATCAGACCACTGCGTATCGCAAATGACTTGGAATAAGTATTTGCTGTGTTTCACATGATCTGGATTTTCCAAAATATTCATGCCAATGCACCTAACTGTACTATATAGATAAAAATGGAACACGGCCACCAGCGTCGGTTGTCGCCAGTTGCGATCACACGCTGAGCAAAGAATGCTAACAGATAGTAACTTGGGAGGAACGAGATCGCTAATCGCTGATTTCATGAGCATTTTTGGGCACTCCGTATTTATATTTATTCTTATTGTTTCTACAAGCTCCAAATCGAGGCACGATATTATCCAGTGCACTTGAGTGCAGTCCACTTTTATATGGATTTTTAAACTCCTGGCAGTGTTTCAATTATAAACCGCTGCAATGGCTGCACAGTCTAATCTGTGAACTCCAAGTTTGGTCTCAATCGATAGAGCGTCTCAACATTCTTCGAATAAGCTCTGAGTCGGTCTAGTCAAACACGTAGTTGCTCACCTACAGGAGATTCCTCCTTCTCTGTGCTGCACACCTCACTCGGTTTCTAGGCGAATGCCCTTTGCGATCAATAGACCAAGCCAGGTTACCCGATTCACCGTGGGACTGTAACAAAGGCAGTTGCAATCTGTCGCCACATCAACAAAGGACTTGAGGCTTCGCTTCGTCGTAATTGTACGAATTAGGCCAAAACCCTTGGACGCCACTATAACATTTCCCGGCCAAGTTTTCGTCTTGGGCAATAGAATTATTCTGAGGGGCCATCCAATATGAGTCTACTCAATTAATTTGAGCCGCGCGTACGCCACTTACTTGTGCTGGTGTGTAGGTGTGCGTGTATAGCCCGTCGTCTTCAGCCAATTGGACCTCAGACGCACTAAGTCACAGGGGTACGGGTGGGACGCTTCAGCTCCTACCAGAGACAGTGTCGCTGGCCCATGTACCAGGTTGGCCTTTGTTTCTCTGTCCTAGGAAGCAATTCCCACCAATTAGAACAAGAGTAGGGATTTGAAGGAAGATTGGGTTGGTATAACGAACCACAGCCAAATAAGTTTGCCGTATGCCTTTAAATGTGCATTCACCTAAAGGCAATGGTTGGCTCATATGTTCGGCACTCGACGGAGATGAAGAACGTCGTACTGAAAGTGTACGAGGAAGGTGAGGATTGGAAGCAGGTCGCTTGCATACTGATGGTAAACGTGAAAACTTGCCGCAACTGGATAGAGGCGTACGAATCAACGGAACCGGTGGGGCAGCACAGGGGATTGAAGTCGCAGAGAACTGGGAGAAAGCCACGTCGAATCTCTGTGAAGTGGGTTGCTGCAGAGCTTACCGTTACTCTTGAGCTCCTTCGTCTGCGGTTGAAGGCAGAGATCGAACTTACAGTAAGTACCAGCACTGTCTCACGATACTTGGATGGTAGACTTATAACAATGAAGAAATTGCACACCATTCCGGAGTCCATGAACACGCTGGAGAACAAAAAACGACGCAGGGCATTCCTTTTGCAGCTCATGAACTACGAGGTGGAAGGAAGGCAACCGCTGTGGATTGATGAGACTCACTTCGATTTATTTTGCTCCCGCACTCGTGGCCGCTCAAAACGTGGTAGTCGAGCGCAGTGTACAGTGGCGAACAGCCGGGGACCGAATGTTCATATTGTCGGAGCCATGACAAACAACGGCTTGATAGCGTGTTCGGTTCTGAGAGGAAGTTACAACAAGCAAAGGTGCGCTCAGTGGCTGTGACAAGTGCTTGATACCAACGGAGCAGGGTTTGTGGAAAGGTGTCTTTTGATTTGTGACAGCGCGCCCCGTCACACGCACCTGGAGCAAGATTTCTGGAGGAACTGTACCGCACTGGGAGACTTCTACGCCTTGCGCCATACTCACCAGCTCACAATCCCATCGAGTGCATCTGGAGCATAATAAAGGCTCATGTAAAACAGGCAATGAGGGGACGGTACTCCGAGATGCTCCTCCTCATCATCATCATACACGTTAGCTAGAGGTGGGGAACACCTCAGCTGCTGTGCCGCAATACACAGAAAAAGGAGAAAAAAAGAATGCAAATGGTGCAAGCCGGCTGAGCTACCGGTAACGGATGGGCGTCGTTCCGGTAAGCTACCAGCCGGCTACTGTGCATCAGAAAAATTACGATGCAAAATTATATAAAATAAAATAATGAGATCCTGATTGGAGGGGAGGCTAAGAGGGATGGGGTGGGACAAAGAAACTCACAGCACGAACGCCACTGAGGTCCGCTCCTAGCCATGTCAGCAAGTGCTTCTAGCGAAATGTGTTCATCGTTTATCGGGCCCCAACCAGAGAGCCGAGACATTTCAACCAAGGCCAGCTCCGAAGTGAGGGCCTACATTCCTCTTGACCAAATCATCGCTTGGCCATCTCTCCGCTTCTTCCAACCACATCCCCGGTGAACAAACAATGCACGTCGAGGGAGTCGGTGGACTGGCATGCGTAACACGTGGCCGAGCCATCGGATCCTGGTGCGGGAAATAACGGTGCTGAGCGGCTCATTTCCTTTTCCTGTGCCATAAACATGGCGTCGAACACGCTCGTTGCTCACGCGGTGTTCCCACCAGATGTGAGCCAAATTACGAAGGCACCGGTGGTCGAACGTAACTAGCCTCTTCAGGTCCGCTGCTTTAAGCGGCCAGGTTTCACAACCGTACAGTAGAGTCGAACGTACTGCTGCATTGTACACTCTACCCTTCAGGGTGAGAGTGATGACGCGCCGGCGCCATAAGTGGCGAAGGTTAGCAAAAGCGCCCCGAGCTTTCGCTATACGGTTCGTGATCTCATCTTCAATCCCACGGGCGCTGATACAACTTCCCAGGTAGTTGAATTTTTGAACGATTTCTAGCTGATCCCCACCAAGGGTCAGCGTAGGAGGCGGTCCAGACCAATCTTGGAGGAACGCTTTGCATTTCGATGGTGCAAAGCAAAGCCCGAAGCGGCAGACAGCTAGTGCTAATCTGTCCAGTGCCGCTTGACACGTTTGTAAGCTGTAACAGATTAGGGTAATATCATCAGCATCCACCAAGTCAAGAAATCATTCTCCTGGAAGGAGCTCCACACCTTCTAAGTCGTGTCCTGAGAACGCGATTTCCATGACTTCGTCAACAGCGAAATAGAAGAGGAAAGGTGATAGCGAGCATCCTTGTCTCACGCCGCTGGAGATATTAAAGGGCGACGACAACTTGCCGTAAGCCCTCACTCTGCCCGAGCTACGAGCATATAATGCTCTGATAATATTCACATATTTCTCAGGGACACCTTTCCTGAGTAGACAGTCCCAAAGTGCATGTCTATCCACCGAATCGAATGCACCTTTGATAACAAGGTACACGACAATGGTGGGCCGCCAATATATGTGACGGTGCTCCAACAACTGACGCAAGGTGAAGATGTGGTCAATGCAGCCACGACCTCGACGAAATCCAGCTTGCTCTTCACGAATATGGCTTTCACGATTGCAGTCAGTCTGTGAAGGATGACAGAGGCAAACAATTTGGAGGCGATGGAGATCAGACTGATTCCTCTATGGCTGCCGCATTCCGATCGTGAGCCTCCTTTGAAAATTGGGACTATGACGGAGCGGCTCCAATTGGTTGGGATAGTCTCCTGCTCCCACAGTTTGACTAGGAACTCGTGTAAATCATCCACAAGAGCAGGTCCCCCAAATTTGAAGAGGGCTGGAGGAAGATCATCAGGTCCCGCGGCTTTATTTAACTTCAACAGTTCGATCTCACGTTCGACTTCTGAGCGAGAGGTTGGATCCAAAGGGACAGCCCACGGAGTGGGGCGATCAGTGGCCGGCAAGAAATCTAACAATTCCGATCGATTAAATTGCTTTCCAAAGTGCTCAGCCCAACGCTCTAAACGTTTTGATAAGTTGTGGATAAGCTGTCCACTCTCGTCACGTCTAGTTTCACTAACACCAGGTCTCCTGCTGCCCGTTTTCCGTATATGCCGGAATAACTTACGATGGTTACCAAGGGCAGCGGCCATTTCCATCTCTGTTGCACGATTAGACCATCAGGATTCGCGGTCTCTCTTCAGGCTAGCACGAAGTTTTGCCCGGAGCTCTTTGCGAGTTTCATTGTGTTCACTTCCAGCCGAAATATGACGGCGAGCCTCTATAAGTTCCAGAGATTGTGAAGAGACCCAATGTCCATGTTGGCGATTCGACACACCACATGAAGATTTCCTGCCGCTAGTAAGGCCTGGTGAATATGAGTCCAGTGACCTTCAGTTGCATCCAGTGAGCGTTTATCCAATTCGCATGACAGCGTACTTTGATAGTCATTCAAACCTACTTAACAAACTACCCGAACTGGGACCACGCCAAAGGTCCAAATCGTGTGACCTCGTCGCTATAACGGAGACGTGGTTGCGCCCGGATATCACAGACACGGAGGTCGAGCTACCATGCATGTCCGTCGTTCGGCGCGATCGATCCAGTCAAGGGGGCGGGGTGGCTCTGAACTACCGCAGTGACCTCCAATGTGAGCCCATAGAAGACGTGTACAGTAACGTGCAGGATACTCTTTGGTGTCGGTTGCGTTTAACATGCAACGACGTCTGGCTGGTGGCGGTCGTTTATCGACCTCCATCCTCTACACCCGAGATGGACTTCAATCTCGCGTCTGCGCTGAGGCTAGTGATCAGCAGGAGATACGGCCATATTCTTATCGCTGGTGACTTCAATATCCACGCTCTGGAAGCCCACGCAACACCTACGGAACAGTTCAAATCGGATCTGCAAGACCTTGTCTACAGTTTTCCGCTTTATGGCCAAATCGACAATCCCACCAGATTCAGAGCAGCAGAAAGGCCTTCCATCCTGGACCGGATATTTACCAACGAAGAACTCATGGTCGAGAAAGTAATCATCGACGCTCCTTTGGGTTGCATCGAGCATGCAGTTTTACTCTTCGATTATATATGCTACGCAGAATACCCTGTGGATACTACACGGGAAAGCCGAGTTATCATACGGCACGATGAGCTGACACGACTTGTAGAGACAGCCAACTGGAACTTTCGGACAGACGAAGTACCGACAATCGCATGGTCACAATTCGTCAACCAATTTAGCACTCTCTTCTGAGAGGCATCCGAAACTAAGGTTGTCCACTCGAAGAAGACTGTTTCATTTGTTCGAAGTAGGACACGGAAATGTATGGCAGTGAGGAACTCGGCCTGGCGTATCTGTAAGGAACACCCGAGCATGGAGAGCTGGACGGCCTATGAAGTTCAACGTAATCATTGCACTTAACTCGTTCGTGAGGATAAACTGACATACCAACAGCATCTGACGGAGCGCATGGTTTCGAATCATAAGCTGCTCTACCAACATGTAAACAACCTGCGCAAGGTGAAACGGGGAATCCCTCCTCTTCAAACTCCAGATGGCATGACGCTGACTACGAAGGATGCGGCGAACACCTTGCAGCTGCAATATGCTTCGAAATTTCAATGCATTCCTTGGTCATCTGTTCCTTTGTCAGCAGCTGTTATACAACCAAAACTTACGCACATAAATTTCACGGCGGGGATGGTATTAAAGAAGTTGTTGTGTATGCGTAAGCACAGCTCTTCTGGAATCGACAACATTCACCCTAAGTCCCTTGCGGTATTGGGAGAAGGTTTAGCAGAGCCTCTGGCACGATTCATCCAACGCTGCTTTGATCAGATGCATGTATCTGAGATGTGGAAATGTGGGATCATAACCCCAATTCACAAGAGCGGTAGCCGTTCTGATCCAGCCAACTACCGTCCTGTAACCCTTCCCCATGTCCTGTCAAAGGTTATGGAAGCTATTGTTGCTGACGTATTAACAGCCTATCTAGAAGTGTCTGCCTTCTTTGCACAAGAACAGCATATTTTCGACGGAATCGATCGTGTACCACAAATCTGCTGCTAGCAAGATCGAGTTGGACCAAATTAATTGACAGCAGTGCAGGAGTGGACGTGGTCTACCTAGATTTCTCAAAAGCCCTCGATCGACTAGACCATGGAATCCTGCTCTGCAAACTTCAGAGCTTCGGCATTGGTGATCCGCTCCTAGGATGGATCACAAGCTTTCTTCTCCACCGGAGCTTAGAGGTAAAAGTGCGTGGGTCCCTGTCCCACCCAATCCAAGTCGAATGTGGTGTACCACAAGGATCGGTACTGGGGCCACGATTGTTTTTGATCTATATTGACGACATAGCGGCCCTCATTCTTTCCAACTGCCTACTCTATGCTGACGACATCAAGGTCTGGAGGGCGATCAATACACCAGACGGCTCCGCAATACTTCAAGGGGATCTCGATATGATGTATGCGTGGTCAGTTCAGAACCAACCCACTCAACACACAAAAGTGCAGAGTATTACACGTATGTCACCAATCAGCAGTTTTCTATAAACTGGGAGACCATGTGTTTCACACAACTGCTGAGGAAAAGGATTTAGGAGTCTTGATTCAGTCCGACCTTGGTTGTTCAGCCCAGGCAAAGAAAGCATCGAACGCGAGCATTCAAAATTTGGGCCTTCTCCGGCGCACAGTTGGACGCTTCGATCAATTCGTTTTTCACCAACTTCTAGGTGCATACATGGCACCACACGTGGAGTATGCAATACAAGTCTGGCAGCCGTGGCTGAGGAAAGACCTCTCTGATTTAGAGAAACCTCAACGACGAGCAACGAAGAACGTGAAAAGTTTAGGCCAGTTACGCTACGAAGACAGACTGATATTGCTCGGGACATTTAGTGGTCAATATCGACGACTACGGGGAGATTAGATTTTGGCTTATCAGATTCTGGCAGACCCCAATCATACCTGCCGCCACCTGCTGGAGCTCAGTAACAACAACAATCTGAGAGGCTATCATCTGAAGCTGACAGTGCGGTACAACCGTTTGGAATGTCGACGGAATTTCTTTTCCCTGGTTGTGTTGCCAAGCCTGGAATGCTCTCCCAGAATCTGTAGTTAGTGCACCCAACCTGATGGAGTTCAAAAATCGAGTTGATAGTGCACTCACTTCATTGCACTATCTCCCATAGTACAGTCTAATTTTGAGAGATCCAAAATCCATACTTTAAAAATAATTTTCCCCCAGGCAAATTTCAACAGTGGATTTATATTTTGACACTTCAAACTCAAACACTTTGCTCCATGCGAATTTCAAGGGGCGGTGACACTTTTAACCAAATACTCCATACCTCATGATCCCCTCCGGAGTTATAGTGGATTATTATTTTGACACTTCAAACCGGTGACTCCACAAGCTTGTAGTGACTCGTTGTTAAATGATTTTACTGAATTGGTTTCCATTGAATTTTTCACACTTCTATCATTTGCGCACTGATCAACCTACGGGATTTGTCAAGGTTTAGCTTTTATACCCGCATACATCCATTGTTCCATTGTTCCATTGTAACGCAAAGTACAGGAGAGGGACTGATTAGGATAGGTTGTCAGGCTGCAGATGGGCAACCAAAGGTCAATGGTATCTATGGCTGTGTCTACACGTGGTTGAAGTTATCCATTATTTTAAAACCTACTGGCTTATTTGTGAAGCATTACTCCGCCTACCTTTCATTAACAGGAAGAGACGCGAAGGATCCAGTCCGCTTTAGGAAAGCAGGATAGAGTAAAACGGTGGCTGCGCTTTGAGGTTGCTTCTGGCAGCCGCATTAAAGGTGAGTTGACGCTATATATTGTCAGTCGTCCGCCCGGTTGTGCAACGTTTAAAAAACGTGTAAAATAGCTTGTGATCAATTACAGGCTTTAACAGATGAAAGCCGAGTGAGACCTTGGATCTCAATTTGCCGGCAGAATGTCAATAACTGTCGTAAACGATCGTTAGGTGCTCGTGATGACAACGAACAATTAACAAGGATTTATCGCGAATATAAAAGGAAAAATGTGCCCGTGCTGTCCCGTTTAATAGTTGAAGTGAACCTTAAAATTGAAGTCATTAACGAATAAATGAATCGTAACTTTAAGCGTCTAGCGGTTTATACACACTAATGCATGGATAGTTTGAGGTGGGAATGGGGTGTATAACGCAAAATAGTATAGTGAGCTTTTATAGTTCAGTAGACGCGGGACAAGGAAAAAGGGAGACGACGGCGCTTACTCGTGTGTAGCCTCATTTGACAGATGGGCTATGTTAATCCATTTAATATATATCCAAGCTATTCACATAAAACAAATACATACATATTTTATGTTCGACAAAGCGGGGCACGCCTTTTGAGAATGAGCAGAATAATGCAGCATTGCACATGATAGGATGCTTAGCGGGACCAAGAGCGGGCGTAGTACAGGTCTAGTTATTAGGGTTGGTTCACATGGCAAACGATTGTGTGAAGTTTAGCTTCACAGCATGCAAGATGTAGAGCTAGGAATTAGAGCATTAAGTTGGAGTACGTTGGTGCGGAACTAATCCGATGAGGTTGTGTACACCTTGCGGGTCAGGTGAGTGAGGTATGAGGAAAAAGATGAAACCGTTTTTAAGAATAGTGGCATGTCACTGATCAAATGTGTAGACTTATTCGTACGAGAGCAGGTATAGGCACATTATTTGTGAAATGTAGCCTCGGTCGACTTGCCAATGCTTGGTTATGGCAGTGACTTTATTATGTGGCGAGTCACATGCGCCACGTCGCAGTATTGTTAAACAGACATTTGTGGATTTTGTAGGCAGAACGCTTGCCAGACGAAAACTCACCACCTCTTGGAACACTCCCTACCCGTGCTGACATTGACACGGTTGTATCTGACCGATTGTCCTCCCGGTTATTCGCAGTCCTGTTTCATCAATTTGAGCCCTATGGCTGTGCAGTTGTCTTCTTCGGAGTGGACCGCAACTGATTGGAGCTGTTGAAGTCTGACGACTCAAGTGAGTTGTATTAATTTGTTTAGTTTTCCGGGTTCCTTTAGTGTGCCAGAATTGCGAAGTGCGGATGATATTATTGTTCTGTGTTGATTTCCTGGCCACGTGAGTGTCGCAGGTATGCCTTCAAAGGTGTTCCGTGCAGATAATATTATCCTTTAGGATAAGGGAGAAAAGAAAAGCGGACCGAGTAAACAGCCAAGTAAAGTAAACAGACTAATTTGATGTATAGATGCAAATGTCTGGTAACATTGTGGATGTTAAAGGCAAAGAAATAACCGACGATGTTAAACAGCATATATGTGGTTGTGCCTACAAGTACGCGACCCGATATTTGGCGAATGTGAGAAACAACTGCTTTCCGAATTGGCCAAGCGTATGCAATGGCTGCCGTGTGTGGAAATAGGAATTTCAGTCCTTTTTAACCGGTGGAACAGGTAAGGTGAGCAGAAGAGCATAGAAAGTAGTGGAATATGCGACTACGATGCAGGTTGAGCGATCGGTCGACATGAGTTGAGCTCATCGTTCGAACATGTATGAGCGCCAGTGCAGTTGCTACGCCGGGTTAGAGGCCCATGAGGCTAATAACGTAACACGTTCCGTAATCGGATGCAAGCGAAATAGCGGTGTGCTGCTGTGAGGCGGAGTGTCAGGGCAGTTGCAACGAGAATAGAAGAGGTTATATACTAACTTTCAGCAAAGATACGGTTGCAGAGCCAACTTTGAAGGAAACTTGCAATAGCGGCAGGCGATAGGCAGCAGGGCTAAAAGATACTGTGCTTCATTACTAGGTGGCCTTATATAGTACGGCATACAAGTCAAATTGACGGCAGGAAAGTAAGATACTGAGAGTCTAGTTAAGTGTGATGAAGAAACTGCCCACTGTCGTTTGACGAAGCGCGGTCTGATGGGCTTGCAACGTTAAAAACAAGAGCTAGAAGAGAAACGGTTACACATTACGGCTTTAGCGAAAAATCGGTTGCAGAGCCCGCTTTGCAACGGACCAGTAATAGCAAGATAGGGTGGGCAGCGGAGCCAAAATTTAAAAGGTGTCCCACTCTAAGATGAACATCCATGGTGGAACGTAAAAGTCCGGTGGACGGCGGGGAGTGAGTTTTCGGCAGCACGATAATTGTATAAGCAAGATCTGCATGCCTTTTTCTGCTCTGACTTGGACTAATATGTAAACATTGATGAAAACAGAAGGAGAATAGCCAGCATTAGTTGCGGCAGCTGTAGCGAGCTAACCGTTGTAAAGATAGCACTGAAAGTGACCAGCGGTAAGCAAATAATGCAGGCAGTATCGTCAAAAGATGCTAAGTGTTTTACTCCAAGTTTTGCTTCTACAGTGGAATATACAAGTCTGGTAGGTCGGCCAAGAAGAGTAAAGTTGCGTGCCGGACCTTTTATGAAGCAACAGTTGCGCTATATAAAAATGTGGCACGTACCAATAGGCATTCAAAGCTGTAACCAGGAGCGCTAATAAACGGGACTATATACTTCACCTATGGCGATCGAACCGTTGCAGAGCAAACTCTGAAACGGGCCTGGGGCAGCGGAATGAGCTAGGCAGCAGCGTCAAATTATACTAAGTGTTTCACCCCAAGGTGGACTTCTACAGTGCAGCACATAAGTCAAATAGACCTTAGAGAAGAGTATTGATGTGTGCCTGGCTAATTGAAAAGCCACAGTCACTCGCTATCGGAAGTAGAGGCAAATCCTGATAGGCATTCAATGTTGAAAACTAGAGTGAGAGGGATGGTACTACATACTATAGCTGTAGCAAGGAAACCGCAGCAGCACCGGCAGGGAAAGGGACTTGCGGTAGCAGAATACTATGGGCAGCGTCGTCACAAGTTGCTTAGTGTTCTACTCCAGGTGGGCTACAACTGAAAAATACAAGTCAAACAGACAGCTGAGTAGAGTGGTGGTGGAAGCCGGAGTTATTGTAAACCAGGAGTCAGAATCTATCGTAAGATGAGGTGTGGGCTAAAGGCCGCCAAATTTAACAACTTGGGTGAGGATGGAAGCGGTTGCATACTAATGCGATAGTGAGAAAACCGTTGCAGACGAGGCTTTACACGGGACTTTAGGTAGACGGATAAAATGGGCATCAGTGCCAACTTAGACTGCGTGTTCCAATTCAAAGTGGCGTTTTAACTTGGCACCAACTGATCAACTAGACAGCAAAGAACAGGGTGCAGGCTTTGGATAGACAGTGCAGCAGTAGCCGCTAGGTAAACTTCCTCCTCACCATGATAGTATTAAGTTTCCTCCAAGACCTTTCCACCGCATCAGTTGGAAATCATCTTTCCTAATTTTCCGAGCGACATCTTGGGATGGCTTCTTCTTGGCGACCCATATAGATATAGCGCCTTGTGAGCTTTACAAAAACCTAACAGTTTGTTTAGACGCCCGTGCCCCAAGGCACACCAAGCTAAACAAAATACAGTCTCTTAATGACGCCATCATGCGCATAGTCTCTGTCAAGCCCGAGGAAATGCACTCTACCTACAACAAGATCAAGGCCTTTCATCTCATAATTCGCATGAACGAGATCCTGGCCAGTTGGAGAAACCCGCTAAACATGGAACATTTAGCAGTTGAGCACCGAGCTGTTAGTGCCCATAACAAAGGACAATCTATTGTTAGACTTTTAAAACTTCAGGGTGACCGAACCGATATACCCCTTACCTCTCCCATACTCCCTGATAAAAGGGTACTTACGGATGCAGTCGGTCTATGCGATTACGTTAACAATTACTTCGGTTCTTCCTTTAATGCTACGGATTGGATAGTACCAGACAGCATACCTAAGTTCACTGACGATCTACTGCACATAATCAAATTTGCCTGAGCAAAATCACGCGAGCACTTCGTTCCCTGAAGATGTCTTCTTACCCGGGTCCAGGCGGTGTATCCTCCACACCACTGAAACTTGGGAGTCAGGGCATCCCAGTCCTCCTTCTTATTATTTTCACCTGGTCTATGAAGAGCGGCTTCTACCCAAACCTTTGGAAGCAAGCAACGGTTGTTCCACAACATAAACGCCGTAAGCGTCAAGATGGAGACAACTACCGTCCTATTAGCCACACATCTATTGCCTCTAGGGTCGTGGAGAGAATAAGTAAGGAGGAAATGCTTGCATTCCTATCGCATCGTAACCTCCCTAACAGATCACAGCACGGGTTTCTTCCATCAAGATCCTGCCAAACTTGCCAGTTTGAATTTCTGAACAACGTAACGCACTCCAAAACATGGGGCAGGCGCAGGTCATTTTCATCCTTGACAAGAAAAAGGCATTTGACCGAGTCTCACACAAGAGACTAATCACGAAGTTAGCCGCATTTCGTATGTCAGGTAATCTTCACTCTTGGTTTGCCTGCTACCTTATCCATCGAACCCAGTCAATACAACGGGGTAACGTCACTTCGAAGAGGTTTGCTGTAACCAGTGGTGTGTTTCACGGAGGCGTCCTTGGTCTCTTACTGTTTCAACTCTATATAAATGACAATTTCCGAGTTTTCAGTCAAGGCACACCACACCTGTTTGCTACCGATGTGAGGGTGGTGTTTTCATTCGATCCTAACGACATGCATACCAACCTCTTCCTCATTCGAAGTGACCTCAACGCACTCGAAACCTGGTGTGATTTATGGAAACTTGAATTCTCCCCATCGAAGTGCAACGTTCTCTCCTACAGGTATTCTGTACCCCCTGATACGCTACTACTTAACGGTACTTCTCTGAAAATCTGCTCCTTTGTTCGCTACCTCGGTTACATTACTCAAGCTTGCTAATTTTTACTGAACAAGTGAGCTGTAGTTCTGCAAAATCAAGAGCTATTATTGGATACATCTTCAAAGTTATGCGCTTAAGAGAATCACGACTCACACTTTACAAAACAAATGCCCGACCAATGCTGAAATACTGTTCGTTAGTTAATGCTAACGCAAGCAAATTCGATATCTTAGTGCTCGAGGAGGAACAGCGCTCGTTTACTAAGCGCCTACTAGGCCTTACTACGTTCGGTTAGCAAGACTGTTATAAGCAGCTCTAGCTAGAGACACTTTGGCTTCTTCGACTTAAAGCCAAACTCATCTCCCTCTATAAACTCGTCGAAGGCTCTAACCCAGGTATTAGCTGCTTTTTCCAATTGCTGGGCGGTACTCAATACCCTTTAGGTTAAAAGACGCTCACATTTTCTCTACCTAAAGCGCGCTGTTCCATACGTTTTAACTGCATCCTCTACAGATACGCCAGCGTATGGAATAAGTTGTCAGAAGCCGTCAGGAAATCTGAAAGTGTCATGGCGTTCTCTGCTTCTATAAAGCGTTTATGCACAGTTGCCAAAGTAGCAGAACTATTAGGCACATGTGTAGCTGCAGGCGATTTCTGAGAAAAGGGACCTACCCATATATATATATATATATATATATGCACAACAAAACTAACCTGCGTCTACCTGTCCTTAAAAGCTACCTTTCTCCCTTTATTATTCTCCTTCCATACATTCGTGTATGGCCCAGCTCCATATTATTAGGATTTGTTTATCACTTCTCCGTTACCTAGTCCAGGCTCGTCTGAGCTGTCTAGCCGGCTCTTTGATTACAGCCAGGCGAATGAGGCATAACCCCACTTGTATCGCATTTCTACCGTTAATCTTTCTTCCTCCACTAAGATTGCTGATCTTCTTCACACTTTTACTTAAAGCCATTTCAACCTAATCAATTGCTTATCCGTCTGCGCCTGGCTTATGGATTGTTGCAGGCCGCCTGAGAGCAGCTCAGTAGTGGCTGATCCATCACACCTTTCGTCTCCCTGACTTCGGTAGGTGGCAATTCCTAACTTTTGTCTCAGCGTTCGTGTCCTGAATCTCTGCTTGCGTCCTCAAATCTTACCTCCACATTCGCTGGACCGCATAGTCTCTTCTTGCTGCCTACTTCAGTCTCGGCTGAACTCTCTCGCCTATTTTCTGACAGCTAATACGTGACTGAGGTATACTGACTTCGGTTCGGCACTTACACTGATTTTCAGTTTCCTTTACTTGGTTGTTGCACTTCCACAAATTTTTTCTAAAACCCTTAAAATCCGATGATGCGCTCATTTGTTTGAGCCAAGTTTGCAGCTCTCACCTCAGCTGGCTTGCTTGTTGTCAGCCAGAAGCGTTCGTCCCGCACTGTCTCACCTGTCTTTGTTGTTTCCTTACCTCGCTTAAACCATTGAGGCTTGACTGCCTGGTCTACAGCAGATTTTTCTCCTGGCAACCTTTTGGTTATTCTAACCGTAACCAGGCCTTGGAGTAACGCAGTATGACCTGCTTTTCTTACCTTGTTATTGCTCTGAAACTATTGGGATCTAAACGCGGCTCTGCCTCTAGCTACTTGAGATCTCTCATTTCCCTTTCTGCTGTCTGGTGCTCCGTCCTAGAATGCTGTTGCTGACTTTGAGTTTCAAAACTCCTTGTGCATCTTTTTTCTCACTTCCAGTTTGATGTGGTAACTTGACGGTCTTTCATGTTTAGGGCAACTAATACCTAGACATTCATCCCATTTCCATGTTTTCCTATCTAGTTTCGCTTTTTTCCCTTAGCTTGCCACCGTCTTCTCTTTGTCCGCATTCATCCTCTCATTCCTGCTTCTAGTTATTAAGCAACCTTCTCCCGCGTAGTTACTTCAGATGGTCGCAGAACACAACATACCAAATATGTTTTTGCTTTTCTTGTACCACCTTTACCATGTTGTAACATATATGACTTTTACGTTCGCACCACATGTTGTCACAAGTTTCTTTGGTGGTCTATGCTGCTCTCCTTTTCTTTACTTTTCTTTTCCCCGAGGACTAAAGTTATCAAACCACCAAAGATCCGATCTGGCCTGTTTGTCTGCGACCGAATAAACCTACAAAGAAAATAGGTGGATCAAATCAGCTCTTCAACACACTCACTCCCATTCTAGTCTAATATCACTGGACAATTTGAGCTGAATGTTATTATACAGAGGATTGGATCAGCCAAGGCCAGTCTACGACAAAGCCTTCAAAACAATTGATTACCACAACATACCTGAATCTTTCCATAACTACCTAACCCTTGGTCCCGCCTGTCAAGCGTCCAATTGCTGGCTTATTGCCTGCCAGCAATCGCAGGCTGCTCCATCAACAACGAAAACACGACTTCTCAGTGACCCCAACTGCGTGGTTCAGATCTACCCTATTTCAGCAAATGTTTAGCTACAGGGCTCCAGGACGTGATGGGTTTTCGCCTAGCAAGCGTTCTCCCCAGAAAAGCCACGGTGGGCTGTTTAACAGCACTACGACGACGCGGATGTGACTCGCCTCTAACTAAAGTCACGGCTCCATGATTACCCAACCAACCAACCACTTTCCCACTACAGACGTCTCTCAACCCTTCTCATACTATCCACGCAATCAATCGCGATTGTATTGACACCTGTTCAACCTGGAATAACCTATAGACACATGCACTTCTGCATACATGTATGAACTCTCAGCTCCCAAGTTCCTGGATAACTTGTATTATGTTTTATACAGTCTCCGACATTTAGTTGTACCTTTAACATGCTTGTGCCTACATGGGCGCGTCTCGCACTGCACTAGAATAAAGCATTTATTTATTTATTTATTACTGCCTATTCAATGTTAAGAACAGTAGCGAGAATGGAAGGGACTAAATTCTACAGCTGTGTACGGTTTCCAAACCCTTTCTGAAGGTGAATATGTGTATTGGATTAAGCTGGGCTGCAGCTCCAAATACTACTACGTGTTCCACTCTAAGGTGGACTTCATGTCAAATAGACGGCAGAGGAATAGAATTTCGCGTACTGGGTTAATTGTGAAGCAGGAATCGCTCGCTATCGTAAGATGACGCACATAATAATAGGCTTTCAATGTTGAAAACTAGGGTGAGAATAGACAGGACTGCCTACTATAGCTGTATCTAGAAAACGGTTTAAGGACCAGCTTTGTAGCGGAGGTGAGAAATCATAATGATATTTGCTGCAGGGCCAAAAGATACTGAGCGTTCCACTTCAAGGTGGGCTACCACAGTAAGGTTACAAGTCAAAAGGGCGGCAGTGCCGGATTAGCTGTGAGGCAGGAGCCGCTTACTATCGTACTATAAGGCGGGGACATATAGCAGTTCAACGTTGAACACAGGGGAGAAAAGTGACGGGGGTACATACTGCAGTTTTAGCGAGTATTACGGTGGCAATGGCAGCGCTGAAAGGGACGCGGGCTAGCTGTGTCATAAGGGTTGCAGCCTCAAACGCTACTTAGTGCTCCACGCCAAAGTGGACGTTTACAGTGCAGTGTAAGTCTAGCAGACAGCAGAGAAGAGTGATGATGCGAGCCGGATGTATGGTGAAGCAAGAGCCACAGAAACTTCCACTGGACTGGAACAATTCTTTAACGACGGGATGGTCCATAATTAGCATATCGGATAAGTACCTTCACAAAGAACACATCGCGTGAGTGACCAAGACTGAAACCCCACGCGAACACAGAAGGCCCCATACCCTTCCGGATAGAAGGCGCATAACAACGGACTGCGAGTAACAGCACACGAGGTCTGCTTCAGGCCATAACATTTATTTGGAACTAACTCCAGTAGCACATAGTGTGACTAACAAAATTTCTTACATTTGCATTAGCAAGCTGTTTCAACTGTGGGGTCGAACAGTTATCATAACCTTATACCACTTTTACACTTCCCAATGGCAGGACCAAGGTTGATCACCTTTGATCGCTACAGCTTTCATTGTGCCTAATTGCTCATGCCTTGTTTGCGTGTCTCGATCAACACCGAGAATAAACTTTATTTATTTATTTAGTTAATAATTGGAGCGAGAATAGGTGATCGCCTACTATAGCTGTAGTGAGAAAACGGTTGCAGTCGCAAAGCTAATCAGGACCAGTGGCAGCAGGATGAGATTGGTGGTAGAGTCAGAATGTACTAAGTGTTCCACTCCAAAGTGCACTTTTATAGTAAAGATTCATGTCGAATAGGCCATGGAGAAGAGTAATGGTGCGTGCCGGGATAATTGTGCAGCTAAAGTCGCTCGCTATCGTTATATAAGCTACGGGCTGCTAGCGGTATAATGTTAAGGACAGTAGCGAGCAGATATGGGATTGCTACTACAGCCGTAGCGAGGAAACCGTAGCAGCGCCAGCTCTGAAAGGAACGTGGGGTAGCAGAATGATGTGGGCTGCAACGCCAAAAGGTAATAAGTGTTCCAATCCGTGGTGGATTTCTACAGTAAAAATACGTAAAATAGACGGCAGAGAACAGTAAGGAGGGAACCGGATGACCTACGAAGCAAGCAAAAGGTTGCAGAGCCAGCATTGACATGGACCACTGGTAGCGGATTAAGCTGAGCAGCAGCGAGAAAGGATACTAATTGTTCAAGTCCAAAGTGGATTCCTGTATTCAAATAGTAGCCTGTAATAGTGAAGTGTGAAGGAGCCATAGTCTAGCTGTCTCTTCGGGGCAACTCAGGGGCCGTAATGATAAACAGATAGAGAGGAGTAGTAGCGGACAACGACATTCGCGATCCGGAAGGAGGTAATGAGAAGCATGTAAAGTCCAGGTATCAACGCGCATGAAGTGAGAAGCTGAATGCGTCAACAAGTCGGATGTTTGGGAGTTATGCGACGCGGCAATGCAAAGGATTGTCTGTTGAGCTGAAAGGTTAGGTGGTTCTTCGAGTCCTGTCAGTCGCACTAAGGTTAAACAGACTGAGCTAGGAGGCTATCGGAATCCACACGCGGGAGCCGGAAGTTCACAATAGTAGGAAGGTAAGGCCGCAGAGACCTGAAGCATAAGAGGAAGTAAGGAAGCTCTTGGGAGTTCCAGTGGTTGCGTACGATGCAGCATCTCAAACAAAGTGAAGGCCTGTGAAGATGAAATGGGTGCGTTACAGACCCGGTAGATATTCCATGGTTAACAGTCATACTAGTGTGGAACAAATAGCGTTTGCGACCAGCAGATAATGGCAATTAGAATAAGGAAGTAGATAATAACAAGTATGTAAGGCCAAAGAGATCTATAGAATTAGGTGGGGGAGAAAACCGCCAGTTAGTGGGATGGTTGTGTTATACAGCGTCGTCATGCGAATGGGACCCTGTTAAGGCAACACTCAATCAGGGACCGAAGATTGCAAGTACGGTTGGGAGAACCATGCATACAGAGGATGAAGCAGACGGAGACAAGGATTATGAGGCTGTGGCTTTGCCCAATAAGCACCGTAGTCAATGACAGCCGATGCGCAAAAGCAGCGAGGCATTAGTTGGAGACCTATGGGCATGTATCTTCACCGCTACCTTGTGGAGAGGGCCCTTAAGCACATGGTTTGGCTTGCGTTATTTCGTCCTCCTACTGGAACGGACTGTATCAGATACTGCAAGTTGGAAATTGCATCAACAAGACGTATTTGAAACACAGTAATGTTGTGTCAAGGATAACGTGAGTCGGAAGGGCATTCCAGGCAAAGTACACACGGATGGAGAAAACCTTTCGTCGACTATCAAGTCGACTGTAGCGAGAAGACAGTTTGAGCTCCTGGCCTTTTAGGTTGGTATTTTGGCGCAGCTGCAACCGACTGCGACATGGGTGAGTCGTGTTCGTCATTATTATTAAACCATGCTGAAGTCTCCTCGCTGACATGGATATTCCCCACTGTATACTCCTAAAGACCAGTCTGTATTGGTAGGGTAGGTAAAACAGCCATCTTAAGAGTTTGGTTGTCCTACGTTGGTTCGATTCAAGTGCATTTAGCTTGCAGCAGGGACGCCAAGCCTGGATCGCGTTTCCAGGTGGAGCCTACCGTAGGCGTTCAGCATTTGCGGGAAACCGGGAGGATCGAAATTTCCGAAAGCCCTTTGTTATAGTCCAAGTTGTTACATGGCCATTTTTGATGCCTTTTTAGCTTGTTGCGGGTAGGCAAACTGGCCCTTCACGATCACACAATGATCGATTTCATGTGGAGGACGTTGCAACTGCTTGGGGACCAGCGCAATTAAAACTTGTTTGGATAAACAGTACTTAATTATTATTCTAAACACTGAACACGAAAAGGGGGTCAAAGAAAATGCTAAGTTTCTGCTGTAATCGTTTCAATGACGGGGTTCTGGATGTAAACGCTCTGCCGAGCTAAAAGCGCTTCACATGCTGTGAAGGAGGTCAGTGACGCAAGCACACGGCGACGAATTCGACGAGATAAAGAAAACAAACAACTCGGCACGAGAAGCTCATTCGGTGCCCAAATTAGGCCACGGGTGTACCTAAGCAAGTAAGGTAATCTGGCAACAGTACATGAAGGCACAGTCCCCTGTAAGTTACTTAGCAGCATGGGCAAAACCTAGTTGCTTCAAGACCATGCAGAATGGGGAAAAGGATGCGTTTATCAGGCGGCCTGCCATGAGAGCAACTAGCGTTACACTACAAATTGGACGACACGGGCAGAAATCGCTTAGTTGTCTCAAAGAAAATCATGGAAGCTCTCGTAAATGCATCCAAGTATAGCTCGCCAAGCTCAGCGTTTCCATACTGTGCACCATAGCAGAGATCGGAAACACGAAAGAGGACAGACGGGCGGCTTGCACTGTGACGTGAAAAGGATTAACAGTGGTTGGAAGTTGAGAAGTTGAATCAACAACTGCATTTGGTTTCAGAAGGTACGGCTGGCTTAAGTGCGACACCTTGATTGACTCATCACATGCACCGCCTTCGCCCGATAAACGATTGTTCTGAAAATCGCTGCTTAACATATTCCTTGAGGAGGAACTCACCGGTTACATCCACCAAAAAGGAAGGCTGGTACAGCCCGCATCTAAGGTGCACGGTCTGGATCACACGGGCATAGGACAGGCAGACGCGCAGTCGACCGATGCGGTCTCGGCCTTAACTTCATCTATGTTCTTCGTGTATTCCTTCGTTAAAACCTCCTCCTGTTCTGGTGGAAAGACGGCACCACTAGCTAAGCGAGCGAGAATTCTATGTGGAGGTCCCCTACGAAAGACGCCCAAGTGTTGTGCAAATCAGCTTCGAAGAAGAGGCAGCTGGGTCGCTTGTCGATCAAGAGCAACGCAGGGATTTAGCGCTGTGGAAACTGATTATATAACAACCGACAGACACCTCCGGCACACCAAAGATATAACCAAAAGAGCTCCTTCTACCATCCGTCCATATCCTCATCCGGATAAAGGTCGGAAGAAGGATGACGAGATCGACAACTTTGACTTGCCTCCAAACTTTGCGTCGTTGTTGCTGACTGCATGTAAACCATCTTGAAAAAATCTGAGTTCTCAACTATGATCCTGCACTCGACGCCAAATATAGCGTTATCCATGATATTTCTTCCCGATGACAACGCACGGCAGAGCTAAAAGCGATGCACATAGTGAAAACGGGTCAATCACGCAACAACGAGGTTGACGAGCAACAGAAGAACAAGCAACTCAGCACGAAAAGTTCATTCGGTCCCCAAACCCAGGCCACGCGTGTACACAAGCAACGGTGGTACTCACTCAGAGAGAGGAAAACGAAGTAACAAGGTGAAGCGGTATGGTCTAATAAACGAACACGATTAATAACGAGAGTCAAGGTAAACAGCCTTGAGGTAGTAACTTTAAATCGCTCAATTTAATTTGATTTTGTCACAGTAGTTATAAATAAATAAATGAAGTTTCCTCTAGACAAAATATGGCTCACCTTCGCGCGCATGATCATCTTAAGGTAACAGTCTTTTATCGAAAATGTGCAAAAATACATGTTTATCATAACAGTGATTGGTTGTGTGGGGTAGCATATGCGTGTGTACTTGTGTAGGTAGCTAGTTGTGTAGTTCATCCTTGTAAAATTGCGGCTCCGTTCTTTACTCTGTAGCGCTTGTACATATGTTTCTTCCCAATTGTACTTTCCTATTCTCATTTCCATTATTATTGCACAGGTTTGTTTTAACTGACCAACAACCGATAACACACTTTTTCGGTTTTCGATTCGCTTTCTTTTTTCGGCTCCGCGTGTTGTGTTGTTTGTCGTCGTCTGTCTGCTTGCCTCGTCCATCGATCATCGGATCTAACGGGTCGATTTGTGGTGCTGATTAAGTTCCGTCTTCTGACCATATTGTGCGACTAACTGACAGCCTAGCGAAGATCGTGTTTTACCTAAGGTCGGCTACAGCATTCTTATTTATATACTGAGTTTTTATATGTAGTTAAACCCTTTCCATTTGGCCTTTTCCACTACATATTTGGTGACCACATTTTCGTTTTTTTTTAAAGCTCAGAACTCTTTTCTTGGTGACTTGACTATGTCGGACTACCATTCCCGCACTGACATTTCAGAAATTTTGTTGGTTTCTCCTTCCCTACCTTTGATTCATCTAATCCTCACGTGTGGTTTTTACAACTGGAAGCTCTTTTTCGCATACGCCGTATTACTTCTCAGTCCTTAATGTTCGCACATGTCACTGCTCAGCTACCTACCCGCATCGCAACTGACCTTATAGATTTGATCGACCCGATCCCGGCTGACGCACCTTACGATAAACTCAAAGCCGCCGCATTAAAGCGCACCACGCCTCCGACGAAGCTAAACTTCGACAGTTACTTTCCGGTCTTGAACTAGGTGATCGCACGCCGTCACAACTTCTCGGGAACACGCGTACGTTAGTCGGTTAATCTAAGGTCGATGACACAATTCTGCGACAGCTCTGGACGAAATGTCTTCCATCGAACACCTCAGCTCTTCTCGCCATCTTCGCGGATGATTTGTCTTTGGACAAGCTGGCTGAAACAGCCGACAAAGTTCATGAGTACTTTCATAAACCCGCAGCATATCACGCAGTAGAGTCGGCCGCTAACGCCTATCTTAAGGATGACCCGGTTGAAACCAATTCTGAGAGGCTATCGAGGCTGGAGCTCGCCATCTCGAGCATTAATCGCTACCGTGGTAGAAGCCCTAGACACTCCTCTCGAAGTAAACGTAGTCCCGCCAGGAGTTCGAAACGTCATTTCTGTTGGTACCACCACCGTTTTGGCGATGGTGCAAGAAATTGTCGACCTGGTTGTACCCATCCCAAGTCATTCCACAAACCGCAGCAGGGAAACCTCCACGCCAGCCAGTGATGGCGACGGCTGCGTCTGGCCAATCTTACAGTCACCCACTTTACGTCTACGATTCCTCAACCAATCTGAATTTTTTGGTTGACACCGGTGCCTAGGTCAGCGTTATTCCTCGTTCTGCAGAAAAATGCAACCTATTTCCAACCGGACCGACATTGCAGGCGGCGAACAATACCAAGATCCATACATACGGCCAGAAAATGTTGACTCTTAACCGTGGTCTTCGTCGAAGTTTTACCTTTGTTTTCCTCATCGCTGACGTCCAACGCCCTATTCTTGATGTTGATTTCCTTACCAAGTTTGGCCTGATCGTGGACCTGCGTAACCATAAATTATGCGATAGTTTGACATCCTTGTCCGTTTCGAGTAAAGTCACTTCGATCAGTTCGCTTGGTCTTCGCTTGGCATTGCCCGCCGACAATGTGTTTACCGAACTATTACTGCAGTTTCCTGCTCTTTGTCAACCGCCTAATGAATTTCCTGAGCCTAAGCACGAAGTTACGCACCACATCTTAACACATGGGCCGCCAGTAACCGCCCGACCTCGACGATTACCTCCAGACAAGCTCGCTACTGCCAAGGCAGAGTTCGAACATATGCTTCATCTTGGTATCGTTCGTCCTTCCAAAAGCCCATGGTCCTCCTCGCTTCATAAGGTTCCCAAAATGTCCAGTGGCGACTGGAGACCTTGCGGAGATTACCGTGCACTAAACCATTCCACCATCGCCGATAGATATCCGGTTCCGCACATCCATGATTTTTCAACTGGGTTACATGGAAGAACAGTTTTCTCTAAGATTGTCTTGGTGCGTGCGTACTACCAAATTCCGGTTGCTCCCGACGATATTCCGAAGACCGCTATAACCACGCCATTTGGTCGTTATGAATTCGTTCGCATGCCATTTGCCCTACGAAATGCCGCACAGACTTTCCAAAGGTTTGTCGATCAAGTTCTTAAAGGGCTCGAATTCGTCTACGCCTACATTGACGCTATACTTTTGGCCAGTTCCAATCATGATGAGCACCTGTCACATCTCCGATCGAACTTCCAACGCTTTGCTCAGTACGGTGTTACGATCAATGTTGACAAATGTGTTTTTGGCCAAAGTTCTGTTGACTTTTTGGCCACCGAATTGATTGCGATGGTATTAGTCCACTCACCGAGAAAGCACAAGCGATTGCAGACTATCCCATGCCTCAATCTTTCAAAAGTCTCCGTCGTTTTCTCGGCATGATGAATTACCGCAGCCGTTTCATACAAGATTGCTCTAGGCTACTACAGCCATTGACCGATTTACTTAAAGGCAGGTCACGAAAATTCGAGCCAACTCAGGAAGCTATCGATGCATGCGACAAGACCAAACACGCGTTGTCCAACGCTACCGCGTTTAGTCATTTGAGGGCTGATGTTGACGTGACTCTGACCGTCAAGACTGATGCATGTCAGACCGCTGTTTTGGCTGTTTTCTAGCAGATAATCAACGGCCAACCTGAGCCGCTATCCTTTATTCTCTCGCAAACTGCAGCCAGCACAGACGCGATACAGCACCTTTTGTGGAGAACATTTAGCTATCTACCTCGCCAGCAAACATTTTCGGCACACGCCTGAAGGTCGCACGTTTATCATTCTTTCAGATCATAAACCACTTGCCTTTGTTTTCCCTGGTTCATCCGACCGTTTCTCCCCAGAGAAATTCGTCATTTGTATTATATTTCACCGTTTTCCACCGACATTTGCCATGTCGATGCTGCCAATAACACTGTCGCCGATGCCATGTCACGTATAGGTCTTCACGAAGTTTCACGGCAGAGCATTAACTTTGAAGACATAGCAGCTCATCAGGAAAGGGATCCTGAGCTTGTGCAACTGAGATCAAATCCGTCGCTCAAAATATCACAGTTGCCAATCTTTAACTCAGACTCCAAAATTTATTGGGATATTTCTACTGGCCAAATCCGGCCTTTTGTCCCTCAGCAATACCGCCGAATCGTCTTTGTCCACCTGCATGGAATCTCACACCCGAGCATCTAAGCCACCGTCAAGCCAATTACTGATCGCTTCATTTGGCACAACATGCGCTCCGAGATCCAGCAGTGGGCCAAACATTGTATCACTTGCCAAACCCACAAGATCCACCGTCATACGAATACCGTCCTCGGCACGTTTGCTCTTCCCGACGCTCGTTTCAAACATGTTCACCTTGAGATCGTTGGACCCTTGCCTCCGTCCAACGGTTTTGTCTACTTATTGACACGTGTTGATCGTTATACGCGTTGGCCACTTACTGTGCCTTTAAGTGATACTTCTACAGAAACGGTGGCGCGAACATTCATTGAGAATTGGATTTCCGTCTTTGGCACGCCAGCCACTATTACTACCGATAGAGGGTCCCAATTCAATTCGGCCTTGTTTCGTGAAATGAACCGCTTGCTCGGTTGTTCCCACCTACGGACAACCGCCTATCAACCAGCTGCTAATGGCATGGTTGAACGTTTCCATCGTCAACTTAAATCTGCACTTACTGCTTCACAGTCGAACTCACAGTGGTCAGAACGTCTACCGATTATCTTGCTTGGTATTCGTAACACCATTAAAGAAGACATTGGCTGTTGTCCCGCTGAGTTGGTCTTTGGCATTACTCTCAGGCTACCTGGAGAAATGGTGCTAGACTCAAGAGTTACTGGAGAAGTTGATCCGACCTAGTACGTCACGCGCATGAGGCAGCACTTCAGTTCAATTCGTCCAACGCTACCTCGAATCAGTCCTCGGAGGCAACAGGTACACCCGGATTTGCGCACTTGCCCCTTCGTTCTCGTGCGCGTCGATTCCGTCCGTAAGCCTCTGACACCGCCTTACGAGGGCCCCTTCATGGTTTTCGCCCGGAAAGAGAGGAACTTCGTGCTGGATAGAAATGGTTATCATGATACTGTGGCTATTGACCGCCTGAAGCCGGCGCTTTGTCGAGAATAAAGTATTTATTTATTTGGTTACATCGAGTCGCGAACTATACCGAAACCCAAAGACATTCCTGTCACCGACCAGCTCACTTTCCCAAGTACGCCTCCTACTCAGCCCATGTTTGACACATCTGTTCCCTCTTCTGCACCCAAGCATCTCACGACACAAACTCGAAATCGCATCATCGAACACGCTTCGGACGAACAGTTGTTCTCCCTTCCAGATTACGGTAAATGACACCCAAGTATCGCGCTTTCGTCTCAGTGACTCACGCAGTAGGGGGGAGTTCTGTAGTGCTTGTACATATGTTTCTTCCCAATTGTACTTTCCTATTCTCATTTCCATTATTATTGCACAGGTTTGTTTTAACTGACCAACAACCGATAACACACTTTTTCGGTTTTCGATTCGCTTTCTTTTTTCGGCTCCGCGTGTTGTGTTGTTTGTCGTCGTCTGTCTGCTTGCCTCGTCCATCGATCATCGGATCTAACGGGTCGATTTGTGGTGCTGATTAAGTTCCGTCTTCTGACCATATTGTGCGACTAACTGACAGCCTAGCGAAGATCGTGTTTTACCAGCATTCGTATTTATACGCTGAGTTTTACTATATGTAATTAAGCCCTTTCCGTTTGGCCTTTTCCACTACAACTTTGCAATGTGAGAATGGAAGGGAGTTGTCTGTGGGTTAGAAAGATATATCCATGTATCCACTAGGCAGTGTATTTATTTTGTAAAGAGTCACGACCACCAGGTCACAGTGCAGTTAAGCAGACATTGGTGGCGTTTTATTGAGAGAACGCTTGCCAAACGTAAACTCACCATGTCCTGGCACACTGCCACCGAACTATCTGCCAGGACGGGTTAAACCCGAAACACAGCTTGCACCACGATAAGGTAGTTCCTCTAGCCAGTTCGACTGAAAGCTCATGCGTGCATGGTTCCATAAATTACACTATTTCAATTGTACGGAACAATCTGCATTACAGATTACTATTTACTGCCGCTATCATTATCGCCGAAGACGTTATTAAAGGTGACACGACCAGCTTCAAGCAAATTTAGTAACCCGACTAGACAATGCTTACTGCTTGATGTCGTTTACATGAAGAACACTCGTTTGTTATCCATTCATAAGCGTGCTTTGCTAAGCAACTGGTACCATCGTATACCAAAGATTTGCCCCACCATCTCCGGTAACACCAACTCTGCCGCTTTGACGAAACTACAATTCAAGACTAGCCGACGGTGTAATTGCTCTGTCTAAAATAGCGTTCCACTTCAAGCAATGTTCCTCAACTAATTTTTCCGCTTTCAGATATGAAGGTCTATGGCTTCAATGCGATCAGCTCACCTGCCACCACCTATGCTGCTCTACCTAGAGGATCTACATGCCAGCGGAAAAATGAACGTTACCCTTGATACAACAAATTCGAGGAAACAAAGAACGTGCTTGCAAGCTCAAAAGGACAACCCCAGCCAAAAGCCTGACTTTAGCAAATAAAACTGAGATTGCAAGGCTAGAAAGTTTATACATTTAAACTGCACTTGTAAACCGAACGTCCTGTTGATGCAAATCTGTGGTAAAATTACCATTGGAGTACTGGAATCATGGATGTCGACAAACCCGATTCTGACTTTAGTACCTTTCCGTCGAGCGATTTTCCATTACGCTCCTTGCGTACCTCACAGCCAACCACCACATATGATCAACTTGAGGTCAACAGCGAACTCAAGAAGCTTGATGCAAATAAAATTATTAGCCCCAATGGCTTATTGACCGTAGTTTATAAGCAGTGCGCCGCTTACTTTATATTACCCTTTATTGATATTTTTAACCAAGATCCTACTACCGGTGTCCCCCGAAATATGGAGGTTAGCAGTGATAACGCCCATTCCAAAAATGTACTTCCGAGTATCGGCCTATTGCTCGTACTTATGGGTTTTTAGACGTCGGCAAAAAGCGAATAGTTCTACGGATTTCCATATCCACTCGTGCGAATGATGTCCATCCGTTTGCGTTTATATCCCAGAACCGCACACTTGTTACTGTCACGTATCTTGTGCATTTAATAGCCTCTGCGTTAGGTAAACAGTGCAGGTCCGTACGACTTATTTTGCTTGACTGCACAAATGAGGAAGGAAATCTTGAACGAATGTTTCTGCTTAACCTACTTTATTTGAACGGGGTCCAACCCGATATTTTAACTTTTACGTGACTATTGCACTGATTGTGTGCACCGTACACAGTAAAACAGCAAAAGCTCATCATTGCTGCGTGCTGACTCTGGTAGTTTGCAGGGTGCGATCCTCTCACCATTTTATTTTCTTTATGTGTCGGAATTCTCCCCATCCTAACAACATTCCGTGGATACAAATACGCACATGATGTCGGCTTAAGGTGACGACCTCCCAACACTGAGAAGTCTATGCTTCGATGTGGTTTAGACCGAGTTATGAGTTGGTACCCAACGAGGATCACAAACCTAAATGCTTTAAAATGTACTGGTGTAAATTTTCACTCTTCCGCTCATAAAAAATTGAGCGTAATTTTAGATGTCCCACCCATAGTAACTTTGGAGGACAAACCCATTCTTATTGCATTCACTGTCAAATATCTCGGTCTACTAATCACAAAGCCAATCCGGTTTCATGCATGTATTGGAGACCTTTCACAAGGTCAGTAGGTTATACGTTTATGCTTCCAGATTTACGACGTTCTCCGTACCGCAAATCATAAGTTTGAGATATGTTACTGTATGTATCATACCCCACTGGTTGTACTGTTCCCACTACTTTTGCTGAAAGATTTTCTTGATTGTGATATCGGTAAAACATATTGCAAGATGTGGTGCGTTGCCGACAGATTATACAGTTGAGTTGCCGTGACTTATATGAGAGCCTGAGAATGATCACAAACAGTCAACCTGTGAAGGTATTATAAGCATTAACCACCAGAGATGTACGCGTTGGGATGATTAAAGAAAGAATCGCATGCATTGTTGCAAAATAATGCTTACTGATGGGTTGAAAATTACAAAAGTTACTTTTCCTCTTGTATAATAAGTATGTGAACCTGTACACCAAACAGTTGCTTTTGTTTTATTACGCCACACTTACTGTGTAAACTTACCTTTATATTGAACCGTGTAAACATTGTTGCTGGGAAGGGCTAATTACTGTATTGGCGGGAAAGTGTTTCGCTACCATTGTCCTCGGTAACATCCAAGATAGTTTGAGTGGCTGCAGAGTATATCCTTAATTTTGGTGGTATTAAGGTGTAGGAAATAGATAATACTGTATAGATTCGCTTCGCGAACACGATTATGATAACTTAAATAGATGACTACAGGTGTAGGTGAAGTTCATGGCATAATCGAAATCAGGCAAATGGTAAATACAAGTGGCGGGGAACGGCTGTTTTATGGAGCAAATAAGTGTTAATGCAATTGTTTCACCTATGTAGAGGTTATGCTCGCAGTAACTTATTTGCTTGGATAAGGGGTATACATACCTCTTGCCCGATTTTTGAATTTTTGAAATCGCGACAAATGAAAGCGAAATTTATAACTAATAAACCTTACTAATTACCATTTTTGTACATGTTTAAGCACAAAGTGATCTATACGCATCTCTTTCAGAGCCTGTTATGTAAGCATCACCATTTAGCCTGGTGTACCGAAACACAAAGTCCCTCCAGACCAATTTTTCATGTCAAAAATTAGCCACTCTCATTGTTACTGAGACTGTTTAATTGCACAATGGTGGGTTCACTTGAATTTGAGATGCATCCTGTTCTGTAGTAATAAATAAAGATGTCTCCATAAAACTTCATTTGCAATAAATATAACATTATTTTATTGCTTTAACATACGAAGGCAATTTTGTCAAAGATTTAAACTTGAAATTAAAGAAAATAACGAAACAATTAAAGGTAACCTTTTTGACCCTAAATTAGTCTACCTAACTGTGCGCGTCAAAATCTATGCTCCTTCATTTTTAGAAGAGCAAATAGCTAACAATGCAGTGCTGTGTAGCAACGAAAATATTAGAACAATTGTTAGAGGATGTTTGCGGCTGATATTATAAATCTTTACCCCAGAGATCCTGCCTGAGGAGTATTTTTCTTCGTTGTAAAATCAAATGCTCTGACTGGTAAAACTTGAGAGTCTGTTGCTGTACGGTCTAGCAAAGCCATTTTTCGATAGCCTTGCTTAAAATCACTCAACCTGTTATGTCTACATATAGAAATAGCTAACTTGAATAATAGCAAAATTAACCTTGTTTACTGCCTTTAGGCAAACGGTTCAAAATATGGTAAGTGAATTGCATGAGGACGATCATAAAATAAACACTTACGCCTTTGAACGAAGAGATCCATTAAAATAACACTTCATGAATTTCGCATTTTAAGAACGTTCTTTTGGCATTAGATATGTGAAACCTATCCCACGTATTATCCCACTTATCTTTGAGCTTTGTTTACGTTTAACACTAGTATGTGAATATGAAAGCATGTATTCATAAGCATAGTGCAGATTATGCTCACAAGAGTCATATATTGTTACAATCAGCTATCTCGCAACTTCATTATCAGTATAATAACAGAAAATTGCTAAACGTTCTATTCACAGTTGCTCTTTAGTGAAGTCGACTACCCGTACAAGACCGCAGTTTCGTGCAAATAATTCCTTACGGCGTTTGAAGTAAACGTAAGCAGAGTTTAAATGTCTGTTTAGCTATCGCTAACCTGAATTTTGTATATACCTTATTTAATACGCATTGCCACTGATTAGTTGCTTTAGTTTATTTCAGAACTTTTCTGGCATATATCTCTAAACTCTCGTTGCTAGTTTGTCATCATTGTAACAGCTTTATGGAGTAACTGTAGGCGAAGGCGTTAGAACTAGTTTGTTTTTAGTTATTCTTCAAAGTTAAGCTTATATAATCTTCTGGAATTGTTACAGTTTAGCCAATACACCATACGTGACTTTTTTCCATTCTTTCAGCATTTGGAAAATCATTGGAATCATTGGAATCTAGAGAGCATAATGTCCTTTGTCAGCTACCTCACCTCCCAATTATAGCAGGTGGTTACGCAAAGGAAATCAACAAGGTAGGTTGTCTCAGTTGCATATGAAATAACAACATCTCGGCAAATTCATAAGCACAAATCTAACAGTCGTTAAAAACAACCCTCATTAAGCGTGTTAACGACGGAACGGTCAAGGAATTCCAGTCGTTCACCACACGAGTCGATAAGGTAAAATCAATTAGCTTCTAGCAGTGGTCCCAGGTCGAACACTTAATGTTAACATATAAGAAACACTGGAGCCCGGTTCCCGAGCGTAGATCAGATTGCCCAGGCGACTAAGATATTCCAGCCAGAATACATTCAACTATTACATATGATTGTTATATTGTAGGGGCGCGGATCTCAGTTCACACGGAAATGCCCCGGAAGCAGCAGGAGATCGGGACTAATGCGGGGACTGGGAACGGGAATCGTCAACTCAGCTCGTGGCCTACGATGCAAGCCGGGAATGGGTCGTCGGCGACAAACGATACCACGGCCACGCCGAGAAGAACAAGAGGTGACGTTAAAGGGAGACCGATTTTCCCAAGAGATATGCCTTTATCTACGGCCCCAGGAATCGGCCCGACCAGAGCAACACAGCCCCGAGCAAGCAAGTCGAGAGCTTTGGTACGAATCCAGTCTGGATAGGCTACGACGCAAGGGAGCAGAAATGTGGGCGGAAAATGGCACATTCATTGTCCACGTCGGATCAGCCTAATGGCGCTTTGTGGACACCACTTCACTCGGCGGAACGTGGTGCGTCGTAAGTGGGAAACGCGGCTATATTCGTGTGCGTGCGTGGGACATGTGTGTGAACCTCTCAGCGTGCAATAAACAGCGTTCTACTCTACCGTGTCGTTCTCGCTACAATATGGCATATTTAATAGCTTACGGAGGAACCGGTAAAGAAGCATACATAGTTAGTCAGGTATAGCTCACGTATAAAATGTCCTGATGTGCCTCAACGTCAGATGACCGTAGATCGCTAAGTATGCCGAAGTGTACGTGCAGGTGGATTCTGATCTCGAATCGGGCAGGTAGCGATGCGCACAATCACAAGAGTCCAGTGGCAACCAAGGGAGAATCACAGAAGACGAGCTCGAAACCAATCGTTATATAGGTAGTTAGATAAAACAAAGTTTTACAACACCTGCAGCGAAATAGGTGAGCGTGGAAATAAAAATAAGCAAATTATTTACAATCGCTACAATAATCCCCCCAGAGCGTGCACTTAGGAGAATCTCGACGAGGTACCTAGTGAACGTACTGAGCAAGCTTATGTGGAAGAGAAACAACACGACCGGAACGTGTGTGTGGAGCTGCTCGTAGTCAGAGAGCACGGAGGACTCGGTGTACTGATGTCATTATGTTGTTGTGTAGGGGGTAATGAGCCAGGGGCGGGAGTATTCTGAGGGGAGGAAACGGGGTCGGTACTGTCGACTGTAGGTTCAATGTAAGCTGGTTTGAGTCTCTCCATGCGCACGGATTCTTTTGATCCATTCTTATTCAACACGATATACGGGTTTCCGTGATAATACCCTGTACGGGCCTTCATATGGCCTTCATATGCCAATCACCGCCATCTGTGGCGCAGAAGCGCCATTACTCTCGCTCTGAAGGTTAGATTTTCTAATGCAGCCGTCCGTTCAACTCTCTTATACTGTTGGGAAACCTGACCCGTCAGGTCGAGAAACATAAATAGGCTCGTCACATTAGGCCATCGCTGCCTTCGCAGCTTAGTCATGTCTGGTGGGAGCACCGCGTGAGCAATGAGCGTGTTGGGCGTCGCGTATTTGGTACAGGAAGAGCGAGTGAACCGCTCAGCAACATTATATCACGCACTAGGCTCCGATGGCTGGGCCACGTGTTGCACATGTCAGCACACCGACTCCGCGACATGCATTGTTTGCGCGCCGGGCTTGCGGTTGGAAGAGGAAGACAGGAGGCCAAGCGATGACTTGGTCGAGAGAAATGATCCCCTCACTTCGAAGTTGGCGTCTGTTGGTGCATACTGACTGCCTGATTGCGGTCCTACGGGCGATGACCACGTTTGGTTAGACACACTTGCTGATATGGCTAGGATCCGGCCTCAATGGCGTTTATGTTGTGAGTTCCTTTGTCCACCCCCTCCTGCTTAGCCTCCCCCTCCAAGCACGGTCGCATTCGTTAAGCATAACATAACTTTGTGCGGCACGATAGCCAGATGATAGCTCTCTGGAACGATGTCCATCCGTTACTTGGGACTGAGCTGGCCTGCCACTGTTTTTTCTCCTTATCATTTGCATTTCGGCACAATAGCTGAGGTTTATCACCTGCAACTAACGTGTATAATGCTGATGAGGACTGCAGTGTATTAGACATTACCTGAACGGTCGCAGTCAAATCACAGTGCTGATAAGGTACAGCGCGTAAGGCAATCTCAACTGCAACTGTAGTAAACGCCGTACTAACTTGTAACCCTGTGTTGTACGTATTACAATGAAACAAAGTATAGTCGCACAGGCTGCTCAATTGCTTGGATAACTATTCGCTGAGCTTTACAATTCTTTTAAACGTTAACCACCAATCAAGGAGACACCAATAGCCGCGTCATTAACTCAACGCTGTTTCTGCACTCTCCTGCACAGCAATGCATCGAAGATTTTACCTCGATTGATGAGGAAACTGTAGAGTACCTAAAATCACTCTTTCAGTATTGTGCAACATTGGATTTTACCATTGTTTTAACCATTACATTGTCCACTTGTTTTACCGACGGCACTTTCTTTTTCACAAACTGCTTTGATGAGTACCTTCCTGCACCGCTGCTCGCTCTTGTTGATTCGCTTTCTATTTTTGTAGCCTGCACAATGCACGTTGAGTTCAGTCGCCTCCAGCTTCTATACTGTCCCGTACTTGACACGGCTCTTACGTGTCACTGATTACCGATTAATATTCCAGGCGCCAACCGACAAATGGTGATCAAGGTCCAGAACATGCCACACGCCATTTTAATCATTTTCATTCTTGTAAGCTCGTTCTATTGATTTTGTAATTCATTGGTTGTGATCATTTTGTTTGCTCATCTATCGCATTTTTCTTTGTTTTATGCAATGGATTATCTAGAAGATAAGCCACCTCCACACGCGGTTAATACCCTAGAGACTCTCATGGTCAATACTGTTACACTAGCCCCTGCACCATTTTAGGAGAATGATCCTTCATTATGGTATTTACACCCAAAATTCATTTTTTCGTTAATGTGATTTCCTTTGATTTCGACGTGCATAATCAGCTAATATCTCGTCTTCTTCAGATTATAGCCTCTCAGGTGAGAGACATCATATTTTGTCCTCTCGTAAGGAAATATGAGACTCTTGAACAGGCTATCTTTCGGCGAATCATGCCTTCTGATAAGGTCATTAAGCAGCAACCATTTAGGGATCTGCAAAATGGAGATAGGATGCCCTCAGTTTTGTTGCGCGAAATGCAACAGCTCATTGGCACGTCCAGCGTCGACATAGGGATTCTCCGCGAGCTGTGTTTGCGATGTCTTCCTAAAAGCACTCAGGCCCTCCTTGCAGTAGCAAGCTACCTGCCAATCATAATATTTGAATATCTAGTAGATCGTGTCATCAAACGGCACCAGCCAGCGACTGAAACCAGAGCACCTAAACACCTTTGGGCTGGCGCAACCACACCGACACCCGCGACTAGCCAACCATCTGCGATGGACGCATTATCATCGCAGATAGCTTCGCTTCAGCGCCAGATCTTGGAGCTCACTTAAAACCGTAAGCACCATAGCCACTCTATATCATCACCCCGTCGCACAAAACTTGATGCTCCAGGTTACTGCTTTTAACACTCGCGTTTTGATAATAAAGCCCATAAGTGCGTACAGCTGTGTAGCTGATCCTCTATGGATGATCCGCCACGCCGGCGAGTAATGACCACGAACATCGTCGGCGAAACTCAAAGTCGTCTCATCTACATTAGGGATTGTGATTCCTAGACCCAGTTCTTATTTGGTACCGGGAGGGAACTCAGCGTCATTCCCACTATGCCACGTGAGCCTACCGCTTCTTTGTCGACAAGCCTAAGTGCTGCCAATGGTACACAAGTAATCACCTGCGGTCATCAGTCACTTACCCTAGACCTAGGACCTTGGCGCATGTGCCGATGGGTGTTCACCATTGCTACAGTCCCCTTTGCTATCACCGGCATCGACTTTCTCAGGCATTTCCACCTCTTGGTCGGTACGAAACACCAGATGAAATTCGACACTGCAACGAACCTCGGTGTACGTTGCATCGCAATGTGGCTGGGCCTTACCGTGGTGCGATGGTTTGTGTGCCTCAGTGATCTATTGAGTCTTGCCGGGTGGTACTATTTTGCACCTTCAGAGTCACTCATACCAGATTGGTCAATGGTTAGAGGCCAGACAAACTCAGCCTCCTGGTCCTCTAAGTTGGGGGTTGGAATGAGGGTGGTTCCTCATTACTTAAAATGGACTCTTGTAGCTCAACGCTAAACCCGCTGCCTTGCGGTCAGGTTTTTGAACCAAAGGCTTTGGTTGAGAACCCTAATCGTTCTCCTGTCTAGGCCTGGGCAACTTGACAGTATCCCGGCCACGCAATCCTATGAGTCTTTCCCCAAGCAATTTCCCGATGTTCTGGCCACCGCTGAGGATAATCATTGGTCCCCTATCTGCTGCATCGAGCAGAGTGGACAGGGGTTTGAATGCTACTGATCAAGCCTACCCGTTTTCTTATTTCCCCTCTTACGTTTTGTCACCCTTAGCGTCCCATTCCAGCTTCACCTTTCTACCCCCTGTTTTTGAACCCCCAATTCTTGGCCCTAGCCCACCTTGCTTCGGTAGTCGCTTGTCTTCTAGTTTCAACTCACATGTGAACGCGGAGCGTCATTCCTGCCCTGTCAACAGGCCTTTGTCTTAGCAAGCGGTCAAGCCGAGTTCATAGACTTCCATTTGGAACCCTCGAACATCCTTCAGGCTGGCGTGCCTCAATGTACGCACATTGCTAAAAATCGGTCAACAGGCAGCACTTGCCCGAACAGTAGAAACCCTCTCGATCGATATCTGCTGTTTATGGGAGACCCGCCTCCAAGACTCGAGCTCTGTGCTCACTCTGCGATCCCCTTCAGGTGACACCAGCAGTTTTTTCTCATTGCGCCTATTCGATGACGATATAGTTTCGAACACCGGCCATGCTAGTGTTGGCATTGCCTTAAGTCCCCGGGGTGAAGCTACTGTGATTTATTGGATCCCAATCAGCAGCCGGATGTGTGCGGTCCGATTGGCTGGCTCTTTCAAAGCCTCGAAGCCGCAGGGGATTAACAGGTGTCTATTCGTTATCACTGCCTATGCACCCACAAACTCTAGCGATTACTCTGTAAAAGACGACTTCTATCGTCAACTGAACGAGCTCAGACACTGTAGTGCTGGCTGAACGCTCAAGTTGGAATATTAGCCACTGATGAACTGCATCTAGGCGGCCAACATGGCGTAGGCTCCCTTAATGATAACGGTGAGCGGTTACTTCATTTGTGTGAGGATGGTCGCTTATTTCCTGCGAACACTAATTTCCCACACGGCACCCGTCGGAGGGTGAGTTGGCGCCCACCAGCAGCGAACTAGCTATGGACGCATATCGATCACATTGCGATAAGTCACTGATGGAGAGGCTTCGTTCAGAACTGTCACTCGATTTGGAGCACATGTGTGGATGCCGACCATGCACTTGTATGTGCTGACCTGCGGATGCGCTTTGGCGGACGCCCACGACGATGTTGTGAGCGCATTGACACCAGGCAACTGGCGAAGCCAGCTGTTCTGAATGCCTATCAAAGTACGCTGTCATGCGAGCTGAACAATCGTTCACTGGATGCAATTGAAGCTCACTGGTCTCATATTCACCAGACCTTACTAGCAGCAGGAAAATCCTCATGTGGTAAGTCTAATCGTCAACAAGGACATTGGGTCTCTTCGCAGTCTCTGGAACTGATCGATGCTCGCCGGCATATTCCGGCTGGAAGCGAACACAATGAGACTCGCAGAAAACTCCGGGGAAATCTCCGTGCTAGCGTGAAGATAGACCTCGAATCCTGGTAGTCTCATTGTGCACCAGAGATGGAAATGGCCGCTGCACTTGGTAACCATCCGGCTGATCCGGGAAACGGGCAATAGTTGACCTTGTGTTAGTGAAACTATACGTGATTAAAGTGGACAGCCTATCCACAACTTTTCAAAACGCTTGGAGCGTTGGGCTGAGCACTTTGAAAGGCAATTTAGTCGGTCGGCATTGTTAGATTTTTCGCCAGCCACTGATTGGGTTGTCCATTTGAATCCACCCTCTCGCACAGAAGTCGAACGTGTGATCGGACTGTTGAAGTTACATAAAGCCGCGGGACCAGGTGATCTACCTCCATCCCTCTTAAATTTGGGGGACCTACTCCTATGAATGATTTATAGGAGTTACTAGTGAAACTGTGGGGGCAGGAAACTGTCCCAACCGACTGGAGCCACTCCGTCGTAGTCCCAGTTTTCAAGGGAGGATCACGATCGGAATGTTGCAACCAACGAGGAATCAGTCTGCTCTCCATAACCTCCAAATGGCTTGTTTCTGTCATCCTTCACAGACTGACTGACACTCGTGAAAGCCAGGTTCGCGAAGAGCAAGCTGGATTTCGTCGAGATCGTGGCTGCATTGACCACATCTTCACCTTGCGTCAGTTGTTGGAGCACCGTCACATGTATTGTCGGCCAACCGTTGTCGTGTTCCTCGACATCAAAGGTGCATTCAATTCGGTGGATAGACGTGCACTTTAAGACTGTCTACTCAGGAAAGGTGTTTCCGAGAAATATATAAATATAATCGGAGAATTATATGCTCGTTGCTCGGGCAGAGTGAAGGCTTACGGCAAGCTATCGTCGCCATTTAATATCTCCAGCGCTATGAGACAAGGATGCCCGATGTCCCCTTTCCTCTTCAGCTTCACTATTGATGAAACTATTGAAATCGCGCTTACAGAGCACGACTTAGGTATGAATCTCCTCCCAGGAGAACGAATTCTTGACGTAGAATATGCTGATGATATTGCCCTAATCTGTGACAGCTCCCAGACGTACCAAGCGGCACTGGACAGATAAGCACAGGCTGTCCGTCACTTCGGGCTTTGCTTCGCACCCACGAAGTGCAAAGCGTTCCTCCAAGATTTGCCTAAATCGCCTAAAACGCTGACCCATGGTGGAGATCAGCTAGAAGTCGTTCAAAAATCCAACTACCTTGGAAGTTGTATCAGCGCCCGTGGGACTGAAAATGAGATCAGGAACGGTCTAGCAAAAGCTCGAGGCGCTTTTGCTAACCTTCGCCACTTATGGCGCCGGCGCGACATCACTCTTGCCCTGAAGGGTAGAGTGTACAATGCAGCGGTACGTTCGACTCTACTGTACGGTTGTGAAACCTGGCCCCTTAGATCAACAGACATAAAGAGGCTAGTTACGTTCGACCACCGGTGCCTTCGCAATTTAGCTCACATCTGGTGGGAACACCGAGTAAGCAACGAGCGTGTTCGAGGCCTTGTCTACGGCACAGGAAAAGGAAATGAACCGCTCAGCACCGTTATATCACGCACCAGGCTCCGATGGCTTGGCCACGCGTTACGCATGCCAGTCCACCGGCCCCCGCGATGTGCGTTGTTTGCGCGCCGTGGGTGTGGATGGAAGAAGAGGAGGGGTGGCGAAGCGACGACTTGGTCGAGAGGAATGAAGGCCCTCACTTCGAAGCTGGCCTCGGTTGGAGAGTCTCCGCTCCCTGGTTGGGGTCCGAAAGACGGTGAACAAGTTTGGTTGGACACACTTGCTGATATGGCTAGGAGCCGACCTCAGTGGCGTTCGTGTTGTTGGTTTCTTTGTCCCACCCCATCCCTCTTAGCCTCCTCCTCTAACCACGATCTCACTATTTAGCCTTATATACTTTTGCATAGTGAGGTTGTTTTCCTGCATAGTAGCCGGATGGTAGCTTACCGGAACGATGCCCATTCGTTACCGGTAGCTCAGCTGACTTGCACCTATTGCATCTTTTTCTCCTTTTTTTCTATGCATTGCGGCACAGTAGCTGAGGTGTTTCCCACCTCTAGCTAACGTGTATAATTATGTATAGTGATGTACGTGGCATCAACTCCGATATCACCTCCATCATCCCGGTTTAGGCCTTTCCCCAGATGTTGGCAGACCACGCCAACCTCTTCTCCCCGGACTCCATGGTCGTTCAGCCATGGAAAGCAGCTTTGCCCGTGGCATCCCAAGGCACGCATCACAAACAGACGAGTCCCCCTCGTCTCATGCCGTCCAAGTCGACTATCACCCGAGAAATTTAAGATAGCTAGGGCGGAGTTTGAGCGCATGCTCAAACTTGGAGTAATTCGCCCTTCGGATGGCCCTTGCTCCTCGCCCCTTCAGACGGTCCCTAAGAAATCTGGTGACTGGCGCCCTTGCGGTGACTACCGCGCACTCAACCGATTAACCGTCCCAGATAGTTATCCCATCTCACCCATGCAGGACCTTACCGCATGCCTCACAGGTAAAACGATCTTCAGCAATCTTGATCTGGTTCGCGCCTGTCACGTGATACCAGTAGAAGAAAATGATATTCCTAAAACAGCCGTCATCACTCCTTTAGTCTTGTTTGAATTTTTAAGAATGCCATAAGGACTGTGCAACCCCGCAAAAACTTTCCAACACTACATCCACGATGTCACTCGTGATCTAGACTTCGCTACTTCTTACCTCGACGATATTTCAGTAGCCAGTTCATCAGAAGAAGAAACTCTCGACCACATCCGAGCTTTCTTCCAGCGCTTGACCCAGCATGGTGTCACAATCAAAGCGACTAAGTGTGGACTCGGCAAATCAACGGTGGAATCCGTGGCCACTTACTTTCATCTTCTGGTAGCAAAGTCCGTCCTGATAAGAACCAGGTAATGAAGGATTTCCCAGCTCTGACTTCGTTCAAGCATCTCTCATGGATTTGTGGTTTAGTCAACTACTATTGACGAATCATTTCGCAATGCGTTCAGCTCATGCAGCCTTTGAGCGACCTACTCAGAAGGTATGAACGTAAGTACGCTTGCCTGGACACAGCATAGCACCGAGCTCAAGGATGCTATCTTTAACATAGCCCTCCTCTCTCGTTCCGAATCGACTGCACATCTTTCTATTACGACTGAGGCCTCAGACGTCGCGGTAAGAGTCGTTCTCCAAAAACACGTTGGTGGGCAATGACAACCCCTTGGGTTCTTCTCCAAGCGTCTGCAGCCAGCGGAATCCCGCTACAGCACGTTTGGCAGAGAACTGCTCGCCATTTACCTAGCTATTCTTCAATCCCGGTACACAATCGAAGGCCGCGTTTTCACGGTCTACACTGACCACAAGCCCCTCAACTTTGCCTTCAAATCTGTTTGCGCCAAATACTCACCACGGAAAACAAGACACCTAGACTTTGTCACGCAGTTCACTGCTGACATACGTCATGTTTTAGGTGTCGAAAATCCCTTCGCGGAAGCCTTCTCTCACGCGTCTACGTCATTCCCCAATCTTTGCCTACTGTCAAGCTTGTCGCCATGACATCGGCTCAGGCTCAAGGTGATGACATACAACGCACTCTGCAGTCCACTTCGCTGCATGTGCAAACTGTTCCTTTCCAAACAACGGAAAGCAGCATCCTCTGTGACAATTTCACAGGTTGTCCTAGACATTCCTGCCTTTTTCCTTCAAACACAATGTCTTCTGCACACTCCACGCACTAGCGCATCCCGGTATCCGTGCATCGTTAAAACTGGTCACCGAACGTTTCGTTTAGCCACGCGTAAACAGAAATGTTCGTTCCTGGGCTGGCGCCTGCCTTCAATGTCAGCGCTCTAAACACATCGTCATCCCCGCAGTCCACTTGGTTAATTTCCCGCTTCGGACCCTCGGTCCTCTCATGTACACTTAGACATGGTAGGTCCCTTGCCTCCTTCACCCGGATTCGTATACATTCTTACATGTGTCGACTGCTTCACCAGATGGCTAGAAGCCATTCCCGTAACAGACTGCACAGCTGAGACTATTATTCGGGCTTTCTTAGTTCGATGGGTCTCGTACTACGAATGCTCATCCACCATTACAACTGACCGTGGAACGCCCTCCGAATATTCACAATTCGATACATTCTGAAACTTTTAAGCATGCCACCACATTCATACAACAGCGTATCACCCAGCAGCCAACGATTTAGTTGAACGGTCCCATAGACAGCTAAAAGCCTCGCTCTGCGCCTTCTCCGACCTTAGCTGGAGCGAAAACGCTTCGCTAGTACTCTTAGGCTTTCGCAGCAGCGTCAAAGCTGACTCTCTATGTGCACCAGCATAGCTGGTTTACAGTACAACTCTAAAGTTGCCATGAGAATTCATTTCACCTAGCATATCGTCGAGTGTACCTCCGCCTAACTTTGCGTCTTCCCTAGGTCAGCGCATGCATTCACTACGCTCGACTCCGCCCCATGAGCAGAGTAGAGATGTGCAAATACACAGCGTCCGTTCTACTCGCACTGACGTCTTTCTCTGCATCGACGCAGTACGGCGCCCTCTACATGCTCGCTACACTGGCCCTTTCAGAATCCTGCAATGGACTCCGAAAGCTCACTTTAGACCAAAATGATCACCAAACAATGGCGTCCGTCGACCCCCACAAAGTCGCTTTCCTTCACTTGCAACCCGTCCTGATGCTTTCATACAAGCGCCTGCACCTGAATTGACTTCCAGAACACTGGCTATCCCGAAACCCTGCGTTCCCCTTGACCCTTAATCTACCCCGCCTCAACTCCAGGCAACCGACCAAGGCGGTAAACAGGTCAAAAATCCGGTGGATTGTTCAGATTTTGTAAACGTTTGCTGTTTTCATCAACACGCCTTTCTCCTCTTTAGTGATACTCGTGCGTATTAGCCACAAACTTTTGCAGAATCGGTAAAAGATCCCAAAGCATTTTGAATACCTAAAAAGCTTATGTATTCGGCATCACGTTGCTTGCCACGGTGACAGACTATTCACTTTATTGTTTTTTTATAAATATGCGTTTTATGTTTTTATTTGTGATGCAAAAAGCGCGCGTATGCAATTGAAGGACTAATTACATGAGGATGTGAGGCATCTATTGTCATTTTTGTATAAATGCTGACATATCTTCTGTATTTGTCTGGAACAGAGATAAACGGTAATCCCTTTATCTTATTTAGGCCGTTACGTATGAACTGTCGGTATACATGAGGCACCGATCTGGCGCTTAATTGTTCATTTGTTCTCCGAGCTTGGCGGTTTTCTCGCAAACGTTTCACCACCATGCGAGGTGGCATCCTCAGTGCAGTGATATGCAGCGTGTAAGTTTACTAAATGAGTCCTCCAGCCATGATCGACCTGCAGGTGACTTTGAACGTGGCAGTGTCGATTTAGGTCCCGTGACCTCCACCCACTTCCCCAAGGCTAAAGTCGGCGCCCGAGTTGTTCTGTCTCAAACCGCGTGACAAATGGTTCTTTAGGTCTTTCTGTCGTAGTGGCTCGTATACTGAATCGATGTCCATGTGCATGTTGATTGAATGTTTCGTCGAAAACCAAGCTTCCAAGAATTCTCTTTCTTTTCTTGTTTCACCTCGTGCCAGGACTTCTGCTTTGCTCCAATCGAAGCTATGTCCTTCTTCATCTACATGCATTGAAACTAGCGACGATGCATAATGCTTTACACAGGCTCTCTTGTGTTCTTGTATCCTTGTTACCAATTTTCTTCCCGTCTGGCCAACATAATCCCTTTCGCAATCTCGGCAAGGTATTTTGTATACTACATTGCGTTGTTCATGTGCTTGCAGTTTTTCTTTTGGTTTTGAAAGGGTTTTTCTCAACGTGGCAGTTGGTTTGTGTGCTACGATGAGATGATGCTGTTTGAATAGTCTGGCTGCTACCAGTATTTCGAAACATTTTAAACAACTACTGGCGCTTAATGTTCTACCACAGAAGTTAGGGAGAGTTAACTAGCAGTTGTGTCAGCTTTAGTGCAGCTGTCTCTACGAAGGAGAACCATACGGGAAAAGGTACCAATTTCCGTCAACTGGTATAAGTAATGTTCATCAGTAATCTAAAATCCGTCCGTATGGCTACTAAGTGCTGTGTCGTACACAGTGGATATGCGCAAGTCTTAGCTTGTGAGCATAACTGCTGTCTTTTGCACAGTTCGCAACTGGCATGTCAGTGGAAGATGAGCGGCGCTATATCATAGTTAACTGTCAATCTTGCAGTTCCGCGGCCGCCACCCATGGCCTACTGGCATCCGGAAGTCATGGGGTCGGAACCCGGCAGGGGTCAGAGGAAAGCGCACCATTGACGAGACACAGAAGGACAAAACAGCGCTGTCTGTTACTTTTCCAGACGTGCCGACGCCTGCGGACTGTGATGAATTACTTCTGGATTATACAAAAATCCGCACTACCCTTAAAAATGTGCTAGCTACATTGCCAGCTTAGGATCACAAATTTTGGTAGGTTTATCAAATCCGCTGGTGGTTTAGGAGCTAGGATGAATGCAACGTGGTGTTTACGTAGAAAGTATACTCAAGGCTTAAAGTTAAAAGTGATCCGCGCTTCTATCAGTAAATGGTTAATAATAAACACTTGCTTTGCAGGATTCCTTTTGTTAGTCATGCCCTTTTGACTCCGTAATTCGATTGCGTTACATTTACTATTGCGATTTTAGCTCAATCGGTGGCTGGATGGATGAAGAGGAAAGGGGAATAGCCAGTGGAAAATGAAGGCACTTACCACAATATTGGCCTCAGTTGGTAACTTTCATCTTCGGATAAGGATAACAAGGACTTTGAACAGATTTCGCAACCTTCTTTATTGCGATCAAGAACCGACCTTACTGGCGTTTAGCAAGAAGTTTTTGACCCCTCCGCTTCGCTTAGTTCTCTCCTTCAACTAAGGTCTTAGCTCTTACGTATACTACAAACACGAAATAATATCCTCTATTGATTTGTTAGTCTTTAGTGTTAGAGCATATATTTGCTTTTTAGAATAAGTCGTTGTTTTGTGCCTCGGTCTCCCAGCCTCGTCAAGGGAAACAAAACACACCGGCTCTGAACACTAGCGTACTATTCACAATTCTGAGGCAAAAAGTACAACTAGCTGTATATTCAAAAACTCAGTCGCCCACTTGGTCGATCGCCTGAGTGACCTCATTGTGGCAGGCGAGACCCACCGCCCCAGATTTCAGCCATCATCACAGTCGGAGCAAAAGAAATAACGGACGAGCGCATACTACTACTGCTCAGGGACATATAAAAGCCTCTACACCGCTTTCTTGCAGCGTGGACACGCGTATCCAATTGCTTTATCGTTTGATATGAAGTTTGATTCGAGATACATGAGTTCCGAACTATAAATAATTTTATGTTATTTTTGGTCCATGTGAGTAAAAAATATCTCGTTTATTATGCGACCTATACATATCAGCCTCTACAGTGAAAAAAGTATTTAACGGCCTTCATATTATAAAAATATTTTCTTGGTACCCGCTAGAGTGCAGTGTCAGTTGACCATATTCTGACATAGGTGGCATATTGTAAGATTGATGGTAATATTTTAGAGGCTGACCTCACCTTATCTACTCAACCTGAACAATCTTCACCGGATGCAACAAACTCTGCTACAGCCGTTGCTGAGCTTTATGGACTGCAGCAGCCATTTGATTCACAACCCATCATGGATTTCTTATAAACAAAGTAAAATGCTATGAGAAAAGGTAAGCGAAAGCTCAAAAGTGCTTTGTTGACTAATACTTCAGTAAATAACATACTTACGGAAAAGAACAGGCAGGGCAATGAGAAGAATATTAGAGGTAGGGGTTAAAAGTCTCCTCAACTTGAGCATAAACAAACAACACGAAGAAATGTCTTGTTTTGTCCGCTAATAAAGATGAAAGGTTTTGTCTAATCTGTATGGAAAGCTACAGTATTAGTCTTCCTGGTTCGATGTGGATACAGTGCACAACCTGTGTTTACCTTGCACATAAGCGGTGTACTGATATTCGTACTAAAAGTGTTATGTTTTCTATCACCTTTGTGACCCTGTTTAAGCTCTGGGATAAATTGTATTTGTTGATAAACCAGATACCAAGTCTTAACTCTCATATCTTACTAACTGCACAGGACATCCTGTTTTATGTCCGTAAATTTCAACTTATTTCCGTGGCGGAGCTGTACGCCATCGGGCACGTCAATAGGTTGACGATTGGGGAAGATGTTCCTTGTGGTAGTAACCGTGATTAAGTATCTGCTGATTTGCAGGCGAGATGACTAAGCAGTCGCGGACAATCAGCGGTAGCATCTCAGAGCTTAGAGTTCTGGGCTGGCCGCCTGCTTCTTCATTAAACATCTCAAGAGCTCGTACGGTGCTGTGTCAAATACAGTGTGACTGGCTATAGGGTCAGTGACCACTCACTTCAGTAACTGGAGGTGAGTATCCAACGGAGAGCGGATAAACAATCTTGCTGGCCACCGGATTTTCTGTGGACTGCAACCGAACACAACGAAGGCAAATAAGTCACCTGGCTGTCAACGGTCTCCGTATTCGCCCCGCTGCCTTGCGGGTCAGGTCTTTAAAAGCAAATGGTCGGGGTGGGGTCCTTTAAGTCAACCCTTTTCCTCGGCCTGGAAAATCTAGAAGCTCACTGCCCACACAACACATGGATCTTCGCATTCTTTCCCCCGACTCTCTTCCTCCCTTTTGTTATTACTGGTGTGTTGTGGCACTCTGTCAAATGTCTATTGTCCAAGGGATATATATATATATCCTTGTTTCTTCTGTAAATAAACTGCTAAAAGTTAGGAAATAAATAATTAAAGTCTTCTTTATCACGGTTACATTGTTACGATTGCTTCGTGGTACGTTGCTTCATGTTTGTGTTATGGCTTGCCCCGGCCACTGATAAAATGTGCCCTGGTGCCGAGGGAAAGAGGTTGCACTATTAACATGTACGTTGATCTATACCCACTCCAGATACCAAAATAATCTTGATTACTCAGTCGTTAGTTAAATGATCCACTCAATTTGTGGTTAACTTTAAAAAAACGAGCAATTAATAACTGCTATTCAGCCTAATGTAAACATTTGGTAGTTTCGTCCCGGCTTACCCCACAGTGTCATAACAGCCAAGATGATACTCACTTTGAGGTAATGTGTAGGTTGATGATGGTTTCTGACTTTGGATAGGATATACTTGGGCGTTTGATGCTGAGAAATTCCATCAGAAAGTTGAATGTTTATCAGCTTGAAGGTTAATTTTGTAGACTCCGTTTCGGCCAAGCAAAGACCGATTTTATTAACAGCCTGATTATTTGGCTTAAGGTGAGTAAGGTGCGTGGCATATTTAGTTTTTGTATTCACCTTATAATAGCGGAATGCAAATTGATTTGAAGCTAAAATTTCCTATGTCACACGGACTATTCTTTTTGCTTTTCGCTTTGTACGATAAAACTACATTTTACCTTCAGTTGATTTTACTGACTGTAAATGTAAGGGGATCGTGTAGAAAATTACTCATCAAAATTAAGTTGATTGCAACTGAACAGGGTTGGACAATCATCGATATCCGAAAACAGCTGAAGTACCACTTCCTCTCTCTGAACTTGCCGACAGTGCGCCATGGCACGGCCTTGTGTAAATGGTGCTGAAAGCGATGAGAGTCCATTTCCTGAACTTTAGTTCCAAAGTACCTTATCGTATTATAAATGGTCTAAGCATGGGGCTGTGGATAAGCGATCAGACATGATCATTGTCCTCATTGTAAACGTTAGCTAGATGTAGCAAACACCTAGGCAATTATGCCGCTATACCTGAAAAGAGAAAGACAGCATGCAACAGAAGCATACTAGCTGATCCACGAATAGCTAATGGACATTGTTCCTGAGAGGTACCGACCGGATATTGTGCCACGCAAAGTTTATAGTAGGTGTCAGAAATAAGATCTGGATTGGAGAGTGAGGCTAAGATGGAGCTTGTAGGACTAGTTAATACTAGTCCGAGACGGTGCGCGGATATCAGAAGGTGATTGGAGTCGGACACAGCGGACTGTATTCGATGGGACTACAACAAGAAACGGACGGATGAAGCGAGGCAAGAGCGTACACGTGAGCGCGGGAACTTACAAGGCAGTTGTGTGTCGAGCCGGTTGTAAGATTAAAACAAGAAGGAGTAATGTACAATCGGTCAACAAGTAAATTGTACACGAAAGATAAGTTATCTTTTTGGGCGCTACAGAGCTCCCCCCCCTAGAAGGCTGAACATAGAAAGCCTTTGAAATCGAGAAGGGATGTTGAAACCAGGTTCGTAAGGCGCAATCGCGCCGAGTAAAAATGGGCGTGCGTTCGTGTAAATGGGGGTTCGTCGGAAGTCGGAGTCCGCTGTGCCCTTTTATGATTCGTTATTTATTGAATGCAGGTAGAGAGTCCGCTGTGCATTTGCACATCTCTAGTGTGCTCACGGGGCGGGGTCGGGCGTAGTGCACGCATGCGCTGGCATTGAAGGCAGGCGCGAGCCCAGGTACGAACATCTTTGTTTACGCGTGGCCAAACGAAACGTTCGGTGACCAGTTTCAAAGATGCACGGATACCAGGATGTGACAGCGAGTGTAGTGCGTCAAAGACTGTGTGTCTGAAGGAGACGGGCACGAGAGGTCTAGGACAACCTGTGGACGTGCCACAGAGGATGGTTTCTTCCGTGGTTTGGAGAGGAACAGGTTGCACATGCAGCGAAGTGGACTGCAGAGTGCGTTGTATATCCTCGTCTTGAGCCTGAGCCGATGCCATTGCAGCAAGGTCGACGGTAGGCAAAGACTGGAGAGTGAGGTTGACGCGTGAGAGAGCGTCGGCGAGGGGATTATTGACACCTGAGACATGACGTATGTCAGCAGTGAACTGCGTGACAAAGTCTAGATGTCTTGTTTCCCGTGGTGAGTATTTGTCGCTAGCAGAGTTGAAGGCAAAGATAAGGGGCTTGCGGTCAGTGTAGACCGTGAAAGCGCGGCCTTCAAGTGTGTGCCGGAAGTGACGTATTGCTAGGTAAATGGCGAGCATTTCTCTGCCAAACGTGCTGTAGCGGGATTCCGTTGGCTGCAGACGCTTGGAGAAGAACCCAAGGGGTTGCCAGCGCCCACCAACGTGTTGTTGGAGGACGGCTCCTACTGCTACGTCTGAGGCATCAGTCGTAATAGAAAGAGGTGCAGTCGATTCGGAATGAGCGAGGAGGGCTATGTTGGAGATAGCATCCTTGAGCTCGGCGACGGCTGCCTGTGCTGTGTCAGGGAAAGCGAACTTACGTTCATTTCCTCTGAGTAAGTCAGTCAGTGGCTGCATGAGCTGAGCGCAGCGCGGAATGGAGCGTCGATAGTAGTTGACCAAACCACAAAATCGACGCAGGTGCTTGAAGGAAGTCGTTGCATCCACAGCTCGCGGAGAATCCCTACGTCCATGTTGGACGTGCCGATGAGCTGTTGCATTTCGCGCAGCAAGGCTGAGGGCATCCTATCTCCTAGCTGTAGATCACTAAATAGTTGCTGCAGACGGACCTTGTCAGAAGGCGTGATTCGCTGAATAATAGCCTGTTTAAGTGTCTCGTATTTCATTACTAGAGGGGGGCAAAGTATGATGTCTCTCACCTGCGAGGATATACTATAAGGAAGGCAAGATATTAGCTGGTTATACATGGCGAAATCAGAAGAAATCTTACGAATATAAAATACGGATTCTAAATGTAAAAACCATAATAAAGGGTCATTCTCCCAAAAAGGGGGAGGGGCCAATGCAACCGAATTGACCATGGCAGGCTGAACGGCGTTAACTGCGCATGGAGACGGCTTATGCTCTAGATTATCCATTGCAAAAAGCAGATAAAAATGTCGTAGGTGAGAAAACAATATGATCACAAGTAATGAATCACAAAATCACTGGAACGAGCTCACCAGAATGAAAATGCAAAATGGCGGGCAGCGTGTTCCTGACAGGGGGTCACCAATTGTAGGACTAGTTAATACTAGTCCGAGACGGTGCGCGGATATCAGAAGGCAATTGGAGTCGGACACAGCGGACTGTATTCGATGGGACTACAACAAGAAACGGACGGATGAAGCGAGGCAAGAGCGTACATGTGAGCGCGGGAACTTACAAGGCAGTTGTGTGTCGAGCCGGTTGTAAGATTAAAACAAGAAGGAGTAATGTACAATCGGTCAACAAGTAAATTGTACACGAAAGATAAGTTATCTTTGTGGGCGCTACAAGCTGCACGGAGAGATAAAATCACAGCAACACTGGGCATAACGGGTTGTACCACCATGTACATTTCCAACAGTAAAACCATGAAAATTACGACGCCTTTCGTATGGCATAAGTCTTAATCTTATGGAAGGTAAGCTACTAGGCCTTTAGCAGGCATCTTCCCTTATTCGAACTTTTCTCGCGACACAATGGCCAGGTTATTTCAAACTGTTACCTTTCCTAATTGCACGGGTCTTTTTGGAGCATTCTTCTTGTGAATGAATTGCCAAGCGTAACCTCAGTGGGGGCTGCGAATTGCCTTAAAACGAACCTTGTTCAATTTGGGCACAGGAGCAAGTCTCGCTTCCTGATGTCTCTGGTGAGATCAAACCAGCTCGAAACTAGTGGTGCAGTGCAGTGTTTTCGCGATTGGTAACACCTAATATTCATCTGCTTCAGCTACGGCTGCAGTGATGCGTTTGACAGAGTTCACTTCAATACGCATCGCCGTCCACATTGAGATTGTGCCTCCCAATCCATTCACCAAACAAGTGCTTCAAAATTACCCCTGCAGTCAGTTACTAGCTGCATTGATAAGCTTTGCTCGTCGTGACTAGTTGGCTTAGTGGTTGAGATTTCGGCTTATACTCAAATGTCACGGCTTCAATGCCTGTTGGCTCTGCCTGATGAGATCAGATAAGCTCGAACAATCATGGGGTGCATCGTTTTCGACGAAGCAAGGCGCGTCAAGCGTGCATGATCGTTGTCTTTGTCGTGCATCCTATGCGTCTAACTAATCAAGACCTGTATCATTCTAATCAGTGGATATCTAAGATTTAAACGGTGTTACCTTCCATTTTTTGCATAAAATAAATGGTTCAAACTAATGTAACTTGCGTGCTGATACGTTTTGCGAATATGCAGAGACTAATTATCTATGCAGAGTATGCCTAGACGTAAGAGTTAAACCGCACCAGTCGTGGTTTCGCTGTGACTTGTATGCGGATTGATGTGTCACGACTTCGGTACTCCTATCGAGCGGCAAATTTATTGACAACATCGCCTGAAAGCCTGCCTGCATATGACTAACAATCTGAAGATTGGTTGTATCGGTGTGACACTGCTAATCTTGCCAGTTGACCTTCCTATTCCAGAAGTCCGTCACTAAATGGCCTATAAGTACGACCAAAGTCGGTTACACTTGTACGGTGTTTTTGTTGTTTTGTCAAGATCATGTGATCCTGATTTTTCGTTCCGTTGGGTTAGAGGTCTTGTGCAGTGCTTTAGGGCTTACTTCTGAAACGCAACAAGTGAAAAGATTCAACGATTTGTGACATAACTAAGATTGCATCGTCGGCCTTAGAGCCAGCGAAAGAAGCTATACGGTATGCCAATGAGTGCCGTTCAGCACTAATATATTACTTCTATTTTGCTTACTTATCCGCCATCCCTGAGATACTGGGTTTTACTTATAGCTCTGACAAGCTTGGCAAACTACCGTGTCTCGCCAATCTGCTTCTTGCTCCGGAATAATGGACCAGGACAGCTGACGATGGAGTCACCATAAATGTGGTTTACTTCGACTTTTCTATGACCTTCGACAGGGTCAATCACTTTGTTCTCCTCCACAAGCTTGCTGCCTACGGTATCGAGGGTCCCCTGCTCACCAGGGGACCAAAGTAGCCAACACTCACTCTGAAAGCCTGTGCTTCTCCAGTGGTGTACCGCAGGGATCCGTCCTCGACCCGCTTCTGTTTTTAGCCTAAATCAATGACCTTCCAGAAAAAATTCAATCCCCGATGAAAATATTCACAGACGATTCTAACACATGAAAGGCAATTCGCTCAGCATCTGACCGTGTCTATCTTCAGGAGCATCTGGCTCGGATTAACAAATGGGCAGCAAGGAACTATCTCCGACTGAACCCTGCAAAGTGTCATCTGCTAACGATGTGTAGCAGCTACCTCAGCACATATCTTTTGGGGCAAAACGTTCTTCAACATGTGACTAATGAACGCGAATTAGGGATCATCGTACACGAAAGTCTTGGTAATTCGCTTCAGTGTTTGTAGGCAGGAACTATGGCGAACTTGAACATGAGGCAAGCTATAGGTACTTTCGAGTGATATCTGGTAACACTGTTGATTAACTCACGTCTTCGTCCCCACGTTGAATATGCTGTTCACGCCTGTCGTGCGTATTTGAAATGAGACATTCGTCTACTGGAGCAGCCTCATAGAAGGTCACCAACGCAACACGTGGAGTATCCATTCTCAGTTACGAACTGTGTCTTTGTTTACTCTATGTGTTCTCCTCAGAATACCGACAGCTTCGCGCCGATCTCATTCTCACACGCCGGATACTAACTAACCGTGAGCATCATGTACATCACTGTGGATCCTAGCTCTTTAAAATTAATCCCGAGGCCACCACCTGAAACTAGTGGCGCATTGCACCCCGACACAAACGCCCAAGACATTCTAGACTGGCCGCACTTAGAGAACCCCATGAAGCACAACCGCAAAACCTCGTCATGATTACAGAGACCTGGTTAAACCTTGAGACAACCGATTCGGTAATCAATTTACCCTGTATGTCGCCGCTTCGGAAAGATCGAACCGGTAGAGGTGGTGGTGTGATGCTTTGTTATACTACAAACCTCCGATGTGAAGTGGTTGATCATCCGGAATCTCGCGCTTCTGATTTGCTTTGGTTCCGCCTACCGTGACAGAACAAGGCCACATGTCTACTAGCCATGATTTGCCTCCCACCAACCTCTACTTCGGAAATGAACTCCAAACAGAACCACGTCATTCAATTTGCTTTGAACAAGTCCTACACCCACATTCTTATCACTGGTAAAGTAAGTAAAGTAAATCGTCAGCTGTACGCCGTAACGGCGCTTCGCTGCCACGCGACCACCACCAGTCGCGCGTGTGCTGAGTATACCGCCAGGAAGCCCGCCCCTACGCGGATTCGAACCGGTGACTTTATAGTTGCAAACCAGACGCGCATACCACATGTGGTGAATGCACCAAACATTTTAGTGCTAAACGCCAAACAACAATGGAAAAAGTTTAATGTCTAAACGGCTGATTATTCACTGTCCATGCTCGAAAGTTCTCGTTTTTACTTTTCCTTCTCATTTTCTATCTTGTGGATCTTGTAAATTTATGCTTTTTATCAAATACTAATGAAATAGCGGACACCAATGATGGAATGTGCAGCTGCCATCAAAATGTGTATATTCTTATGTCACTGATATGCGTTACGGAATGACTCTCATTCTAAAGCCTTTCATGTTTTCTAAATATACCTCCACCAATCAGGGTTCCACAGTAAATGCCATTATCCCTCATCATAAACAATAAAGGAATTGGCACTCAAACGACGTCTCGCGAGATTACTACGTAATGAAAAGCACACGATGCTGCTACAAAGCGGTTGTTGTTTTTGCAACATTCTTGGTCCAATACCGCACAGCTGTGACAAAGAGACAGCCAAAGGAAAATGATTAAGCTCTGTACAAAGAATGAAACTCACTTTGATCCCTATCTGTGGTTCCCACTGAAACCTAGCTTTTCTCCTCGCATGTGATCCATCCATCCATCATTTTTTCAGTCATTTCACATCCATCAACTAGGGAATTACGCTGTATACGTTTAGTTGCACGTTTTCTACATGTGAGGATATCTGTTGATTCCATCCTCATTTGCCGGTTTTAGATATGAGTTACCAACAGTTTATGAGCGAACTACATCGGCTGTGCTAGTCTATTTCTCTTCAGCAAAACAGGGAACCATGGTTGAATTTAGTGATCCAATTTCCGTTACACCTGCGTTTGATGGCAGACTTACCACGAAAATGGTTTTGATGCGGTCTCGATCAGAAGACATAACTACGATTTCCAAGGTAAATCTATGGTACGTTTCACTTTCCAAAAATTAAATAACTCTTTCATATTCCAGGGGGTTAAATCTTTCCGAAGTCAGCCTACTGCGTTCAATGTGCAATTTGAAAATTGTAAATTTGAGGTATAGCGGGCTAAAGACAATTTCAGTTTGGCTTTTAAGCACAAACAAAGTTACATCTTTGGAGCCTTTTAGTCATTGCTCACTATTACAAGAGCTGTACTTACGTGGGAATAATGTGCAAGATATACATGAAGTGGCTCATCTAAAGAATCTTAGCAGCTTGCAGAAACTGTGGTTAGAGGGAAACCCATGTTGCACTGCAGGTCTGCAAGTTATGTATCGTTAACATAGACGATCTTCGTTTCCGCTTTCTAGTGCTGTCAGTATTACCGGAAAAATTGAATTCCCTTGAGCTATATAGATGCACAGTGCTTCGAAACCTTATTGGTTTAACTTACTTAGACTATACAGGTAAGCTACATATTTTCTTACCCCTCCATCAAAAACAGGACTGCGATTCACTCTAATGAATCAGACCGTTTTGGCAGTTGTCAGTAAAATCTTACGTGGGGATATAAATGGTGTTGCTTGGTTTGATCTTCTATTACGGCGAGATATTTGCATACGTTTCTTTAGCAAACTAGATAAAGTCATCAACGTAAATTTCCAGTGAAGTAACTTACCTAGTCCACTTTTCACCAAACCTCAACTTATCTATCTCAACACATGGACTGGATGGGGTTCCCAGAAAAGGATGTGCGACTTCAGGTCTACAAGATAAGCAAAGCAACCGGATAATTCAACTGGTCTGGATGTGACGGATTTCTACCTATACCATTCAACTCCCCCTACCACTCAGTACGCAGGTCAAACTGCTTATAATGCCATAAGTTAATTGGCGGCTTAAGTTTGGTAAGCTCGTCGCTTGGTGACGGGGGCTATCCTGTCCTCTGCACGGCAGCAACGTGTAAGTCAGTGGATAGTGAGCGGCGCTATATCACATCTACTAACTTATTTACTATGGTCGTTGCCATTCCCCTGTAGCTCAGTGGTCTCAACCACGGACTGGCAACACTCGAGTTGCTGGTTCCAGCCCTACCAGGGTCCGATGGAATGCGCAGTGCTGGCGATTCCAAAAAGGAGGAAATGGGCGTACAGTGTTTTCCGGGCGTGTGACGGCTGCCTGAGTGAGTCTAGATATGACGAATTTCTACCTATAAAATTGCAATCACTATGCTGCCTAATATGGTGGCTAGACACTCGTTGGCCAAACTTTTGGTCCAAATGGTAAGCAACTGTATCCATTAGTGAGTGTTGCTTTACATACTTCCAAACAGTTGCATGGGTTGGTGTTCAATGTAACGTGCGTGTGCGAAAGCAAACGTTCATTCGTCTGGTCTGAACATACGCATACACATTGTACCAAAGGTACCGTTTTACGAGGAGATGAATTTTACGTGTTTTTGTGTACCCCTTACTTGAGAGCTCGTGTCCCACCCGAGTGTCCAAAATAACCCCATCAACAAATATCAGCTCAGAGGCGAAGGAACATAACTTAAAAACACAATAAAAGCCGTACTGGTTCTGAGTTTCACATCATTCATGGTTTGTGACCGCGTAGACTCTAACAATGAGAACTGACATTCAGTAGATGGTGCCGAAGATGCGACCACTTTTCAGAGATTGGGAACTGTCAATGGACCTTAGTAAGTTATTTTCTCTTTTGTAAATTTTTTTAACACAGCACTAAAGTTAACAACCCTACTGCACTTATTTACCCTGAGTGCCGTAGCTTATCTGGCCAACGTTTGGGCGTAATAGAGTTACGCCCATCCGAAGTAGTTAGCGACACAGAGCTGTTACTGAGCGGAGAGTGTACCACCCCTACAGAAGAATGGGTGAGAGACTGAGTTGGCGGTCTACTCGTTTCAACGAAAGTCATCACATGTGTTCCACGCACTGGACCCTAGCCAATGATTTTCGTCATACAACGTGAAGCTAAATTTAGAACTGAACTACACAAAATAAAACACAAGCCTGAGACAACATATTGCGGGCAGTAGGCAATGAAAAAGTAGCTGAATTAGTAGGTTCAACGGATCCAATTGCTGTCAATTTGAAGTTCGTGGCTCTGTGCGTAGAGCGACTGTCACCGAAACTTCATTGTTTTACTAATGGACAGACTTATTAGTTGGACAGCTTAACGATTGCTTCGACTATACTGCTGCAGGAATTTTACGTAGGCTACTGCCCCAGCAATAGGATTACTTTAGAAGGACTCGCACGAAGTATGATAACATCTAGCGACCTAACAAATAATTTGGAAATAACTGTTTTGGCGCAACACATCATATGTCTAGGAGCTTGTTTTACAAAAATGTGACCTTAATAATAATGCCAACGCTAAATGCAGGTAACTAACTAGGAATGTTGTAAAAAAAATTTGAAATAGATCCAAGGTTAGCTAGTTGATACTTGCTCGTAATCGAAATTCTAGGTAGCATTTTCGTAGACATTCACCTAGATACTAAGCAGAACGAGATCCAAAACCTGATTGCTTTCACCCCAGCCACTTGAAGATTCGGCGTCGTTTTTTTATACAGCGCTGCGCACGATTGCTTGAATCATCCCATCCTACCCTACAATATGATAAATATGGTTTCGACCAATCGGTAACTTTTTCTGAGGACAGCGGTTGGAGGTTAGAGTCCGAGCATATTTGACCGCATTGATTGTGACGTACTGCAAGTTTGTATACGTCGACCCCACATATTTCTATTCTATTTTTTATCTTTCGCGAATGCTGTCAGGATTTAACAGTGGTGCAAGGCGCTCGACCACAACTTGGTCCATTAGCGTAATCTTGGGAAGGTCTGGAATTAGTCGGCGAGGAACACGCTACCATTCAGAGTAGACAAGCGTCTGTTTGTTCACACACGCCACTTACGCGCCCAACTCTATAAACTTGGAGTAAACGATCTTCAGATCACCTCCCAGGGGCGCTGCTTGTGGGTGCTCGTGCAGAGCGACCACGGTTCTTCAGACAGCATGGATCCGTTTCAAAACGTTGTATCCCATATACTAGTCTCTTGCAGAGGACACTCGAGAGTTTGGTATTAAGCTTCTTCTCCACGGCACCTATTGCCTACGTTCACCTTAAAGTTGAATACGCTTTCCATGGTCGGCAACATTGGCAAAGATCTTCGCAGTACTCGACATACACAAATTTTGGCAACGAAGTATATCAATAGATTGTTCAACCCTCTATGCCGGCAGAATTTGGAAAAGCGGGAACTTTATGTGAACACTACCTGCAGCCAAGTGTAGGCTCCACATAAACATAACCAAAACTGAGCGATCGTTATCGTATGTACCACCGGCTTCTGAAGATAACCCCAAACACTAATCGATAGGTTAGCATGTAAAATTTTCGGTGCAATGTATTCAGCTAGAGTGTCTATGGATTTACGTCCTCATAGGGTTTACTAACCCTGAAATACCTTTCCAAACTCAGTTACATTTGGATTTACTCCAAACATTTACAAAAAGTGATGGAACATCGCACCCAGCTCCCTACGATTCGTTACATGAAGGTGGTACTATGGTATATAGTCATGTGACAGATGATTTCGAGTAATAATCCAGACTGATACACGGAAACGGAGGCAAGCCAATGAGCCACTCGGTTTTTCTTTACAAGTAATACTAACTGTAACAATTTACTACCCTGTTTCTCATGTTTCCACCCTATTTCTACTATCTTACTTCTAATAGATTTTATCCTCTCGCTGGCTGATACACAATCTATTTCCCTTACATGTATAATTCATGCTATTGCAGTTTTCCTTGAAGAACTCTCAGGTACTGTTAGACATGTGCCCTTTAGGCATTATAACCATTTCTCCTGCTAATGCTTTGCTAGTGTTCGTGCAGGCTGGTGTTTAAATGACTGGCTAGTAGCTAAACTTGAGCACGACTTTATGGCTTCATTTCGGCCGTAACGATCTAAAGTGCTGCAAAGCAACAATAACTAGCTTTTCGGTGACATACAGTGGGGGTAACACATTAGTCTGTATGCGATGTTTCTGACTTCGACTCTTCCACGCGTTTTGATATTCCATGGAACCAACGGCTGTCATGATTCTTCGGTTTTCATTCATTTGGCCTCAATGCTCTGCTTTTCCGCATCTGGTAGATAATTGGTGGTTCAAGAAGATAGTGGCGGTTTGTCGACCATGTATTTAAACCTCGCTGCACTTGTACTGGTATTAAAATACCTTGATTGCACAACAGGCCGCGGTTCCGTTATTTGCCATGCCTGTAAATTCGGTCTAACTGATCAACTATTGGTTCATACTTGATGACAACAATGCTTATGACGACGAACGACATCACAAAACCAAAGTAAGGTTACTTTGATAAAATAAATGCTTACATCATTAAAGTCATTGATTTAGTAATGTTCCGGTGACAAACGGTTCGCAAGAATACTTGCTTCATGCAAGCAATACCCCTTTTTTGTGACTACAGCTCGTCGATATGTATTACTAATATCACTAAATTTTCATTTGCCAGCTGTCACTTCCGAAGAGCGGATTCAATCCCAAAAATGTGGACTGATTTTGACAGCCCCACCACCCGTCAACTACGATGGTGGATTAGATGATGCTACAGATCAGCTTTGCACTTCACTGGAGCTCATGGATGAGTCCGTGCTCGAAACAGATCTGACGGAAACTGAGAAGAGTATGATTATAATGCAAATTTTTATTTTGTTGCATTACTTCGTTTACAGCTCTAAGCGAAGACGAAACGATCCAGTTGGAAAATGACGCTGATGGGGTAAGGCAATACCGTCTCATTCCAAGAACAGTAAATTTGCACAAACTTTGCAGTTAAAACTAGTTTTATTCCACTGATAGTTTCATTGGACAACATACGTTCCATCGAAGAGTGCACATGGTTTACACCGCTCTTCCGAATAGGGAGAAGTAGAACAAACGGTAAATAGCCTGAAGCTTCACATGAGGTGCATATTTCCCATAGGCGATAAAACTAGATCAAAATTATTCCGTCCATCAATATCAATTAGCATCTAAATCGTAGCAAACAAACCACTGATATTAATCACACTACTGAAATATGAACCGATCTAACACTTGATATGCTATCATTCAAATGCCTTCTATTTTTATCTGCAAGTCCAAGTGTGTGAATGCGGTGCTACCCCGGCACACATAGTGATTTCCGCTGGTTTTTGCTTACATCTCAGTATGTTAACTAATGAGTCGGCAACTATTAGACACACTACCAGATCTGATAAAACTTAGTGTAGTTGTACTTCGTCGTTTTGGGTCCTGCGTTTATCACCTCATTGTTATTGGTGCTTGGAGGTCATGCATCGCAAGGTATTTGTAGCATAATTATAGAGTCACTTTGTGGCACCAGCAGAGAACGTGCCATGACCTAAATATCTTTTGTACGTTTATTTTACGTGTTTTCCTCTACGCGCGTTGAGTAAATGCGTGGGTATCATGAGCACAAACTAGTCTATCGCTCGCCTAATAACCGCTAAAACATGCAATTACGACAAATAAACGTTTACTGCAATATCATCACCATGGGCCACTATCATACAAATCAACTGCCCATTCCTAACGTCCAGGTTGATAGAGAGCGTGCAGGTGGAACGACTGTATCAACCGCAACTGATCACGTGCCATTCGCAAGTAGGTTTATGGGCACGTGCGGATCTGTAGACAATAATCCTAATCCTCCCCTTCGTCCTTGTTACATACACTAAATCTGTAGCCGACTGCGACGACAGTGACTTCAACATTGTGCATCGACATGCCCCAACCATGAACCAATCTAAACATGTGTACAAAGGCGCCACATTTTGAGGATAAGGTAGAATTATACCTGTTTATTATACCACACTTTGTGTATTAATTTGAACCTGGTGACGCTTAGCCCCAGGATGTGCCTGAAAATAGAAAAAATCGAACTGTACTTCTTGCCGCAATTAACTTCTTCCTACCAGATGAGGTTACTGAGCAAAATAGCTTTAAGTATGTGTCTACTGAATTTGTTGTCGGTAGTACAGCTTGTTAGGATTTATGAAGTTCCCCCGATCGTCGGTTTTCAGCATCGGCCCATCGAGTCTTTCTGGATAGATCTAGCGGCATACGAATGCACGTGCGTGAGAATGATCTTGATTCAGTCACATGGTTAGATGCTTTGAGTTCACACTTGTTTGTGATAATGAAAAACGGATCGCGTGATGCAAACTAAACTCGAGACAACCATTATGACTCAACCAAATGAAATTTTTTCTTGCATCATTATAGTGATCCAACGAATTATGCGTTAAATATGCTCTGAACAGCGACACCGAGTAAGGTTTTCCAGTACATTGAAGTACTGTCTATGGATGAAGTAATACAAACGGATTGAGGGTAGTGTGCAAAGATTTCTAAAATGAAAACGATGTTTATTCACAGCTGTTGAACTTTCATAAGGAATAGCATCCCATCTACATATAAAGGAAAGGCATATTTGACGTGTATTACAGTTCCATGTATTTTGCTATAGCTTTCGAATACCTATTAATTGAGCTAGTAGGAAAATTATTTAACGTGGTCGCGTTAATGTTCATACAACTATATCGTTCGAAGCTGCTGCAATTTTTTGTTTATTTATGATAAATGGGTAGTGCTATACACCAGTAAAGATCCCGTCACTCTCGAATTTGACCACAAACTCAGACTATAGGATGTGAAGAACTCGATGAGGGAACTCACATTCAGACACCGATTCCCCCGACAATTGAGTTTTCACCAGCGCTGGCGTGTGGAAAGCATTTCAACGTACCATCTGCTTGGATGCTTGAAACAAAGTGAGCCTGACCTTTTGACCTAACGCAATTGCTTGATGCAAAGTCGCATGTTTAACTTATGAAGTAATGGAATACGAAAAGCCAGTTCAGCTCCTGATTTGGAGCAGATTTGATTGTATTTTTAGGACAGTATTTCACCACTTCAATACTAATTGCAAGACAAAACCTGTAAGGTTTGTAACATGGAGGTGCAATCCCCGTTTTTCGCCCGTCACTCTAACCTAGCGGATTCGGTGCCTCTTCCATCGTAATATTGCTGTTAATCCGCAGAGCAAACGCACACGTTAGATACGTAAATACATATTCCTTTTTCATGAAATAACTGAGTGAGGTAGGAAATCCCGCAGTCTACCGATAAACTGTGTTTGAATGCTGTCAGAACATGCTGTATCACAGCATCCAATGTATCTGGGATGAATATAATTTAATTCTTTTCTGTTTTCGAAGTCCTCGAGTATCTGATGATTTACCCACCTGGTAGCATGCGTTCAAACTGATTAATATTGTGTTTTGATGAGCATATTTACGCCATTAGTAAGATTTGCACTTTGGGGTTTATTATAGCAAAATAAACAAAATGTGTAAGTCTTGTTGGCTACTGTCATGTAAACAAATGCAAGCGTACGATACTTAGCATCAAACACGTTTTCCGTCCCAAGGATGGACAAGCGTCTGCCTGACTACAACTTTGTCATCAAAGTGCAGATTAACCGCAACTCAATCCACGACCATCGAGCAATTCAGTAGTATGTAAACTTGGGATTCGCTTACAAGTGAATTCACCTATATGAGAAGGCAGGCTTACGCTTCTGTGCCCTGAATTTATCCCCGGTTCCGCACAGTAAGAAAGGCTGCTCGCATTCAAGCTAAATATCCTCCAATTTCGGTGAACGAATCATAAAGGCGCTCATGTCACTACGGCGTGTCACCAGATATTTCTCCAGAATAATCCGACCCAATATTGTTCATTGTTACGGAATAATGATCAAGTATCGGCCGTTGGCCGAGTGGTCTGCGCACTTGGTTCGCAAACATAAGGTCACCGGTTCGAATCCGCGTAGGGGTGAGCGTCCTCACGGTATACTCAGCCCGCACGCGACTGGTAGTGGTCGCGTGACAGCAAAGCTCCGTTACGGCGTACACCTGGCGATATTTTTAAAATGACCATTTCAATTAACCAAGGTAAGCGTTAAAGAGGATACGTTTTGTGTGCTATATCCTACAATTGCTTTGATTTATTTTCCGGCTGCAGAAAACGGCGCCTCTGAATTGATTGGACCCCACAAAGTAGTATGACTAGCAATAATGACCGGCCTAAGGACAATTAACTGACATTGCATAGCCCGTATGAACCAAATATGAAATCACTTCGAAGAGGAAGAATAAGAGTGGGATAGTAACGCAATATTAATACCACTATCGAATTGCCTATGGGATACTGGGGAATACCAACCTTCGACACTGGGCGTCAGCACGCATGGAACCAGACAAGTCCTGTCAACGACTAAAAATTGTCCACTTACCCACCGTGTGGAGATTTGGAAGTGAGCCAATTGTCTCTTTTAGCAGTGGCTTCGTGTCAATTTTTACGAAATTTATTTGGTTCATCACAATTAGCTTACAAGCCAAAAACGCTAAGTAACGATACGGAAAAGCATCAGACGATCGTTTTGCCCTAGTGCAGCTTGTCAGTGGTGCGCATTCCGTTCGTTCTCTTCAAAAGATCGAACCGAAGACCGCTAGTGGCTTGAACCACTGGCCAGCAGATTATGCCACTCAGTAATGGGGGAAGATGCACGACCACCATGAATTGAAATTTAACTGTGATTTAGCCAACGAGATTGTTATCTTCATGTGGACCAACACCTGCACCAATACATCAACACGCGCTACCTGAAGCAGATGAGATGCTCACATAACTAAAATGGTTTTTTAACTTGAAGAATGGTTTATCTATACGCGTGACTTACTTTTTACTGGTACCCGTATGCATCTGCTGATTCTATCCCATCAGTCTCGTTGAGTGGATGAAGAAGCTGTTTTGCAATCCACAGATTTTCTTCTCCTGCATCCGTAACCACAATACAAACCTTGCAGCCCCAATAGCACAGTAAGATTTCATACTCGATTGCTGGTAGCTTGATTGCATGTGGTACAAAGATTTACGTTATAATTTCGTGACTGAAATGGCCAACTCAGTGTAGAAATGCCAAAGCAACACAAATTCCGGCTTTTGGAAACGTGCAGTTTGCTCATCCACTGATTGTTGACGCAGGATTCCTCCGCGACATTCGTGCATAGGGGTAGTGAGCTTCATTTTGACACTGCGCAGCACCAAAATAAATAGACATCTATCAAATGTTAAACTCATACGCAACAAGTTAGATTTTTGCTGAGTGATAGGTGGAGTGTTCACTGTACACATCCCAAAGCACCGGGATCGAGGTTACTAAGTAGATCTGTCTTGAAACTATGGAAGCGTGTTAAAAGCTTCAGTGAAGCAGCGCTCCGGGTTTCCAAACAGTCAAAGGCTGTTGTGAACGTAGCATCATTTTGCTGCTTTAGTGATATCTACGCTGATCGCTATCTTCAGACAAAATCTCGCGCCTTCCCGTTCGTACAGCTACTTGTCACCATAGTTAAATTATGGCGATGGACTTATGAGTGTCTCTAAGTGTAGCTCCGAACCAAAAAGTTTACTCTAATCAATCCGTGAGTGGCAAACGGATTTTGATGGTGTGTCTCTATGCGTGAAGCTCACTTTATGTGATTAGGTCACAAAGCTGGTTTTGCGTGCGAACACAAACTTCTGACATTTGACTCAGCGGCGTCGAGTTAAGAAACTATGCAACAAGTTTGAGTATGCCGTGGTACACAGTACAGCAGAATTCTTCGCCAACCATTACTGATCGCATAAAGTACTCAGTACATGATTACTGCAACATTAGAAAAAGAAGATGACGTCGCAATTATATTCCTTATAGTGCAAACCAAGTGTCTTTTGATGGGTATCAAGTTCGCGTCCGTAAGGCCACTTTCGACGCTTACCAACAATTGTATCTGGTTTGAACGCATGCGATGCGAAACCTAGTACCAATAAGCATGTAACACACGCATCCCAGATACGTAATTCCAGCAAAGAAAAGACGGCTAAACAGCAGGAGGTTTCTCAATCAATTGAGAATGTACAAGATTCATGGAAACTCGCGCCACGAGCCCGGGGGTGGGTGTCAGATGATTGACTGGCTGGTTTGAGTGGTAACCAATCCGCGCACGGCTGAAGTAAAAGGATCGAAGTCATTCGCGTACGTGACATTCCCTCAACGCTTGAAATGTTTATGCTCCTGGTACGAAACGGTCAACGGGTTTATGTGTACGCTGAGATCTACGAAGCGACGGTGCATCTGATGATTGTACAGTATCCTGGGGGTTGTTTCCGTCTCCGGCTGAACCGATGCTGAATCACGTAGACGTTCATCTGCTGTTGTCCCAACAAAAGGTGAGAGTATGTGGTCTGAGGGTCGCCGTACTATCCGACCATTTAATTCGAGACCTGCTTGGGTATAGTCATCTTTAATTACAGTTGCGGGTTGCCAGCAGTGCTCATGGGGAAGTCGTGTATATACGGGATCACGCGGCTGCCAAGTAGAGTCGTGGTCATCTTGCGATGCGGCAGCTTTGTCTTGTTTCCTCTCCATTTGTGCTCTATGATTTGGTAACAGTGTGTGAGTGAGAGAGTGGAAACGGAGTGTTCGGCCAAACATCATCTCCGCAGGTGATTTACCAGTGGCTTCCGAGGGCGTTAAACTGTAAGCAAGCAGCAAGCGATCTAACCTCGTCTGAACAGTTCTTGGTGCTTGTCTTGAGAGACCTCTTTCAATTGTCTGCACCGCCCTTTCCACTAGCCCATTAGAAGCAGGGTGATATAGAGCTGCACGGACATGCCGGACACCATTACTATTCATGAAGATTTCAAATTCTTTACTAATGAAACATGGTCCATTGTCTGTGCAGAGTGTCTCCGGTATCCGAAATTTTGCAAATGACGACTGCATTTTGGAGATAGTTATCTCTGTAGTAAGGTGGACAACGGAATGAACCTCTATCCATTTCGAATGAGCGTCAATTAGCAGCAGGGATAATACACCATTAATGGGTCCAAAGTAGTCCGCATGGATGCGCTGCCATGGCTTTTCAGGCCAACGACAAGGGTGTACCGGACCGGGAGATTTATTTGACTGGTACTGTTAACAAAAACCAGATGTTTTTTGATTGCTCTCTATTTCTGAATCTAGGCCAGGCCACCAGCAATAACCGCGCGCCCAGGCTTTCATTCGGGCTACGCCTGGATGTGCGTTGGGAAGATTGTTTAGGATGACCTGCCGTGCCTTTAGCGGTAGAATCAGGCGGGATCCCCAAAACAAGCATCCATCGTGAAGGCTCAATTCATTTTTCCGTTGTGCGTAAGGTTTATGATTGATGGGAACTGTAGTTAGTCGGCCGGTTGTTGTAAATCGCACTATAGAAGATAGCGTTGGGTCACGATCGGTCCACTGACGGATGGTGTCACCTGTCAATGGAGTGGTGTCGAGGTGTTGCATTAGATTTACTAGCTCTACTGGTTCCTCCAGTATTTCGTCTGGGGTTGCATGTAGTAATCTGCTTAGTGCATCCGCTGTATGATTGTTCAACCCAGGAATATAGGAGATTCGATATTTATATACACTTAATATTAATGCCCAGCGTTGCATTCTCGGGGAAAACATCTGCTCGATTCTCTTTGACTCGATCAGCAAGGATATCAGTAGTTTGTAGTCGGTTTGTATTACGAAACAGTTGCCCCAAATGTACTGATGAGATCACTTGACGCCAAATATAACTGACAGCCTTCCTTTATCCAGCTGGGAGTAATTCTTTTCGGCAGGTTGTAAAGTTCGTGAAGCAAATGTAATCGGGTGAATGACACCACTCGACATTTTGTGGCATAGAACTGCTCCGACTCCGTATGGAGAGACCTCACACTGTAAGATTAACGGTTTTTCACTACTGTAATGGACCAAAACAAGTGTGGAAGCAAGACACTTCTGTGCACAAATAAAAGCAGATCGATGCTCACTTTTCCACATTCATAGGATGTTTTTGGGTATCAGTTCGTTCAACGGAGCAAGGTTGGTTGAGGCATCCGGTAGGAAACGACGATAGGGCGACAACATTCTTAGGAATGATCGTAGTTCATCACTATTCTTGGGTTAAGGTGCCTGCACAATTGGCGCTATTTTATCTTGCAGGATTTGCAAAGCGGTTTTGTCCAGTTTGTAACCAAGGTAACGTAAAGAATCGGATAAGAACTCACATTTGTCCTTTTTAATTTCAACCCACACTCTTCTAGACGCTCGAGAATAGTTCGCAATGTATTAAAATGATCAGCCTCACTGCGACCATTAACAAGGAGATTGTCCAAGTATTCACAGGTGGACGGTATATCCTTAACTATATTATCCACGGTCCGTTGGAAAATGTTGGGTGCTGAATTTATTCCAAACGGGAGGCGTGTGAACTGGAATAGTTCCAGGTGGATAGTTATTGTGGTCAGTTCCTGTGACTCATCATCAAGTTCAGCCTGAGAGTATGCGTGACTGAGATCCAGCTTGGAGAACTTTTGGCCGCCGGCTAAAGTCGCGTACAAGTCTTCAATACGTGGTAGGGGATATTCTTCCACTTTCGACTTTTGGTTGACTGTCAATTTGTAGTCTCTGCAAATATGGACGGAGCCGTCAGGTTTGAGTACAGGTACAATCGGAATGACCCAATCTGAATGTTGTACAGGAACTATGACTGCTTCTGATTGGAGACGTTGTATTTCTGCCTCAACTTTAGGGAGAACTGCATAAGGTAATGATCTAGCTTTGTAAAATTTTGGTTCGGCTCCCTCTCGGATTTTGATAGAAGCCTTGGAATGACGCATTTTCCCAATTTGTTTTCAATCAACGAAGAGATCTGCTTCAGTAATCCATTCAAACTGCTGTCTTTAACCGTGAGTTGGTTGAGTTGCATTGTCTCGGGAAAGAACTGGATCCAGTCTCGACCCATGAGATTCGGTTTGTTCCCAGAGACAACGATTAAGGATAGGGTGAATTCTCCTTCCCCGCGCCTGGCTTTAATGAAATATCTGCCCAACACCTGAATTGGATCACCTGTGTACGTCTGCAATCTCGAGTTGCACGGTTGCAAAAGTGGTAGCTTTTTCATTGAACCGCGGTTTACAATGGTGACCGCCGCCCCAGTATCTAGCTACAAGTCTATCGGTTCATCCTCTATCGGCAAACGTATTGTGTAAGGAGAACAGTTTTTGAGTGTCACACTATTCAAGTACACGGAGTTAAGCTCACTGTTCAACTTTCCTGGGATCTTATGTTCCCGTACCTCTGTCTTGCTTTGACGATTTGACGAGGCGCTGTTCGTGGGGCGGGAACTTTCCGATCTACAGACGCGTGCTAGACGGCCTAAATTGCCGCATTTCGGACAGATACATTTTTATGCCAGCAATCGGAAGCGTGACAGTATCACATACCGCAACGCTAACACAAAAATCGTTTTCGATATTCACTGGTGTCTTGTTTGCGGGTCGCGTGCACATCATCAACTACCGGACAACCATTAAACTCGCGTAATTGGTGTTTAATGTTCTGTCGCTGGCGAACAATGAGACAAACGTTTTCCCACGTGGCGGCCGACTCAACCAAGAATACCAAGTTCTCTCTGGCACTTTCGTCCGATATTCCCGCAATCAAAAATTGAGTTCGCATTTGTTCTTCAATTTTTCCGGGTGGAATATCATTATACACTCAGGAATAGACTGATGAATATGTGCAATAAAATCATTGACGCTTTCGTTCGGCTTTTGGACAAGTTTCGAAAAGCAGTATCTAACGGTGTAAACATTTTGTTTCAGACACCCATAACGTGGTATAAGTATCCAAAGCAGAACTGAGGGTGGCGTAGTTTTCCAGTTGTAGGGCATCGTAGTGCCGTTGATCTTCCTCGCCAAGCACTTGCCTGAATAGTATGATTTTGTGAGCCTCAGAAAGACAAACAGTAGGATTCAGTATAGGAAATAATTCCACATAGTTACTAAATGATTTTCTCCATCTTATCCAGTTCGATAAGGTCGGTTTTCCCTCAGCAGATGACCAATATATAGGGGGTGTATTCAACATTGGGTTCCTCCTTTTCGTCGCCACTAAAATGTAGTACCACTTCGTATGTAACGCACGCATCCCAGATACGTAATTCCAGCAAAGAAAAGACGGCTAAACAGCAGGAGGTTTCTCAATCAATTGCGAATGTACAAGATTCATGGAAACTCGCGCCACGAGCCCGGGAGTGTGTCAGATGATTGGCTGGCTGGTGTGAGTTGTAATCAATCCGCGCACGGCTGATTTAAACGGATCGAAGTCATTCACGTAGGTAACACAATGGAACCAGTACACTTTCAACACTCAAACGCATTGTCCTAGCAACCTTTCACACGCCTCTGAAGACCTCGTCCTACCCAGGGAATGGGATGAATTGAAATAGCAGGTGACAGAACAATTTGGCGTCTTTACATGACTTGTTATGCAAAAGGACAGTCTTGCTTCGTTGGCTACTTTCGGCGCACAGCAAAGCGAGGACCTGGGAAGTATTCTTGAAGCTTTAGCCATACCGTGTTTTCTTTGTCTGAACTGATCCAACAATGCGTCAGACTCCTCTAATACAAGTCGATTCTATTTCTTAGTCAATACATCCTTTGAGAAGCAGAGTACACAATTTCACATTAAGCTCAGTTAGATGCTAAAGTCACTTGTGTTGGTTAACTACCATCGAGGCGTCGGTCCGCTTTCCGCAAAAAGGTACATGTGAGTAATTCACTCCAGTAAAATCAGCCGCCCTACTCTTAACGCAGCAATATCAGGAGTCCCGTGGCTACCGTCAGAACTGGAGGATTCAGCATTGGTATAGTTTATTTAGAGTTTGGCAACTCCATCAAGACAAATAACGGGTATAGAATTGTACGAACTGTTATAGCTATTAGCTCGTAGAAGGACTCGCCTAACAAGTTGTCAAGATAGGTCATCAAAATATCATCTAAGTTAACTCCTATCTACTACCCAATAAGATGAGACTCCCGGACATGCAGCAATCGTTAATCCTTCGAGAAGCGCAGGGGGGACAAACAAACAAGAGTCAGGTCTATTCTCGCATGCAATTATTTACGCCTACACAATGGGTGGTACTCGACAGTTAATTAAATACACGAAGACCATATGCTTCCTATGGAAATCATTTCGGACTGGGTCACGGTGGATCACCCGTGCAAATTCTCTCACTTTGTAGACTCAGGATCAGATTTCTAAAACAGCGTGACATGTCGTGTACATAAATGTTATCTTATCAGAACCAATACGGCTGCCTGAGAACGCTAATGTTTTCCGACACTTTTTGATCGCTGAATGGTTACTGGATGCCACATGGCACGGGTTACACGTTGTCACTAGATATCTCCCCTACATTACTTGCGCCCAGATAGAATAATGCTAAAAGCACTGATAGGTGACCATCTAGAGAATGCACGAAAACAAACAAAGCACTAAGTATGTCAGTTTTTGTGATATGTTTCTAAGCTGCCGCCCACACCCAGGATTAATTTCCAACCAAAGTACCTTTAGAATACCTACCGTAGGTTTTGGGACGACAAACATATCACAGGAATGAGATCATCCAGATTCAGTGTGTTCTAATCCTGTACTCGCAAGAAATCATCACATATTGGTCCTAGAGGGCTAAATGACTCATATGTAGTGCGTTATATGAATCCACAAAGCAGAAACGTTTATCTTTGCTTATGACACCACTTTGGAGGGGACATTTAGGTTGTGTTTACTGCGATAAACACTCTATTCCATTTGATAAGTGACGGGTTTATTGTTGTGGTTGTGAAGTTGCATTTAGAGTGGAATTTCTGAAGTAGTCAGTAAAGAAGCTTCTAGAGCTCAGTGCCATTCTCACAGTAGCCGGTTAAATAGTCGCAATTTGGTAACAGAGGAAGTCAAAAGAAGATAACGTGAAATTAGACTTTACTGCCCGTATGCATGACCGTCAAGCTACATCCCAAGCCTTAAATATACTAAGCCACTTACGCTGTAGTTAGTCTGAAAATGATCAGTGCAAACATACAAATTCCATAACCGCGACTTACATACCACTGACTGCGTTCACGTGACGTTTTGTATTGTTTTCGTTCTGACCAAGAATATTCTTAGCTTTGCAGGAGAGCAAACTTAATCGATGGGTTAACCAGTAGAAACATCTCGAATAATTGGTTTTAAGCATGTTGGTGGGTTGCGTTCGAGGTGGATTCACCATAGGCTGTTACCTGTGCTTTAGTACACCGTAAGATTAGTCTTTTCGCCTTGTACGCTTTGTTACCGATAGCGAAGCTTCTTCCTTTAGCGGTCGCAACTCAGAGTAACATTGTGTGCCAAGGTAATATTCGCACAATCGCCTCGAGTTGAACTGAAACAGCTTTCCGTATTTCACATTCATTTACCCGACTTACCTAATGGATCCAGATATGTCACTCAAAGTATGCGCTGATTATCCACTGCTTAATCGCGCAAACTCCCTGACAGTAGTAGTAGTAGTTTGTAGTAGTTTGTACTACGTAGTAGTATGGAATCTTTGACCTAACCATAAACTCATTCGACAGACAGACGACGTCGACTCAACAGGAGATGGGTATTATCTGATGAAAAATATTATTAACAAGTTACTATTGAAATCGCATCAGTTTTTAGAACACCAATGTGAAGATTATGAGCGTTCCCGGCACATCCATTAGTACTTTCGGCAATAGATGTATGTCATGTTTTAGCAACTGTATGTCCCACACTCCTCACTTTCGCTTACATGACAAGATACACATCGCTCGTTCATCCTAAAATCTGTATTTGAAAGTGAAGAAGATAGGAAGCTGGCTTTTCCAGACATAGTTGATCAGTTGATCACTAATTGTCACATATTTAAATTTAACAAACATTAGTCAAGCAAGAAATGACTAACCAAATAATCCATTGATGTTGGCTCCGTCACCTTTATTTTGAAAATATTTGTTTAGCGTCTATTCGGTCGGATAATCTTTAGTATTTATCCCTACCAGTGGCGCGTATGCTTCATCGAGATATTCAAGCTTCACTGATAGATAACACATATTCTTTTCTTGACTTTTCTTGGTTCGACTTGACGTGATGACAGATTGCTAGCGCTGAAGTCCTCTGTTAGCAATGTGTGAGAAATTACTCTCCCCACTTCAATTACGTCCCGATGAAAAGTAAAATTGAGGTAGCAGGTTACTTTCACTATCGTCTTACAATAATTCGCATTTCGTACCAACGGATGGACCTTAGAAGGCACGGGGAAACAGCGTGTTCCTTGCGCATTCTATAGTCGGTGCTCATCATAAAATTCCTATGCCTGTACAAAAGAATAAACATTTCAGTCACCTAGTGTTTAACATTCAGTTTTTGTTGCTGACTAGAATACCTAAGATCACTCCGGGTGACTTTAGTCCAGACTCTCAGAGCCAACATTTCACTACTCCTTTCAAAATCTGGAAGTTAGGCAACCGATTCAGTTACCAAATGCTTCCTGTGAAACATGCCAAGAGCGTGACTAGAAGTGTATCGAGGCGATTACTACGGTGTTGTCGTGCCGTTCCTCTTCGTAGAAAGCGAGAGTTAGCACCGTTTGTAACCGTATTAAAGCTGCTCACAACTAGAACATAAATCTGGAACAAATACACATTCCCAACGTTGTAAGATGTGATAAGGTCAGATTTGAAAAGCTTCTGTTGTGCACGGCTGAAACTAATGCTACCAAGTTAGCGTAATTTGAATTGTTTGGATAGAGAGTAGTTGTGTAGGTATTTGATTGCCCTGGTCATATGTTGTCTTGAGCTTTAACATTTCATTATCATTTTTGTGAAATGACTATAGATCGTTTCTTGGAATAGGCCGCTTTAGCCGCTCTGTGACAGAAGGATTAAATGTGAGTGTAATGCAGCGGTTCCTGAAGTCAGGAAGCTAGACTGCAATATCAGCAAAGTTGCGCTGCGCTGAACTCGGGGCGAAGGCGGTAAAGTAGTTACCAGCTAACCGTAACAGTGCAAAGAATTAGTCGCTTTAGAAACCCCCAATGTATCGGTTACACCAGCCAACTTTCAGGGCCATCGCGTTGCGGTCCGAAGGAAAATGTTAGCGTTCCGATCACTCAGCTTTAGCGGAATTTAGAAAAGGCCGTGCTCCTTAGATAGCCACATGTGACTTTCGTGGTTGCACGTACCGCTGATGGCAGACTGAAAAACTCGTGACAGATGAGCCAGAGCAGATTGCACCAAGTAACACTAGGGTGTCTCCTACCGATTCAAGTGATGCAAAGTTTAATAACCGCGAATTAAACCATTCGTCTTTAAGAACTGCTCATTAGTCGTGATGTCTGCACCCCTAATAAGTAAGCAAACCTAATCCGAAAGAGGGACAAAACCCAAAATTCTATACCAATAGGCCTTCGTAATCAAAAATTGTACGAACTTTTGAAATACCTGAAGGAATGAAATTGGTGACTACAGGTCGTTGTGTGGGTCGGTTAATGTTAAAGGCACAATACAGCGAGTGCATAAATGTTCTTTATTGAGCCAAGATTAATGAATAAACTTGAATTCATCGGAAAATGATAAGCAGAAACGGGTAAGTACTCTTGCATTGGCAAGCACTACTCACAGTTAACAGCATGTCCTCGTATTATTAAGGATAGTGTGTGCGAATTTATCAATCTAGCCTGTGATACAAATAACGAAAAGGTTGACTATCGTTTTTATCTACTCTGATTTGTATCTAGGAAAACCCGAAATGGATGTAGACTGAAGCCTAGGAAGAAAAATAAATTTACCATATCATCCAGGAGATCACACTTTCCAGTTGGTGAGGTAAGTTCTATCACCTTTGTTAGTCCTCTAGACATGCAGCTCTCAATGGTAAATTTTACGTCTTTTAATAGTGGATCGAGTCTGTAGTTAACGAAAAAGGAAGACTGGATCAAAGATGATCTTATACAGGGGCTGTTTTATATTTCCGAGACAGTGGTAATACCTACGCAGATGTTGATTTTCCTAAAGTAGCTGACTGAGATATCCATAAGCGCACAGTATTCACATGACTTAAGGTACCTTTGGCTGCATTGAAATCGACTTTTCAATGAGAAGTTGTCTACGCTAAGTTATATGCTCGACGATATGGACGATAGGGTGCTCTCAATACCTAGAATTATGTTCTGTGGACGGAATTACGACGTTAAGTGAACTTTTGAGAAGATTCGTAGCAGCATGCTTAAGCCGGACAGCTACCAAATATCCAGGAAATCGCTGGACGGCCATTTCATCCTTTTGGTACTCGTCAGTAGCGCGCACCCGCAGGCTTCTTGGCTGTGTGACGGCTGTTTGGCTAAGTCTAGCTGCGAAGAATCTTCTCAAAATAACAATAGATCTCCCTACTACTCACTGTTAAGATCTTGCTGGGCCTGACCGATAATCCTACTCGATGCTCGACATTGGATAATATAAATTGGCTGTCTATCTCTCTTGACCTATTTCTGATCTTTCCAACTATACACTATTTCATCCTAAGTTCACCGTCAATAACCACGGTTAAAGCAGTCCGTTGCGGATTAGTTTGTGCTGAGTATTGCTTGAATGCTGTATTCATTGCTTTGTCCTGCAGTAGCTAACGGATAGGACATTTGAACTGTCACTTTCTTTCCATATTCGCAGGAACACTTTGTTTTCGCCTAAAGATGAGTTGTAGGGTCACAATATTATGTGCGCATAACCTAGAATCCGATGCGCCAAACATCATTTGCGCATCCACTCGTATAACTTGCCAAAGATTTGTGTCAGCCAGAGCCATAAACTTGCATACGAGCAAGTCAACTGCTAACAAACTTGAACGAAAGTCAATAAACTACCGAGGCGTTCAGTGAGCACTTGATCTTATGAAGTCAGTACTGGATGGAAGGTAATCAGAAGGGACCGAGCTCAGCTGAGGGGGCACCGGGAACGAGGTGAACCTGCAGCAAATTACTTGACGCCTTAGGGGATGGTCATAACGATAGAGGCAGCAAAGATGACGCAGAGCAGAAAAGCGTACAGAGTCATCTGCGAGACTGACGCAGACGATCCGGAACAAGGGAAGGATGTGATAGGATTGTGCAAGCAAGCTGCTAACTTTCCGCAACCCAACAGAGCAGTTGGTTGGATGCCTGTGCATATTTCGTCTACGCGCTGATCGGTTCGCCGGAGCCGGTTTGTTTATCTGTTTCGGAAGATGAATCTCGTGAGTGCAACAGCGTCGTTGGCTATGGAAATGACTTAGTTATTTATATCGAGGTTCCTACATTTTTGTCAAGCTATCGTTTCCGCTAAGCTTGCTTTGTCGAATGAACTGTTTGCCCTGAAGGACCGAGTTCTATGACAGCTTGCTCTTCTTTCAGGCTGCGCCGAGCGACGAATGTAACGTTTTAACTTTGTGCTCCCCTCTTGGACTGCATATTTAATATGGAAACGAATATACTTGTTGATCTACAGTGGTCATAGCTGTCCCTCAAATGTGCCGTGAGCTCGTCTCAACAGGCTCAAGTTTCAGTTCGTTACATATGCTGCTTTTGTAGATTGGAACGAATTGTCAAGATTTTCTTTATCTATGATACCTACGTCCCGTTCACTTGTCACCTGTTGCAGAACGTTCTGTCCCAGAAAATATGTGTTAATGAAGCTGCTATGCACCGCCTTCAGTCAGCAACACATTGCACAAATAGGAGGGATATGTCATATATGTCAACGAGAGCATACGGACAGAGAGTTGGGTAATTCGATGATAACTAAACAATCCAATGGAAGGTATACATCGAAAGAAACGTTAAATAATTACGGCGAAATGCGATCCAGGATAGCACCAATAGTTCTCACACGTTAAACTTTGGTAGCGGAAACGTTTGGGTTGTCATATGAAGTTGACTAGTCTGGCTCTCCGCATGTATTGTGGCATTCACCAATAGCTTTATACATCCGAAGAGTCTACTACTACAGATCTGACTGAATGACAAACAAGGACAAATAAACAAACCGATCTCTTTCAGATAGCATTACATTTCCTATGAACCGGTTTAAATTGCAAGCTACTGACTGACTACACTTGGCTCACTCTCCCCTGGGAAAATCCTCACATTGGATTCAGGCGGGTCGATAGTAAAGGGAAAAGCATAGAGGACAGTGCAAAATTCCACAACCAAGCATCCAAAGCACGCTGCAGTGCCGTGGAGTGTGGATTGATTTCATCCAAATTTGTGGTTCAGTTTGATGCCAAAAACAGCTTCATCACCATTATACGACCTCCGCGTGCGCGGTACCTACGGTATCTCTTCTTCAGCGTCTGGACTTTCCGGAACTCAGGTTTGTGGTTATTTGCCTAGTACACAACTAAAAGAGTGAAAGCGGAGAAGGCGAACAAGGATATTTCGAAGTGGGTCCACCTTCATTTCTGCGAATGCAAGCAGAGCTCTGCTTGCTTGTGATTAGGTGGACACGTGCGCATTATCGCGGTTAGTGACAGGCCCACACCTCCTTCAAGCTACCAGTGTTCTATGAATCTGTCAACTGAATGGCTGAAGAGGATGTGCATGCTCGTGGAAACTAGTCTTGTACTTTAAAGATTCATTCACTGCACTACTACTTTCGTCGATTACCGAAATACTAAACTGGTGTATGGTGGACCACACTGGATGTTTCGAAAGTAATGGTTTACTTTTGCATCCAGCCCTGATTGGACACCAACAAGCCGGATACGAAACTTTCGACACACCTGTTACAATGTTTGTACATATCTTTAATGCTAATGTTGGGTTCATATCGTGAACACCTCTTGGCAACCGCTGGGTGGGAATTAGGTTACGCCTTACTTCTAGCTAAGAGCCATGACAGCAATCTGCGCTGGTCAGTGAACTGATCAAGTGCTAGATCCGCTGCCTTTCGGATGTACATGTAATCCAAAGATTTGGCTGAAGAACCGAGTCTTTCTTCTGTCGGGTGTAGGCGTCCTGCGAGTATACTAGACAAACATTCTTCCTCTTCGGAAGTTAGAAACTGGTCGATGGCCATATTCCTATAAAACCTAACCCTGGGAGACAACAAGTTCACGGGTTATAAGCTCACAGCGCGATTGACGTAGAACACTAACGACACACGCTTTTCCTGACGGTGGGAGGGCGTCTCCGGATTTTCACTGGTTTGCTACCTCCCGCCTCAAGCCAGCCAGCCTCTGGTCAAATTGGTGCAAACCCGCCAAAACCCTTCTGCGTCTGGTCGTGGTTGCAGGTTGGTATCCTACCACGTTCGCAAAACATAAAAATAATTATAACTCTTCAAAGGCTGCGTGTGACGGACCTCAGTCAGATCCAAATGGGTCTCTGCAGTAATACTCCGGAGCTGGATCTGTTCCCCACTGTATTGCGGGTCAAAGTTGGGTTAAAGTTTCCGGGTAGCGTCCCTCAAGCAAACCCCAACATCATCCACTGCCTTTTGCATCAGGCTATTGAGCCAAAGGCTCCGGGTGGTATCCCTCAGGGAAACCTCAAGTAGAGTCACCACCTGGTGTGTGATTTCCCAACATTGCAATCGTATATCTGCGCGCAAAGCACTCAACATCGCGTGCTGGAACGTGCGTATTTTGCCGGACCGGAACTCGAGTGAGCACTCCCATCGACGCAGTGCATTGATCACGATGGAACTGGTTTGTTACAACATCGATATTGCAGCGATCATCGAGACCCGGCTTGCAGAGCAAAATAAATTGTATGATGTTGGGTGGGAAACGTAACCTCAGCATCACGTGAACATGGGGTCGGATTTGCACCATCCGATCAACTACATGGTGGGTGAGCCGAGTGGCATCAGCGTGGGACTGATGACTATTCGCCTATTACTCGGAAGTGGTAAGTTTGCCACCTTTATAATGCCACCTTTATAATGCGTTATCCTGATGACACGTGTGATCAGTTCTACACTCAGATATCCTCCGTGATACGGTCTGTGCCGACCAGCGACCGTCTATTTCCGCTGGGTGATTTCAACGCGCGTTGTGAGTGATGCTGCGCTGTGGACAGATGTCATCGGTCCGCATGGCATTGGTTCAGCGAATGTGAACGGTGACAGGCCGCTCTCACTGTGTGCCACTCACGGCCTGTCAATCAGGAACACTCGGTTTGCACTGAGTGCGAATGGTATACCAACGTGGACACACGAACAATGAACAATGAATTTATATGGGTTAAGAAGCGTTGCTTTACAAGTCCCGTTGGATAGTTGGTGGGGATAACAACATAACAATAATGATGATAAGGATAGTAAAATAGTTAATACTTTAAATATGAAAATAAGGACCTATCTTTTGCTCCGCTTTAGTCCTGGGATCCTCTTAGATTCACAGCACCTACAGTTAACAACTCATAATTCCATGGCAAACTCCAGGTGTAGGATAGAGACGCAGTGTTAAGTAACAAAGTATAAGTGGATAAGTGCATCGTCCAACCGTCTTTTAAATACTGTTAGTGTCGATGCAGAGACGACCGATTCTGGCAGAGCATTCCACGGGTGACAGACACCAATGGAAAAGAAATTTCTGCGGCACTCCAGACGACTGTATTTTTCTGCGAGTTTTAATGAGTGGCCCCTCAGGTTTGTATTGCTGCTGAGTTGCAGTAAAGGGCGGCATACATGATGTGGGTCTCGCAGAATCAAGTATGCCATAATCAGGTCGCCTCGTAGTCTGCGATAGCTTCCACTGAACACTCCCAATCGTTGCAACCTCTCCTGGTTGGAAAGATTGCACATTCCAATTACGTTTTTATATGCTCGGCGTTGTAGCTGCTCTAGTGCATTAAGGTCGTGTTTCAGCCATGGATGCCAGGCTTGGATTGCGTATTCGACATGGGGGCGAACATACGCACTGAGCATTTGTCGAAATATGTAGCTGTTTATTTGTCCAAACGCCCGTCGCAACAGCACAACGTGTTAGTTTCCAATCTTCGAGGCGTTTTCGGATTGCCTGGAGCAACCCGTCATCTTGAACCGCGACACCCAAATCACGTTCAAGAGTGGATTGCTGTAGTATATTCGTTCTGAGCCGGTATGAGTAGCTGCCCTGATGTCGGATGGAAAGCACCTTGCATTTACTGACGTTGAAATGCAATAAGTTTTGGGTCGACCATTGATGCGCCGCATCTAGGTCACTCTGAAGCACATGTTGGTCGGCGTTCACCGGGATCCTGCGCTAGATCTTGATATCGTCGGCAAACATTAGGAAATTTGAAGCGATTCCTTGTGCAAGGTCATTACTAAACACCAAAAGCAAACGTGGACCCAGAATTGAGCCTTGCGGTACTCCACACTCAACTTGTATGGGGTTCGATAAAGAGCTCCGAACTCTGACCACTAAGTGCCGTTAAAGTAGAAAGTTGGCAATCCAGCTTAAAAGAGGGTCACCAATCCCGTAGTGCTGCAGCTTGGATAGTAGTATTCGATGGTCTAGACGATCGAAAGCCTTGGAAAAATCCAGGTAGATCACATCAACACCTTCTCCAGCATCAGCTGCCTCGGTCCAACTACTGCGTGCAATTAGTAACTTCATTGTACATGACCGCTGTCGACGGAAACCGTGCTGCTCAGGAGTGATGATGTTTCAGTTTTCCAGATAGCACACCAGTGCATCGGCAACTATAGATTCCATGACCTTGGAGAGTATAGGAAGAAGGGTTGCTGGGCGGTAGTTGGAGAGATCAGTTCTGCTTCCACCTTTGTGAATCAGGGTTATTATTCCAAGCTTCCACATGGCGGGAACTTGGTTCTGGTCTAAGCAGCGCTGGGAAAACTGAGCTAAAGGTCCTGCCAGTTGGCTTGCTGCTGCTTCCAGTGCCTCTGGACGAATGGTGTCGACACCCAGTGAGCTGTGTTTGCATGGAGACGTCAGTTTTTGCAATACAGCCTCCGCGGCAAAAGTGATGTGGGTTAGCCTTGGCGAAGAGAAGATAAAGGTTGGTAGATCGCTTGGTGGCAAGACCCTTTGAAACGTGGGAGCGTGTTGCATTTGTAGCGCGTTTGCTGCTTCCGCAGTCGTTCTTGTTGGGCCATCAGCCGTCCTGAGTGAAGGAAATTCTTGCCTCACCTTTCGCAGGCTATTAACATGCTTGTACATCAGTTGGCGGTTAGCACTGAAGGTTTGTGCGATGTTCTGCTGATAGGCGGCTTTGTCTTCTCTTAACGGTTGTGTGCAGTGGTTACGTTGGGCTACGTAGTTGTCCCAAGTTTCTTGTGTTGGAGCTTCTCTGTACCCTCGCCATACTGCGTTGCGTACTGTCATCCATTTTCCAGTTCTGCTCCTAACGAAAGAAACTGACTTACACTTATTGCGATCTTTTATCTCTGAAGCCACTGCAATCAGCTGACTGAATTCTTTGACGAACTTGAGCCAGGCGACTCCCGGGTTTTTTTCGAGGAATCACTAATTTGTGGCGCTGACGAGCTTGGCTAATCGATCGTAGCTTGTGATGGCTCGCACAGTCTCATCGTTCTCTTTCAGATATTCTGCATAACCGACGCAGTTGAAACTGATCACGGCGTGATCACTGCGACCCAACGGACAGTCTAAAACCTACACATCAATTATATGCTTCCCGTTGGTATGCACAAGATCTAGTACAGATGGCTTGTTACCTGTGCTGAACTGAGTGGGCAAAGTAATATGATTGTAAAAAGGAACAGTAGTTACTAGATCTTGTAGCTCGGCTTTGAATTGTTCTCCGATCGTGGTAGGAGTTTCTAAACAATGTACATTGAAATCACTCATGATAAGAATGTGAGTGTACTTTTGTTTTAACCTGCATCTTAAAGCAGCCGCGGTGTCGAGCGGTCGCAAAAAACTGTCCTCCTGCGTTATTCGTCTCTAAATCTTTGGATTTATTCTCAGAGAGACCTATGCGCCATCAATCGATTTGGCTCTGCGAGCTCCTCCTACCACTGTTCATCTATTGGATCTATCGTTCGCGGATCACCAGTAAACTGTGCTCTTGCAACTTCGAAGCCAGCCGTATTTGAGCCTTATCGGAGGATTTATTTTTCCTCTTGTCGCACAAGAACACGTGTGGTCTTATGTTAAAGATCTTTTTGAGAGTCACCCGATCAGCTTACTACCATTCCTTCAAGTCGCTGTACAAAGCGATAGTCGTCAATTTGATCCGCCCTTGGAACTGCCACTGTCGTCATTAGACAGTATTTTCCAAGTCATCTTGCTTTGCCTCAATCCTACGTCGCATCGCTGCCTATCCACTACCGGCTGGACGGACAGCATGCACGTCGCCTATCTACCCTGAGGAACGTGTGACTCATCTGGCCGCGACAAGACTGGACCCGCTGACCTCAAACCAGCGCTGATAGGCACGCAACGGTGCGGCAGTATCGTCTATCCTCTTTCTACCCCTTAAAACAGCGCCCCTACTGAGAACATGTCTCGTATATAAGGCAATGCCGAATCCTGTACTCAAGTGTAAAAAGGGCTCTGGTGTGTACCATGTGTTTGAAATCCTATCACTCTACCTGCGTTGGGACGGGGTCGACGAAAGCGAACACCGCAGAGGGAGTTTTGGTTCTGCCAAGTATGCAATTCTATTCCATTTGTTAGCTGTCTATCTGTGCTACTGAAGAGGTGTGAAAGACTAACCGAAGCGGTCGAGCAACTGGTGAGCGCCAGAGTTACACCCATGGGAGGAAACGGACCTGCACTTGTGAGTGAAAATAACACCCCGAATTCCCTAGTCAGGCCGAAGAAGCGAGCCAGGCGTCCCAACCTAACCCCAACGACTCAGCCTCCAGCAGTATCAACTCCATTCTCTCTCCCTCCTATAAGTAAAAACAGTGCCTGCAGCGCGCCTGCCTCAACTTCAGTTCTTGTGTGTGCACATTTCGTGTGCTTTGTCTCCGTGTCATCCGCTTCGTAGGGTTTGTGGCTTGGTATGTCGCTACACTATCGACGGTACGTAAGCTACACATCAACCAGTCGTGTACTTCTAGTTGAACGTGACATGCTCGCGCAACTGTTCGCAT
>OX104066.1:31695715-31721337 GCA_944474145.2 Dicrocoelium dendriticum | reverse complement strand
TGGCACGCCTGTGTCATGTGGAATGCCTAGACATAGTGGTCGACCTGTGGCACCACATTCGCTAACAGATGACAGCTGACGCCGAGGAGGCCATCGGGTGTGCAAACTGTAAGCGGAACAAGTGGTTTGATAAGAACAATGTGACTATTGGCGCACCGGTGTCAGAGAAGAATACAGCATTTGCTGCAAACGTGGCAAACCCCAGTGACTACGGGAAAAAGTCAATTTCGCAGAATTATACGGCGACCGACTCGAGAGCTCCCTCGCATTAAAAACGCATAGTAGAGGTGAAATGCAAAGCAGATGGAATGCTACGCCGAACGCCACCAATGCAAGAAATTCTTTGACTTCTTGAAGACGGTGTATGGACAGAGGTTGGGGTCTCTGAGGACGCTGCGCGATAGTATTCATGCGCTACCTGCACACAGACTGCAGACATGATGCCGATTTAGCGAAATTACTTTGAATAACTCCTGAACAACGTTTCAGAGATTGACTGGCCTACATTGAACGGCCTGAAATAGTATGCGAAAGTGAGTCTGGCGGACACGCAAACACTAGATGCGTCGTAGCGAGCACTTGCTCAGCTGCGTAACAGCAAGTGTGCCGGTGCCAACGGGATCCCGCCTGAAGTATTGAAATACGGCGGACCCGCGTTGGTGAATGCGCTGCACCAGTTGGTACAGCGAGTGGGGATTGAGGAGGAGGTGCCTCCTGTGCTGAAGGATGCCCTTGTGCTATCACTGTACAAGGGCAAAGGAAGCAAGCAACGCGCCACGAATTAACATGGTATCAATTTGCTGGATTGTGTGGGCAAGGTGGTTGCCCGCATCCTACTCAACCGCATTGTCAGTCAGGTTGTGGAATCGAACGTGGCGGAAGAGCAGTGTGCGTTCCGTTTGGGTTGCAACACCATCGATATAATGTATGCGGCTAGTCAGTTGCAGAAGTGTAGTGGATGACACCGGCATTTTCACTCGCTTGTTGTTGATTTCACCAAGGCATTTAATACAGTGAACCGCGCGGCATTTTGGCTGGTGTTGGGTAAGTTTGGTTGTCCGAGTTAATTTGTAAGTTTGGTTGAATGTCTGCACAGTGGTATGCAGGCGTGGGAGCAGCTGAGTGGCGAGACCTCGGACGACTTTGCAGTTTTCTCTGGTGTGAAGCAAGGCTGTGTCTTAACTCCTGTTTTGTTTAATATTTACTTTCATGCCATGGTGTCGTGTGCGTTTGATGCGCCTTGTGCTTACGGTGTTCGTGTGAAGCATCATATTGATGATATATTGCTGAACATCCGCCGTTTCGGTGCGAAAACCCTAGTCTGTGAAACAACTATGCGTATGCTGCTGTTCGCTGATGACTGTGCGTTGTTTGCACACACACACGGTGTTGCAGCACATGACTAGGGCTCATGCTTCGACAGCGCCAAAATTGGGGCTCACCATCAACTCAATCAAAAGTCTGTCTCTTTCAGACTTCACCGGAAGTGCAATCTGCAATGGTGCCGCGAATCGGCATTGGTGATGATAGATCTGAAGCCACCCTCCACGTTGTTACCTTGGGAGTGTGGTTTCGACTGACCAGCAAATATACAGTGAGCTTCGTATCCGCGTATCGAAGGCAGCGGCGGCATTCGGGAAGCTTGGGTATCGAGTATGAGACAATCAACAGCTTAACATTGGCACGAAGCTGATAGTCTACAAATTCATGGTGCCGACCGTTCTTCTATACGGCAACGAATCGTAGGCGAGCTAACGACGACATGTGAGATACCTCGAGTGGTTTCATCAACAGTGCCTGCGACGCATACTATGCTTCGTTTGGTGAGACAGCTTTGCAGACATGAGGGTGTTGCACTGATGTTGAATTTATACAGCGGACTGCATACTTTTGTTAAGGCACCTGAGGTTGCTTGGTCATTTGCGCCGTATGGATTCGGCGTGAATGCCGAAGTAGCTGTCACGTGGTCAGCTGGGTGCAAGGAGCGGCACGTGGGGAACCCGAAGCTTTGTTACCAGGACATGAGCCTATCACGTTCTATTGTTGACTACAGATGTTGGAAATCGGAGGCGGTTGCTCGGCGTGCATAGCGCTATCTGAGCACGAAGGCAGTTGTCGAGGTGCAAGAGAAAGCCGTCGTGCATGCGGAGAGGAAGCCGCAGGTGCGGAAGGGACAGTCGCCGCAGGAGTATGCTCCATAGACATTGAGCACATGATGATGTAACACATGCGGTCGCGAGTGTCTGAGTCAGGCAGGCCTAGTGTGCTACGAGCGAGGCCACTCAGGACCAGCATCGAAACGACGACAGGTCGTGCTGGTAAGATAAGCAAACCGGCACGGTGTTGGTAAGTACGCTGCATGCGCTTCCATCGATTTACTAACCGCGTGCTTGGATGCCGAGTTGCTTTATTTCAGGTGATTGGTTTGCTGTATTTTCTTAGTGCTTATTCTCTTACCGTATTTTAATGCCTACATGAGTAACGTTCTATTAACCTGCACACGTCACCCAAACCAAAGGTAATTAAGTTCGTTTATTTTTCTCGTTTGCTGTAAAGGCTTTCTTGATTCCTTATGCTGCGATCTTGAGTTTATCGCGGATATGTTGGTAACATTTATTTCATATGCTGATTTATAGGCACAATCGCACAGTTTTCGATCTATTTTATTTGATATTTTCATTTTAAATGATTGGCTGTTGCTTGGCGTACCCGGTGTGGCTGCGTTTGATGCGCATGTTGACAAGGAGCCCACCTGTCTAGCACCCTCATCCTCGATTACCGGCTCTAGACAGTTGGTCATTGCTGGAGTGGACGGGGTGCGTGGTCCTCGTGGTCGTGCTAGGCTCGAACATTGGTTCCGTCCATTGCAGAGCGGACTACGGCCCAGCCACCGCCTTCAGTGCGCTTAATCCCAAACTATAGCATGCTCGTGTTTACCTGTGAAGGAGTGTGGGCCGGCTCCGTTGATGAAAGCCAGCTTCCATCCACATGCCTCCCGGTCTTCTTTCTCCGGGTTCACACTGGATATGAGGTGTGTGGATGGAGCTGTGAGTGGTGCAGCACAAGCCACCCATGGTCGCTCAGTAGGCGCAGGCGTCATGTGGCTGTCCTATGAAGGCCGCAGTGATCGGCAAATCTGGAAGCGAATGCCACCTACCATCTCATGCAAATACATGGATTTCAACTTAAACGAATATGACATTTTTTCTTTGCATTATTCCTCCAGTAGAGGACACGGGTTATCTTAGCTGTACACCTTTGAAATTATGACACAGTAAATTATTCAGCTTATGCAGCTTAGTCCTTTTTTCGGTGGTTGCAATGCGTGCCGTCACTGTTTTTTTTCTGTTTCTGAGTTTCCCGAATTAGATCGAAAAATCAGTTGAATAACTCGGCAGGTAATTACATGAAACAGCCGTTGAAGCATCTTCTTCTGCAAGTCCTACCTAGCCGTTTAGTTGAAAATTTCGTAAATCGGATACCCAGTGTATTTCTTGTGCTACACGTAGAGCACAAATGTTCGAAGCAGCCTGAGGTATAGTATGTCATGTAAAGAAAACAGCAACATCGAGTAAACTGCAAACGTTGGCTATCATGCAGCATTCGGTTCACTGCAACTAATATAACCCAAACATTCATTGGAATATGCCGAATAATTTCCTTCCTTATTTGGGCTAACATTATTCATCGTGACTTGTTATACATTTGCTTAGTACAATCCAGTTAGCACTCGCACACATCGAATCGCTTGAGTTGACAGTTCATCCACTCTGGTATCTTGTCAAACGGAATCCTTGACTGTGCATTAACCTCCATGTTGTCACTTTACTCAAACTCTTCCTTCAGAATGAACGTACGGTTCGAAGTGCAGTTATTGCCCTCCTGAAGATTTTGAACACAAGAAGTCTTGAAATGGTCATACAAGCTGCTGAAAGACGCCTTTCCCGCCTAGATCGGGTCACCAGACAGTTGGAGTATGAGCCACAGTCCGAGCCCTTGCCAAATGGTTGGGATTCAACTATCGAGTATGATTTCACCAACTATGTGGACGACCAACGCTAACTGCACTCCCGATATCCCATAGCAAGTCGTTATAAGCACTCTGGATGCTTGGGACTCATTTGAGATAACATTAAATTATCCAGTGATGTACCGGCCACTTGTGTTTATTACCGATCCCTTTGACATCATGTTCATCAGAACTGCTTTCATATGAGATCACAATTAGGATTGATCAACAACTATAGAAATTACCAGAAGCTAGACACATTTTTCGGCATTTTGTACTAGTTATTAGCATGTTCGGGTTAATGACAAGGGGGTCTGAGCAGACAAATTAGTGCTTGCGACACCACAGAGGCAGAGTGCTACAACTTTGCTTGGCAGCACAATATTGGCTTCATATATTTGTCATTGGTAACGTTCCTTTCGCAATAGATCCTAACTTTGTAACCTGCGCCATTTTGCAAACACCGCGTCGAATGGCCCTCCAAAAGTTAAAAACAAAATCTGATCACCATCAAAATCTGCTAAGTATGTCTAAAGGGCTATGTTCTACTGCAGTAAAGTATGAATCAGCTTTTAGAGTCGCGTTTGGTTTGCCCGAGCCTAAAGACAACAAGATTGTCTTGTAATCTGACGGTGCGGGTTCGAGACTGCGCAGGGGCAGCGCGACCCTTACGGTATCCTTAGACCATGTGCGGCCGGTGGTGGTTGCGCGGCAGCGAAGCGCAGGTACTGCCTACAGGCGTAATGCTGATGCCATTTTTAGTATTGCGTTTTCTCAGTCATTTGCTCATCTCCCAGCGACTGTCACACACCGTCCGCTTATAGTACATAGTCCATTTGGTTTATTTTGCTCAACGAGTAACGGAAATGTTCATGTTAACTCTGACGCCCCCTTAAGCTTATACCCAATTGACGGTCGGAGTGTTTGCTGGCTCGACAGTTTTGCTGTAATTGTTTCATCCTCATCCAAAGTTATAATATCAATGCGCTATTATCTAGCGGAACGGAGCGGCGCGATGCGAAGCATTACTTAGTGTGTCGTGCGCGCGTGCCTGCCTGCCTGCTCTATCGTCTGGGCGGACAAGCCGTGAGTCTGAGCTAAAATATGTTAACGGGAACACGACCATCCAAACTGATCTTTCGCATCCGTACATCGTAACGCTAACACGCACTACTCTGCGGTTGATATCATCGTCCGACTTGCTTGTCCGACTTTCTGCTCCGTCGGAATTAATTGCTTAAATTGGTGATCTTTCATCCGCATTGCCGACATATAACATCTAGCTCAACGTGTCGGTTGATTACATTGGCTGTAGAATACCATTCTTCCGAGAATTCTCCAGCTTGCAACGAACTTCCATGTACTAGAATCTTTGCGTTCTCTAAGCCGAACTGGTGACCTTCTTGTTCTTTACACATTGAAGAATGCCATTTATTCCGCTTATCAAGAAGCAATGTGCAATGAATTTGTAATATTTACGAAGCATTGTTTCACCATTCCCATTAGATGGTCTGACGGAATTGTTCTGAAACCGTATGATAGAAAACTGCTGGTACCTAATGCAGCGCAAGTAAGTGAGGGCTAACAAGGCCAGTGTTTTGTCCGTAAACTGGAAGAGACAGATAATACTGAGCGACGAAATACATAGGATCTCCCTTTATCCAGTTTTTCCTCAAATACGATTAGCGTCGGTGGGAAACGGTAGACGCCTGGATAGCTCTCCTGGGGATGGCATAGGTGAGCATGGGCTAAACTACTATTTTCAGTTATATCTTGTTCCATTTTCTCGCTAATAGCCCCTCTCCTTGCGTCGCGCTGCACAAATGAATGTCCAAACTTGTGTTTAAGTGGTTTTCATCAAATTAGTGAAAAATCTAAACTTCTCTGTATGTAAGTATTTTGCTCAATGATTAGAGGGGCATTTTGAAGTACTCATTATATGAATGGATTTCAAAAATGCAATCGCAGTGTCGGCCGCTTGCCGAGTGGTCCGTACGCCTGGCTTGCGATCCGCGTAGGGGCTGGCGTCCACGCGGTCCACTCAGTCCACGCGCGACTGGTGGTGATCGTGCGGCAGCGAAGCGCCGTTACAACATACATCTGACACATTATTTACCATCATTATTTATTGAGGTGAACCTTGGCGAATTCGATTACTGGGACTATAACTGATGAGGCGCATCCATATTGGGTGTTGCCCGCCGCACTGATCGAATTGCTCAAGGTTCTCTTTAACGGGAATCCTGGTCCATGAATATATCTTTTCGGCAATTCATTCATTCATTATACACGTTAGCTGCAGTTGGAAAACACCAAACTATTTTGCCGCAATACTAAACACTAAAAACAAGAAGAAAGGATAGTTACAACAGTGGAACTCCGGGTGAGACCCCAGTAACAGATGGACATCGTTCCGGAGAGCTAACATCCGGCTATCGTGCCGTAAAAAGACAGTTATGCGTAACGAATGAGATCGGGATAGAAGGGAGAGGCTAAGTAGGAGGGGATGGACAAAGTAACTTTTTGGGAAAATTCATGCATGTCCCAAGGCCTGGGCATTAGGTAAATTCACTGGGCTGGGACAAATATCTTGGCGTAATATTGACACAATAATAATATTAAAAAAAATTATCGAAAGCACTCGCGGATGTGTGAGTGTACGTTGTCAACGGGACTTTGCGCCCGCATATATGTGTCCTACACTTTAAGAGATCCTCTCTTGGTAGCCGCACGCAAGTCGGATATGTCGGGTTTTGTGAGCCTCAGTACCTGACAAATGCTGAGAATATATGACCCCGGTGGTTGACGATTCTCGTGTGATACATGCTATTTAATGTCGTAGGAAATTTCGAGGGCACAGAACAAGGTATGGTTTCCGCCTGAGCACCTACATCGTATTTGTATATTTTTATTTGGTAGGTACGGGTCACTGTACCTTCCGCATATTACCACACCCATTACATGTACGGTGGAGTCCTTGGTGGCGATTAAACCCGGCTTGATGTACGTTCACGCCGTTAGGATGCGGTGCACCGGGATAATTTGAGCTTCTTTGCGATAAAAGAATGTTGATTAGTTGTTTCATGATAACTTTGTGCCTCTTACAGCGAGCATCGTTGGTTACTGCACAAAACTGCTCGACGTGAGTAAGTGTTTCGTTGTGTCCACAGGCACCCCGGAAGTGAAGCTCGGTTGGGTTTGGAGGTTGTCATCTTCTGGAGCTTCGAGATTTTGTCGACAGCGCCCCTACCCGAAGTTGGGTTCCTCTGATTTAGACACTGGGGAAATTCTCTCGGGCTTTCTTATCCAGCTGTGAGACGCTGGCATCATTAGTAACCCCCAAAGAAAGCAGTTGTCCACAGATTGTATCAGTGAGTTGTTCCACGCTTCTCTGTGTTGCTTTTGTCAAAGGTGACTTGATTCCCAATGATCATGTGTTTCGTGGCGTGGCGCTCTATAGTAACCGCACAAGATTCCCGAATCTCCAAGCTGGTACTTGGGTGTGAGAGTGAAAGAGGGAGTTCCAGGCGGGTCGTTCCGAAGTAATGGGAACCTACTAGAAAGGCACGGAACCCCTAGGCTATAATCCTTAACTGGTACGTGAAAGAAACCGCCACCAATATCCTTGAGGAGTCGTTTTAATTTTCTTATACATACCCGGAGCGGCCTATCCACCGATTTGAGGCTCTGTCGATGCACCACCGCCAATGAGAGGCCATATGTATGGCGAGGTAAAAGAGTGATGCGCAAGATGTCCATGCGCTGGTAGGGATTGAGATGTTTCCTAAAACTCTGCTTTGAGTTGGTCTAGCGAGTCCGACCGGCATTTACCCTTCCAATCTAATGGCAGTCCAAATACTTGGAATTCCTCGCATAGCTAGATCTACGGGATCTGAAGGGTGCGTCAGTGGAGCTGTATAGTGTTCAAAGAAGGCAAATTTTTCTTTTGCTGTCGACGGTGATAGCTATTAACATGGGTGTATTGACAATCAAAATGCTGTATATCCTCCTACCTCGACCTAGGCGTTCAATCAGGGATTCTCTGTTACGGGCAAATACTACATCACCTGCGTAAGCGATATGATCGAGTGACCTGCTTGGGAAATCCACTGTGTCAGACGGTGTGCTTTATGCTTCCTCAAGGGCCATGATGAAGCGCAAGGGAGAATGTGGCTCTCCCTGACGGATACCACGCCCTGGATGGATTCTCAGACCGTTGCTGATTGAGACTCCGGAGGTATAATTAGATAATGCAGAAGAAATGTGGGTACACCGAAAGAGGAGGCTGCCCGAAGCGACGAATCGGGAGAGGTGGAATTAAAGATCTTTGAACTGGCTAGGGGAACAATGGATAATGGCATGACTTTCAAGTGTGAATACGTTAGAATGGAGTATACTATCGTGCCGCCTTCTACGCAGCCATCTTTAGGTTGAAAACGGTCAGCTTAGAGTGCAGGAATCTAGCGAAAGAATAAAAGGCGATGAAAAACGGGTGAAGACCGGAGTTACGGGAATTGGGTGAAGGTCATTAGGGTGAGTAGTTAGAAATGTTTTGGAACAAACGTTAGACGAGCCACATTCATGTGAGCAGGATAAGGAGAATAAGCCAATAATCGATTAAAAGTATGTAATGAATCTCGGATTCATTCGATTGATGTCCCTCGATGTGACACGGTCTACCGCGGGTACAGCTCCATGCGTTGCTCGCAGTGAAGAAGCCGTTTGCTCAATGGTAATAGATCTTACGAGATCCCAGTTAATATTGGTTCAATCGGCTGGTGCCCGGTTTTAAGGTAGTGGTAGTTGCGTGAACACACCATTCGGTAGTAATTGAAGCCCAGAATCACCTCTACATTCGGCATGAATGCAGTCTTCCAACGACCATGGAGTATTATCGCGGCAGCATCTTTGCTTCGCAGATGGCAACGGCATTTTATGTGGCAGTATTGAAGATGCCAACCCTGACATCCATTAGCAACTGTAAACACCCGCTGTCTGCGCTTACTGGGTCGCCATGTATGAGAGAATAAAGCCGAGTACATTCTTTCCATTATGGTACTAATTGCTGTCCAAGTGCCTCACTTGCAAATCTTCCACAACTGTTCGCAAGGTGTTCAGTTTGTCGTGTGCATCATCATCATCATTATACACGTTGGCTAGAGATGGGAAATACCTCAGCTACTGTGCCGCAAAACCTAAAGGAAAAAAGGAAAATTAATGCAACAGATGCAAGCCAGCTGAGCTACAGGTAACGGATGGGCATTGTTCCGGTAACCTACCAGCCTGCTGCTATGCAGCAAAAACATTAAATATGCAATATTACATAAGGCAAAGTAGGGAGATCATGGTTGGAGGGGGAGGCTAAGACGGAGAGGCTGGGACAAAGAAACTCGCAGCACCAATGCAACCGAGCTTGGCTCCTAGCCATGTCAAATAGTGTATCCAACCAAACGCGCTCATCGTCTTTCGGACCTCAACCAGGGATCTGAGACTCTCCAACCGAGGCCAGATTCGAAGTGAGGGCCTTCATTCCTCTCGATCAAGTCATCGCTTGGCCACCCCTCCTCTTCTTCCATCCACACCCCCGGCGCGCGAACAACGCACATCGCGAAAGTCGGTGGGTTGGCATGCGCAACATGTGGCTCGAGCATCGGAGCTTGCTGTGTGAAATAACGGTGCTGAGCAGTTCATTTACTTTTCCTGTGCCGTAAACAAGGCGTCGAACACGCTGGTTGCTCACTCGGAGTTCCCACCAGATGTGAGCCAAACTGCGAATTTTCCGTTGCTCGAACGAAACTCGCCTCTATATGTCCGCTGATCTATGGGGCCAGGTTCCACTGTGAGGTACATAGTGCCAGTGTGCCTCCCGCTTCCGCCAGAAGACATAGAAAGGCAGATTTATTACCTGTGGTCTCTGCATCTAGGTACCAGGTATCTGTAGCTGCCTTCTGGTCTTTATCGGTGTATGATTCATTCAAGTCGATCCACGTGGTGATACCGCATGGTTAGGCGGAGGATAATGCTAGACTGAGAGATGGAGCAGCGGGCTGTGGTCAGCCTATGTCAAGGTAACGGACGTTGTATGGGTTGACATTTAGCGTGACCATTGAGTCATCTTAATGGCTACCCAGATTGTAACCGCGCCACAGGAAGGGTGAAGTCAGACGTGTGGGTTTCAAATGGAGTGGTGGGTGGACCTCTTCGCTCAAGAGGTAGTAAGGGGAACTTTGCGACTGAGTGAGAATGAGGGATGGTAATGTGGCGTGTGTAACTGAAATAGCTGAGAAGTTATGGAGACGTCTCCTTGTTCCCGTGCTATTCCAACTGAAACCCTGCAATCGGTTTTTAACGCAACCATTTGATCAACAGGGAAATCGGATGCGGAGTTGACTGAGCAGCTGTAGAATATTGGACCTATCGGCCAAAATAATGGGGAAGATCGCTAACAATACAAAACCACAGTAACAAGTTTGCACCCCCTGCCCGTTCTGAGCAACCAACCACATTATTAGAGAGTTAAAATTGAACAAAAATTGCAGTAAAAGTGCAAGAAACACAGCCTTGACTCTACCGAAACACACTAGACAAAACTGCCGTCTAATTGTTAGTAGTATAGTGATATTTCACTTCTGGCTACAGGTTCCAGTCCATCCGCACAATGAGTACTCCAAACTATCCATCCAATCAGTCGCTAACCGTTGTGTCAAGTGTTGACCATCGTGACATGGTAGCTACAGATTTGGCAGTCCCAAATAACCTCCCAGTGGTCCCGGATTCGATGCATTTTGCTCAAAGTCCGCTAGGTGGCAGATGGCGCAAAACAGGATAAACAGCTCATTGGTCCCGAATGTGCACTGTGAACACGCGTACACATCTAGTAGGATGGTAATCTTTCTACTGTCATAATGACCAGACGGTTGTTAAACAAGAGAATAGGGTTTCACAAGCTGACTTACGGGTAACATGCCGCATCTGGATATCCTCATAAGTCTCAGGGATGAGGTATTAATCAAGGAGTCCGTTTGCCAGACATCAACTTGATCCGGCCAGTACTTGTCCCTCACCAGCTTCACATCGAAGTTGTAAAGGCGTACAAGTGGCAAAACCCTAGTTAGTCGTGCCAGACTGTTTTGCCAATGAGATAGTGTTAATTCAAGCGTCAATTATGGCAAGCGACTAGGCTCGAATATCTAGCGAGAAACACAGCCCACTGCGAGGGCCGCAGGTCTTGGTGCACAAGGTAGCCAAGAAGAAAGTTTACAATTAATTGATTTAACCATCCTATAATTTTATAATCTCGACTAGGTAAGGAAGCCACTATGCTGCACAAGTTATTGTCATTATGCGAACCCGAAATTTGCCCAAATGACCAACGCAAGGAGCTCACCCTATCGGTGCCAATTACCACTGTGGCACTAATTCGCATGTGACTGATGGGACCATGTCTTCCCGAATAAAGTGCATGTGCCGAGATGCGCTCCAGGTTAAATTGCCCAGGCTCCTTACTCCAACAACTTACGTGCTCGCGTAGACAACTGGTTCCCTCGATAGACAAACGCTTCCTGGTCTGGGGTCATTGGATAGTCCTGGGCTCTGCGTTCAATGTATGGTTATACCAAGTTAATCCCCGTTTCTTTTAGTTTACTGAGACTGTCGCACAGTGGTGTATCAAAAACACCCCCGGAGCAACCCTACCATTTTCGTTCTTCCTGCAGGTTATAAACCTGTCAACATTTAACGAACAGCCCCACAATATTTCCTCGCATATAATAACAATCAAAATCTAATTTTAGGGTGCAGCTGTAAATAAAGACTTTCCTATTATTGTTCATATTGTCGAGATATCGCGCACTATTCTCGAAATGTTACGCTTGGCCACAAACTTTTAGCCAAGTTGAAACCGATTATGGGGGAATGTCTTCGTAAAAGTCTAATCACTCCGATGAAAATAACCCGAGGATTCTGTTTATCAATTAGCGCTTAGTGCACAAGAATATGAATAATTACTCGAGTGATAAGGCAATTTTAGTTCATCCGTTGTCGATATTTCAAAGTGCTGAAAATGTGTCCAACTAATTACATGTAGCCTAATTTGACTTGACTTGACATCCGTTCATTCTACTCTTTTTTATAAATATATATAAAACGTTTGCCATTTTAATGATACCATTCGGCTGCAATCGTAGTTGATACTGTAAAGTGATGAAAATAAAGCAATCCAGTTATATAAAGCTTACCTTGACTTACGTTCGGTCGCGCCTGAGATACTGGTCGGTAACAATGACATGTAAGAGACGTGTCAAATACGGGACAGTAGAGAAATTGGAGGCAGCTGCACCCAACCTGTAGTGCACAGGCTACAAGAGTAGGAAGCAAATCAACAAGGTCAAGGAACGGTATAGCACAAGACTCACGAAAGTAGCTTGTGAAAACGGAAATGTCGTCAGTAAAACAAATGGACGTTGTGAAGGTTCAAACAACAGTAAAATCCAATGTTGTAAACTACTGGAAGAGCGTGTTCAGGTGCAATAAAAGGGCGCCCCCTAGAAGCTTAAATGATGGAAGCCTTCGACGGAGCTGTCAGTGGGGGAGGGGGCGGGAGGTGAGGATGGGTGCTAATGGTAGCACGTGCTTCAACACAGGCTTCCAAGATGGGGTGTGTAACGGAGTTTGCTGAGTCCAGGTTTCTGTTAGTTATTGTTTATGATGGTCGTGTGGACCAAAATGCGTCATCAGCGAGCCTCCGGGGCGAGGTCGTCGGACTGCAAAAACTGGCTAGTAGAGCAAGTGGCCGACAGGACAGTTCTTCCGCTGCAGAACCGACGGTGCGCTTGGTAGGTGTCACTTCCCCCACCGCACTCCAGTCCACGATCCTCGTTCCACGAAGATGGGATGTTCAAGGGTCGGGGAGAAGTGGCTTGACGACGGAGAGGAAACATGGCATTCCTCATTGTACACATTTCCTGCAGGTGGAAAACACCTCAGCTATTGTGCCGCAATACAAAAGAAAAGAAATAGGATGGATCAGAGGCACGCTGGCCGAGTCACCAGTAAGGGATGGACATCTTTCCGGAGAGATATTAGCCGGCTATTGTGCCGAAAAGGAGTCATATTATCAATAATAATTGAGAAGGTGGTAGGAGGAGGCTAAGCAGGAGTGGGAGGGATAAACAAAATCGCAACACGAACGCCATTGAGGTTGGCTCTTAGCCATGTCAAAAAGTGTATCCAGCCAAACGCACTCATCGTCTTTCGGACCCCAACCATGGAGCTAAGGCGCTCCAACCGAGGCCAGATTCGAAGTGAGGGCCTTCATTCCTCTCGACCAACTCATCACTTGGCCACCCCTCCTCTTCTTCCATCCACACACCCGGCGTGCAAACAACGCACGTCGCGGGAGCCGGTGGATTGGCGTGCGTAACTCTTTGCCGAGCCATCGGAGCTTGCTGTGTGAAATAACGGTGCTGAGCAGTTCATTGACTTTTCCCAAACAAGGTGTCGAACACGCTTTTTGCTCCCTCGGAGTTCCCACTACATGTGAGCCAAACTGCGAAGGCACCGATGGTCGAACATAACTAGCCTCCTTATGCTGCTGATCTAATGGGCCAGGTTACACATCCATACAGTAGAGTCAAAGTACGGCTGCGTTGCACACTCTACCCTTCAGTAAGAGAATGATGTCACTACGGTACCCTAGTTGGCGAAGGTTAGCAAAAGCGCCACGCGCTTTTGCTATATGCATTGTGACGTCTTAACTTGCAACTACGCTTATACAACTACCTAGGTATTTGAGCTTTTGAACGACTTTTAGCTGGTCCCCACCAAAGGTCAGCGATGGAGCTGGTCCCTTCCAATCTTGGAGGCAAACTTTGCACTTCGGGCATGTGAAGCAAAGCCGGAAACGGGTGACAGCTGTTGCTAATCTGTCCGGTGCCGATTGGCAGGTTTGTACACTGTCAAAGTTTAGGGCAATATTGTCAGCACACTCTGAATCAAGAACTCGTTCACCTGGTAGCAGCTCCGCACCTTCGAAGCTGTGTCATGTGAACGTGATTTCCGTGACTTCGTCAATTGCGAAGTGGAAGAGGAAAGGGGACAGCGAGCATCCTTGTCTTACACCGCTGGAGATATTGAAAGGCGGCGACAGCTTGCAGTAATCCCTCACTCTGCCGAGCTACGCGCGTAAAGCCCTCGGATATTATTTACATACTTCTCGGACACATCTTTCCTTAGCAGACAGTCCTAAAGGGCACGTCAATCCACTGAATCGAAGGCACCATTGATGTCGAGGAACACGACTACGGTGGGCCGCCAATATATGGGACGGTGCTCCAACAACTGATGTAATATGAATTTGTGGTCTATGTATCCCCAATCACGACGAAACCCGTCCTGCGCTTCAGGAATCTGAATTTTACGATTGGTAGACTATCTTTGAAGGATTACGGAGGCAATTTGGAGGCGAGGTGGATCAGACTGACTTCCTCTATCGTTATCGCATTCCGAACGCTAACCTTTGAAGATCGGGGCAATAACGGGACTTCTCCAGTCGGTTGTGACAGTTTCCTGCTCTTACAGTCTCACTAGTAATTTGTGTGTATCATCAAAAAATGTTGGCTTAATCGAGCACTCGTTGATCTGATACACATAAAGTGATTTCCAATTTGCACCCCTAGGACAACCAGTTCACGTTAATAAAGTGCTCAACAGACTCACATACAACTGATCTACCGTTCTGCTCAGTGGACCTTGGTTCTGTCACTGCTTTCCGACTCAGTTGTCCTCACAAAAGAGTTGGAACTTTACAGAGAAGTTTTCGTCATGCATTCAAGCTTTTATCACGTGTGCCCAACCGCGCTTGGGCTGTCAGCTTCTGTTCGCACGTCCCCTTGTTTAGTGAATATAAGTGTGCTCAGTTGTTAGCGTGTAGCGGTGGAGTTGTGAGTGCTGCGATGAAAGCAAATTGTGGCTTCTCTGTGAAAATGCGTCCCCGGTTGTTTGCGGTTACCTTGACATGTAGGTTTGGTGGCAGATACCATGCAAGACAATGGAGGAAAAGTAGATTGGATTCATAAGTGTAAAAAGCTAAAACTTAACAGCTTCCGTCGGGTGGTTGTGCTGAATGTTGCAAAATATAGAGAAAGTCTTAACAAACGTATATTCACACCGTAGACACATTGAGGTATATGTAGCAAAAGCTGTAAATTCACTGTATGTGTCAAAGTAATGAAGATAAAAGCGACGTTTTTAAAAGCCGTGTCAACTCCTGGTGAACACGCACAAGAAGTTCAAAAACGTGGAATGTATTTTAGGAAATGAACGGTATGGAAATCTTCAACAGATACTCCTGTGATTCCTGTAAGATGGTTCACCGAAATGAGTAAACCGTCAACTCGGGCTTCGAACTCAACTAGCGCAGGAGCACGGATGACAGATTTCGGGTGGGCATTTTATGCCTGACGAATATGTACGGGAAAGAAATTCCGACGACATTCCGAACGACTTTACTGCTCTGCCAGTTGACTAGTGGTATCTCTGATTACTATCGTGACTCAGCTCCAGTAAATGGTGACGCGTGTGGTTGGTGTCCCTAACATTCTGACAAGTTCCTCACGCAATCGCCAGTTTTGTTCACATGAGGCTGTAAGCACTCGAAGCCGTTGTTCATTCGGCAAATGGTACAAGGCTTTGACATTCTTGGTTGCCCTGCATTCGGGTAGCTTGAACGAACCTGCGCTCTAATCGCTCATATGTGAATAGGTTGTTTTGCTGCCGTCCTCCGTTGCATTTTGTCACAAAATGTGTTCGCATGCATTTGGCCCAGATTCATCAGCGCTATCTAGTGCACTCCATCGTTCGGGTCTAGTTTGTGCGGATCGCCTTTTATCTCCACATTGCAGTTTTTGCGCCATTCCCGTAAAAACAAATCGAGGCATTTCCGAATCACGAAGCCCACAGATATATCTGTGATCTCAAAGGAAAGCCAACTACACGTTTTATCTGACGAATTAGCAACTACAGCTGTGGACCGTTCATCAAAGTAGCTATCGTACATATTGTGTCTGTATCGTTCAGTCACTCTGTTTGCCGCGTGAACGATCTATACGCTTAAACCTGTCCCGTCTGGACAAGGCGCACAGAACGTGATGACCTTGACCATTCAGACAATTCAGTGCACACACGACAGGCAGGAAACCATAAAGGCTCTGGCCTTTATGGGAATACCATCGATCGGCGCAATGGATTGTGACGAGCAATCAAAAGCCCAGGTTACCGCATCCAAATCGACAGTAGTTTGTGACCTCTCTTCATGCCATAAAAATATACGGACTGCCATGCAGTGGAGCAGTTGCCAAGGCAAATTCTATTGCACATGTTCCAAGCTCACAGTGAACCAGTTGCAGCTACACACTAGTAAGCCAGATTCACTGCGGCTCTGTTCAGCATGTATAGTCATCCCACTGGTAAAAATTGTACATGAACTCTTGCAAAGTACGAAAGACTAGTTGTAATGTTTGAACAAATGAGGAGAACCATAAGCTATTTATTTGTGGAAAGCATGGCAGAGAGTAAATCCCACTCATTCCTCTCTGTTCCCGCATTAAAACGGCGGAAGAAAGCTAGGCAACGCGCTAAAAATGAATCATCTGTGGCATTAAAGACCAATGCCACCAGTTGGTCAAATATACCTGAAACAACCACCGTCAGTCCGATTGCACGGTCAGGGCCTCGTCCACTCTGCAGACGGTTCTGGAAATTCATAAGGGTTTCGACCCCAGCGGGGGTTGGAACTTGGTTGTTGCCAAAGTTGACCAAAAACCTAGATCTTCGGCCACTCTCACTGGACCCATAGTAAATGAAGAAGACGAAGCTGTACCCAAATAGCCTCCATAGACTGTATGCAGACCAGCTGGTCGTTTGACCTCAACCAGAGTTGCACATGGTAAGCCAGCGGTAATCTACACCAAGGTTCCAGAATCGACGTCAGATTCCTTAAACGGAGAACAACTCGATGACATGAATCAGTGGAACTCCGTATGTGACACTATAGGTGTTGTAACTAAGCCCGTCAATTTGACATGCGTTACCCATCACTCAAACTCACAGACCTACGGTGAATCATGACTTCTCCGAGTTGTGTTAACTTCTGCCAATTATGCAGAAGCCTTCCTTTTATCGACAACTTGCCTCCGAAATGGGTCATGTTCCATCCGCCTATTCCCGGATATTCCGTGGCGCAATGCGCAGACAGGCGAAGCACTACTTGGACGAAAGCCGGAAGAAATCCGTAGCCAGGAACATCCTTGTACATGGTGTACCCTAGGCTGGAAGTGATGATGAGCGCGAGGCGACCATTCACGATCAGGAACAATGGCGGTACGTTCGCGAGACCTTCTACCTGGAAAACGTCATTGTACCATTAATGTCGAGGCTGCGCCGATGGCCAGACTACAAGGGATATCGCACGAGGATTGTGAAAGTGGTCCTTCGATCTAGACAAATGCCAGCAATGGTAGTGGAGGGATGGTATATGGGTCGCAGCAGCCTTCCTTCCGAGCTCCGGATCAAAGCAGCAGTTGCTAAGTAAACACACGAGAGCAGCCACTTACTCAGACCACTTACCAACAAGAGTTCGGATAACTTCCATTAACCAGCCAACGAAACTGGCAAACACCCCATACATTGCATACGAAAAGAGAACCAAAGAGGTAATGGTAGGATCCATGAATCGGACACAGGTGAGTTCGTCATACCCTCACCCAAAGAGCGATTATTTGCCGAGGTTTCCCCAGTCGGCAAAACATTTTATTCAAAACACTCATTCCACGATTCATTTCTAAAACTGAGAAACTTTCCTGCATGGACACCAATGCACAAGGTCTCCTGAACAAGCTTGCCGAACTGCGGCTACGTCAACCGTCACACGCCCGGGACCACATATTCGTTACGGAAACCTAGTAGTACTCAGAAATTACCGATGCCGAAGTCGCCATAAATGGTATGTCGCTTCTCCAAAACGATCGTCCTAGAAAAGGCGAGGGGTAATGTTATACTACCACAATGACCTGCATTGCGAACCGGTGGCCGATAAAAAAAGCTGAGTATAAACTCACTCTGCGCAACGAAACTTGTCATTTGACCGTTGTTTATCCTCCCCAAATGTCCACCCCAGAGATGAACTCCCGCCTGGCATTATTCTTGGGATGGGTCCTACGAGGACGATATAGTCATGTTCTTATCTCAGACGACTTCAATATTCCTGATGTTGAAATTCCGGCATCCCCAACGAGCAGTTTAAGGCCGACCTGCGTGAGTATATCGAAAGCATTCTGCTCTTTAGCCATCGCATTTTACCCACCCGATTCAGAGCCGGAGACAAACCGTCTGTGCTTGATTTAGTTCTCACGAACAAAGTGCTCCTTGTTGAGAAAGCAAAGCTGGAGAGCCCTCTGGGATGGAGCGACCATCTAACCGTAATTTATGACTTCGTGTGTTGTGCTAAGTGCTCACGAAGACATACTAACTTGATTCGAAAAATAACCCACTACGACATACTGGCAGAACTTTTGGGGGATGCCAGCTGGTAGTTTTCGGACTACTATTCCATTGGAAGTGCTTTGTTGGATTTTACTGGCAAGTTCAGCGAGCTGGTTAAATCTGCATCGGTCAACAGACCCCTTCGTTCTGCAAACGCACAATCATTCACTAGGAGTATAACCCAAAAAGCACTACATTAAGAGCCGCCGCGTAGCATGTGTATAGAGCGAACCCTAGCCCTGACGACTGGAGGAACTATCTTGTGCTTCGTAATCACTGTACCCCACTTGTGAGCGAGGACAAACTAGTACACTAGCAGTCTAGCGGAAAAGTTTTGTGTTAACAAAAAGCTTCTGTACAGATATGTGAACAGCCTACGAAATGTGAAACGTGATGTTTCCCCACTAACATCAGCAGATGGATGTGCTCAAACCGCCGAGGATGCAGCCAGCGTTCTACGGCTACAATATGCCTCAATTTTTCGACGTGCTACCAGCATTTGTAACATACCTGTCCCATGCTCCCAGATGCCAGGATTTACATACGTCACGTTTAGTTCAACGACCATTTTGAGGAAGCTGCTGTCGTTGTGCACTCATAGTTCCCCCCGAAGTTGACAACATTCCCACGCAAACGCTGTAAGTGGCAGCTACTAGGATAGCTAAAGCATTAACGAAATTTTTCCAAAGATGCCTGGACGAACAGCAGGTCCCTAGCCTGTGGAAGCAAGGTCTCATTACCCAGATTTTCAAAAGTGGTAGCCGTCCAGAGCCAGCCAACTCTCGCCCAGTGATTCACTTCCGGTGCTCTTAAATCTGGTGGAATCAATCAAAGCTGAGGCTGTAATGGGCTACTTAGAAAGGTCTAACATCATAGCACCAGAGCAACATGGATTCCGTCAGCATGGGTCATGTACTACCAACCTACTGCTTGGCCGGGGCAGTTGAACCGAGATAGCCGACAGTGGGACCGACATTGATGTCAACTACCAAAACTTTTCCAAAGCATTCGACCGCATAGATACTCGCATCTTTCTCTAAAAGCTGCAAGTGTATGTAGTTGGGAACTCTGTCCTTGGATGGATCGGAAACTTTCTCTTTCAGCGGCGGCTTCAGGTTCCAGTTCGAGGTTCATTTTCTGATCCAATTGATGTGGATTGCAGTGTTCCACAACGGTCAGTGTTGGGGCCGCGGTTATTCTTGTTCTTCATTAACGAACTTGCAAGTGTCATCAAGTCAACTTTCCTGCTTTTTGCCGATGATATCAAGCTATGGAGCGCCATCGACTGTCAAGATGACCACGATATGTTGCGACGAGAATTAGACTACGCTTTTGAGTGGTTAAAAGCAAATCTAATTATGTTTAACACCGACAAGTACAAAACCGTGCATTTCCACCACAAGACCCACGTACGCAAATAAGCTCAGAGACGACATTCTGGAAACCGCCTCTCATTAGCGAGACCTTGACATGGTGATCCAAGACGACCTCGGCTGTTCGGCGCAGCCCTTGAAGGCGTCCAAAACCGCGAACCGACATGTTGTTCTGTTACGGAGGGCTTTCGGGTGGTATGATCCCTTCATCTTTCTCCAAATGCTCAATGCGTATGTGATGCCCAGGTAGAGTACGCGATCCAGGCTTGACAACCCTGGTTAAAACGCGACCTGGTTGCACTGGAGACCGCACAGCGACGCGCAACGAAAAATGTGGAGGGGTCATCCACCTGCAATACCATGGGCGACTTGAAGCCCTGGGAGTGTACAGCGGAGAATATCGTCGTCTACGAGGTGACCTCATCCTGACGTTCTAGATTTTGAAAAACCCGGTCACGCTTGCCGCCACCTCCTGAAGATTAGCTGCAATACAGAATTGAGAGGTCATAACTTGAAACTTGCCACACAATACAGTCGGCTTGAGTGTTGCTATAATTATTTTTTGTCTCGATTTTGTCAACCGTGGAACGCTCTTTCGCCTTTTGTCATTTCCGCACCCACACTACCCATTTTCAAAAACAATTCGATGATGCATTACACCTTTTACATTACTTAATCTGATTTCTATTCATTAAGACAAGGCGCAGACAAACATTGTGCTCACCAACCCCGCAAAATCGGGGTAGACAGATATACCTCTGTGTTAACGTGGATAATATGATGAGTCCACAGATGCATTTTTCTCATTTGTGCAACTTCACTGAACTAACGTTACTCCCACAAACCATTCCACGGGACTTATCAAGCCTTAGCTTTTTATCCGTATTATACCATTGTTCCATCTCCAACGTGCCGAGAGCTCTCCCTATCCATGGCTGCCAGACCGGTATTGCATATTCCACATGTGGACGTAGGCATGAGCCAAAAATGTGCAGAAAAATTGACGATGGGAATCTCCAGAATGAGCGCTCCAGGCGACCCAATTTTGTACGCCTCTTCCATATGTCTTTTGCTAGAAACATCAAAGTTCATCCTATATGAAAACATCCATATCTTTCGTGCTGGAGGAGGTTTGAAGCTCCTTGTTGCTCAGTTTATACCAGTATGCTACCTGGTACCGTAAGTGCAGCACTCTACCTTTTTTCATTTTAAACCGTAGATGCTAGATTGACTGAGCGTAAACCCTGTCCAGATCGGCTTGAAGTAGTGTAATATTATCCGTCGTATTGAACGACCACACATTTATGTCATTGGTAGAGTAGGCAGTTCGAGCTTTTGACGTATGTTATATCGTCGATATAGATCAACGACAAGCGCGGCTCCTGTATGGATCCCAGTGGTACTCCGCATTCGAATTTGATGGAAGCTGTTAGGGATTCACGCAGTTTTGAGCATTGACACTATCTCAGCTAGAAAAGTTTGGGGCTCGATTTAACTTAATTATCCGATATAAAATTAGTTCAATTGTTTTAAAGTAATAAAAGAAATGTTTCATTTCAAAATTTCCATTGTCATCACATTGATGGCTAAAATTAACAGTTACTTCGTCAGGCACTAAGTCCAAGGTCCACTCCTCTAACTGGTTGTTTTGGTTTGGAATTCTCAAGAAACAATGCAGCCTATCGTGTGACTTACTGAACTGTCAGAGGTATCAGTTATTGACGTCGGTTAACTGTTCAATGTTACTTAAAACCCAAGCCTATCGCTCCGTTATTTTGGTGATTTCCGTAAGCCCTAAAACCAATCCAATATACATTTTCTAAGCAGCAGTTCGCTTTCGTAAAATTCATCATAAGTGACTGACTAGATGAAATTTCTCAATGCATCTGCTAGCATAATTTTCAGCAAACCCTCAGTAAGTTTACTGAATGGAAAATATTTTTCTTTGGAAATGAGATTAACCTTTGTTAGGCCAACGTAGCATCGGTGCATACTAGTGCATGCCGCAAGTAGGATCAAAGGTAAAACTGCGCTGAATAGATTGCCACACCCAATGGAGCTAACGGTTGAAGGGTAGGTATAGACTAACTGTAACATTCTACTCCACCACTGGTTTTGTGCTAGTTTATACTCCTCAGTTGCGGTCGTAGTGACTGGCAGCGCTTCGCATTACAACTACACATTGTGCTTCAAACGAAGCAAACAAGCTTGTAGCCGTGGTGGCTGGTGTGTCGTGGAAATATAGGCGCCAAACAGTGTTCTCTACTTCCCTGATCAACTAACAATGCTGCTTTTTCTCGCTGAAAATTGCACATAAACATGAAACTGGTCGTAAAATATAGGGTATATTGTTGTAAGAAGCCCAATGCGGGTAGGAGGCCCACCCATATATTTTTCCACTGGAATCCATATTCCACTCCCGATCTTAACCTCGACAATCTCATTCGCTTCCTCTACTCCATACATAAAAATAATCTACTGAATGCCCCTTCTTACTGGCGACTTGACTCAATGACATATTTTGCGTTCTTTCTCACCTAATTTTTGGCATGTCATTTAAGCGTGGATGAATCTGAAGCGGCATAAAAAGTATTTGTTATCATATTTTAAATGTTTGCATTCAATTATTGACTAAATGGGCTCATGTGTCATGTTCTACTGGCAGATAGCGAGCAATAAAATTAATTATTTTATGTTGCATCCATTGCGGGTAAGACGTCAATGGGCACCAGAGGAAAAATGACAAGTTCTGAATGGGGAAAATATGTGACCGACATTTCTGCTTTTAAGTCGATGGGGGCATACATCCCGCCAATGTTAATATTCCCGAGGGAACGATGTGATCCCAATTTGCTTAAGAGAGTACCTGCCGAATCCACTGACTCTTGCACGGATAACTGATGGTCCGAAGCTGAAGAATTCGTAAAATGGTTCAAACATTTCATGGATAACGTTAAACCCTCGATGACAGAAACAGTTTTGTTAATGCTCGATGGCCACCCATGTCAAAAGAATCTTATTGCCGTATTATTGGTCTCCGTTAGCCCTGTTACCATGCTATCATTGCAACACATCGTACACATCGCCTCCAGTTTTGCGATCGCATGTTTTTCAAGCCCTTGAAGTCGGTATCCAATAACTTTGCTAATCAATAGATGCCAAATCATTCTCGTCAACAAATTTCGTTTTTGATCTGGCCTTAATAGTTGGACAAACTCAAGAAATCACTAACTGTTGCTACTGGTACAAATGGCTTTGAGTCCTGCGGGATTTGGCCGGTTAATCGCTTCGCTTTTAATGCGGATAAATTTGTTGCTGCTTGTTTTACGGAACCACACAATATTTGTGCCGATCAAGTCATCATAATCCTCCTGCCTTCAAGTACACCCCAAGTGAACTCCACATCAGCAGATGGTTCTGCTGAATGTAGTACTATAATTACAGTCTCAATATCTATAGATCATGACCACATGTCATCATCTTCAGCCATGATCTAATCTGCTTACGAGAGGTCTGCTCCTTCAATGTCACTTGACGCTCGAAACCTCCAGTCTTCTGCTAATACCATGCGAACAGTGTTGACTGAAAGTCAGGTCTTCGAAGACTTGTATGCCACTCAGAAACCAGTCATCCTAAGCAAACATAAAAGATGTCGCAAAGATGTAGGTGCTGAAATAATAATAGCGTCACCATTTAAGAGTTCACTACAACAAAAGCAAAGCAGCAGCAGCAGCAAGAAGTCAAGAAGGTCAGCAATATGAAGAAGTCAAAATCGTCCACTTTATTATATGGGTCCGACGAATGTCTCTGCTTGATCTGAGGGGAAGAATTTGTGCGCAGTCGACCTGAAGAATAGTGGGTCGCCTGCGTTGTGTGTCAAATGTGGGCCCACGTGGATTGCACTCTAGGAATTTCAGAAGTCTATGTATGCCACAATTTTCAATCAGACAATGAGCATTAAATCTTTGGTTTCATTTGACGCATCTGAGCAGTCCCGAAATACAAATTTCCTGTCTTCTAATTTTAAAGTCCCTCTACATTGTATCGTTAAGTGACGATCTGGATATCCCTTTGTGTATACGTCCTGACTGTATTAAAATATATCCTATGCCTATCTTTAATAGTTTTCTGAATACCTGTGTGTGCAATCTTACGCAGTTAGGGAGGGGGTGAGGTAACATACCCACTGATGGGCATCTTACCCCACATGGATGGGCGTTTTACCCAAAGTGTAGTGTTAGATGCCCCCCCCCCGAAGAAAACCATTTTTATATAAATCGTTGCAACCGCTAAATATATTTCCTACGGTGAATAAATATGGTATGCTAACGGTGCGCCAGACAGGGCAAGACAGTAATTTTACAAATCTTGCAAATGAAGCTAAAGATATTTCCGTAAACCTTAAGGCGGTGCATTTTACACCCATTTCCCTAGTGTTCCGATAGGGTAATATCCTGTGTGTATCCTTTAGCAATACTGCCCCAGCGATTAAAAGGTAAATCGCAGTGCAGATCGAGACTGGCCATTCAGGTGAATAAACAATGCCAAGTCAAGTCAAACCAACAACGCCCTTTATGCGCCCATGAAGAGTGCATATTCAGCTATAACACACACGTCAGATGCATATAACATTAACGTGTAACAAAAGCACATGTTGCTCAACCAATTTGAAAAGTGACAGTGGTGATACTATCAATTCAGTTTGAAAATACCCTTGTTTGACCACATCTTGATCCCGCATAGAATGTGACAAATAGGGAACAACTGACTTATCGTAAGCCCACGTGCAGACATAAATTGCTCTGTACATTTGTCTGGTCTATTAAGCCGAGATACCTTCGGACTATGCACGATGGAGAGAGTGACTCGCATCAGAGTATTTTGGACGCTAGTTTTTCGCAGCAGCGAACGTGATTAGACATGATATCAGTAAACACTAAAATTGTAGTCCAGCCACATCGAGCAAGATGCATCGGGGACTTGTGGATCACTTTGGATTATCTATTTAAGAGTCTATGGAATATCACAGTTGAGCAATAAGTCCAATGCGGCATTACAGAAGTGGTAACAAAGCGTACAGTCAAATAATGAGGCACGGGAGACAGAAAGTTAGTCGGCTGACTTTAACGAATATTTCATTCACGTGCTGGCGCCAAATGAAATCCCGACTAGGTGTAACCGATATTTCACTGATGTACAAGAATTCAGACTGACACTGTCAATACTAAGATATGGGGTGTGCATGAGGAGTTGCTGGTTAAATATTTTCCTTGGACAGGGAGAAAAGAAACTCATTAAACTTTGATGAGTTGAGAAGAGATAGCTGGATTTGGACCAGGTGGTGAGATTGTCCAAGTTGGCCGATGCATCTCTGGTGTGATTATGCACATCAAGGATCACGTGATAAACGAGGAAGAGTTTTATCAACCAATCCCTGTAATAGGCACACGAATGGGAAGCCAGCCTGTAAGAAAAATTACTAATGAAGACTGAACTCCGGAAACGAACAGCTCGTGTAACAGAAGTTCACTGTTTCCATAACAGAAATCTTTGCTGCAATCTAGGAAGTAGATCCGCGTGTGTTTGTTTATACAACCACTACTGAGCGCTCTCACGTCCAGTTGGTTTGTACCGTTGGTTGCATCAGAAATAGTGGCATGTTTGTTTACTTGAATAGGTAAACCACTGGACCTTAACGATCT
>OX104066.1:31677864-31695644 GCA_944474145.2 Dicrocoelium dendriticum | reverse complement strand
GTGGTGACGGATTATAGCTTCCAGATTATAAAAGACTACCTATGCAAGACACATTGCCACAAATCAACTGGCGTATAAAAAAGTGACATAATTGAATGATCCGCATGACCCAACTGGGCTGAGGCTTCATCGCTCATAAAACATGTGTAAAAGCAGCCCAAAACAGAACACAACGTATGATAAAACAGGTGATGGCTCATATGCTACTATGCCACACCAGCATGCGGCCAGGTATAGCATGGAAGTGCGGGCGAAACCTTTCGAGGGAATACCTTGCATGGAAGCAGGTTTCCTGGAGACGGTTCCACCTGTGGCCGTATTACTTTAACTGGACATCTGTTTAAGGCTGCATATGTTATTGTGCCTGGTTTTTTATTTCTTTGATACCTTAATCCTGCCAATTACTTTAATACCTGTTTTGGATCCATTGTAAAAAAGCGTGATCAAATTGATTATTTTTTGCGATCCTGTTGTACACATGAATCAGCTCATATAGTTGGACTGCACCTCGAATCACCGAGGGGATATACCATTTGTCTATTTATTTATTATCGAGGTGATGAAAACTCGGAGTATGCAGCACTGGCTAATCCTTCTAAAGTAGACTTTGAACTGTAATAGTCGAAATGAAAACGATAACGAGTGGGTTTGGATAAGCATTCTTTCTGGAATAATTCATTCAAATAACTTCAAATCCACCGACATACAAGCAATGGGCCGGTTCTTTTTTGATACCGGTGTAATGCGGGTGCTTCGCCAACAGTCGGACATCCTATGCTGATGAAGGCACATGGTGTATAGCTTAGAAAAGGCTGTGTTGAGACATTAGGACGTTCCTTGAGGACTGCTTCACAAATTTTTGAACGGCAAGAAGGAACAACATCCTGTAGGAAGCGAAAGCTGCTCCCATGAATATCAGATGTGATCTCCTGAATCTACATCAATAATGATTTCTTATAAACAAGGGGATAACTTACTCGATTCGTTACTCACACGAAAGCGGAGGTGGCAGCAGTTCTCATCAATATAATACTTATCATGGGTATGGAACTACAACCGCGTAGCCCAAAGTAATTCAAGAGTTTGACGTAATTAACTCATGAAACTTGGGACACTAATTGTACAATCAAATTTAATCCGGGTCACTCAAAGCAAATGCCTGCTAAGAACACTTTGTCTGTGTTTCATATGGCGCGAGTAAAATGAGTAAAATATAAGTCCATCAGGGACTTCATAAAGAGGAAACCAACAAACCTAGAGACTGACGTCCGACGTGGTGGCTGGGATGGCGGGCGTTAAAGCTGTCTGCTGCACAGCAATGTCATGTTATGAGCATATTGCGATAACAGGAATGTCATCGAAAACAATTAACGAATGCGATTTTGGTGATTCCAATTAAAAGTAATTGGCTCGTTATTCTTCAGATTACAACGCCGTATTTTCCACGCTGCCGACTGTGAAGGGCACGAATAGGTGGATACGAAGACTACTAAGCGAAAGTTAGTCCCACATGTAAATATTAGAAAACGGAGAAAATAAACATGGGGTTTTCGAAACGGAATAATTTCATGCCACTGCAAATAACTGACCAAAGATGATCGGCCTGACCAAGAGACTGTGGCAAAACAACAGGTTTAATTTTATATTTGCTGCGCAGCATTTCATTGGTCGATCATACTCTATGCATTCTTGTTTTATTGCCATGTACCATACGTTCGTGATTTCGGATATCCGGCTCACCACGTTATCACTCGGTGACTTACGGCATTGAAGTTCGCTTCCACTCCCTTCATTCGTCTTGATCCATCGATGTTGCTAACATGTGTGATCTTGAGATAAGTTGTGTGCTAATCGCTCACTTGTGCATTCGTGGTTTCTTAACTGTGGTTCAGCGACATTTTGTCGCACACCTTTGGATCCATACTCATTCGTCGTGCTTTTACATGCTCTACTTTGTGTTACCAGTTTCCCGAGTATACCCCAGTGCATCCTACATTTACCGTGATTTCTAACTTCGCCGATATTCAAGCGCCAAAAGTTGTATAACTCCAACCGTCGGAGACATTGTTTGGTCTCACTCGATAGACCATTTCAACGGCTTTCGAACGAACTGTCCCTCGTCCAAATCCAACATTGCTTGGTGCAGCTACAGGTCTTAAAGCAAATTCACCCGGTGCGATCCATAGGCTTAACCACGAAAATTCTCAATCACACCTTCGTGTATACAGCCCCACGTTCAAGCCGACACATTCAACTGGCGCGCCAGAGAGGACAGTCTACAAGTACACAACTGCAACGTGACCACTGTGACCTTACCGACAACGTCAATAACAGAACGATCTTTAACCATGGAAGGTGAGTCAGTCAAATTGTCCGTAACATTTGCTCAACAAGCGTGATGCCCGGCGTGCCATAGATTAAAGATCTATGTGGATCATGTTCCAAACTTGTTAAGGGGGGCGTTTTGTGCCGTAACTGTTGCAAGTTTTTCCATGCGAGATGCCTTAGAGTTAAACCTATTCAGGCCAAGTTATTAAACAAACCAGACTGGCTATGGTTCTGTGTGGAATGCACATCGATCCCACTGATAAAAAGCGTGCTCCTATTATCTCAGAAGTATGACCAGCTACTATCAAAATTTGAGGAAATGATGACCACCAAAATCACTGGGGTTGGGGTGAACATAGTAGACTGTGCAACCCAATCCTCCCCCGTAAGTGCTGCTCCTATCCCAAGCAGAACTGCTAGTAACACCGTCAGCAACACGACACCGAGAGTCCAGAACATCAACGGCTGTCCCAATATCACATGTAGCACACGTTTGACTAAAGCGGTTCCCAGTTCGATCGGAATAACCACACGTAATGCTACTTCCAAACTCCCGACGGAGTGCGTAAAAAAAGCAAGCCGGTACGAGCGAAAGTTGGGTTACGGTTGCCTCCAAGAAGAGCCGTCATTTAAAAGTAACATCACCCCCAACTGGATCGGAAACTGAGGAGCGTAGCGGAGTTTTCCAGGTGCAAGCACCGCCGGTTTCCTGCGGTAAATCTCCGAGTACTTTAGTCACTAACCGCGACATGTCGAAATATGTAAAGAAACAATTACCTGTACTGAGCGTACTGTTCTCCAATATCCCAGAATCAAATTCGACATCGATAAGAGGCAGGCAGTTGGATGACCTAAACCAGTGGGACATTATTAGTAACCTAATCGGAGTTGTACTGAAACCTGTACACGTAGTGCGTATTACACGACACCCCAACTCTAACCATTTCGGAGAGCCAAGACTTCTGCGTGTTGTGCTGAACTCCATCACTGAAGTAGAATCAATACTACTGTCGACTGGTAGTCTCAGAAACGAACACTGCCCCATCCGTATCTTTCCAGACATCCCATGGGGCGAGCGTTATCGATTTAACCGCAAATTAGAGGACTACCGGAAGGAAACTTCAACCAGAACCATACTTCTTCACGGGGTTCCTGAAACTGAAGCATGTGATGAGCATGAAATAACAATCCATGATAAAGAACAGTGGTGTTATATTCGTGAAACACTCCGCTTGGATGATGTGTTAGCGAAATCCGTGTCACGACTGCGTACCTCACCGAACTACAAAGGAAGTGGCCCGAAAGTGTTGAAGGTGGTCCTCCAGTCAAAACATATGGTAGCACGGATGTTAAAATGCTGGTACATGTTCCGTTACAAGCTACCATCTGAGGTTCGGCTGAAGACAATCAGCTATATGCCTCCTAGAGATGATATGTCACTCAAAGAACCAAACGAGATGGGATCTATGAAAGAAAAATGCACCAGTAGTGTTCCGAATGAGCCCATACAACCTGTAGAAAATGATATTGACCAGACACCTTACATTGTACGTCGAAGAATGGACACGGCACTAACAACACGGACGATGAATAAGACGTTAAACCATTCACCAAGTACACATCGTGTTATGGGGACCCAAAGTTATATTTATTAAAGGCTGAAATTACGGAGGACTGAAAACCCGATTCACACAAGTGCACATGTACTCGGATCAGACAAAACGCACACGTTCGATCAGCCTTCCAACTCGTGAAACACTCACATTCGTTTAGCCTTTGTACCAGAAAACAGTCTCGTTTCCAACCAAACACTCATTGTTGCATCCAAACAACATTTATTTTCCGGACAACTCTCGCCAAACTTCCAACATTCCTGCTCAGTTTACGGACTTTGCATGTTTACATAAAACCATGTTTCTTGCTTCCAGGGTTTGCTTACGCAAACATTTTCCAAGGGAAAACCCCACTTCATCACCGTTTCGTGATATAAAAATGAGGCTGTACAATGCTAGAACCGCCTTAGCTTTGGCCAGTAAAAGCGCCTGTGGCAAAAGGCCTGTCTTGTTCTTGATTCAGTCTTGTGTTGGGAAATCGTGCGTAGAAACTTTGCGTTCGGTCTAGGAACCCGTTCGACTCGCGTGAATTAATCTTTCGCGACTAAGTTCCGAGAACCCACAGACTTCGAAATTGTCAGTTACCGTGCTGTGCGAGAAAATAACTCTGAGTCTCGTTCGTTCATCCGACTAGGAGAGTTGGCATCACATTGTTAGAACCTGACGTATTCAAGAGGCAGTATTCAACGCATCGTAAAACGATTAGTTGCCGGCCACTCACTGCTCGGCGAAACTTCGCGTATGAGTTGTACAACTTCTGAAACATTGATTAAATCTGAGAAACTTTCATGTATGTGCACTAACGCCCAAGGAATCCTCAGTAAATTACCGAACTTCCATTACGTCAGGTTGCGAATGCTTGGGACCTGATTTCTATTATCGAAACTTGGTTACACCAAGAGGTGACTTATGCTGAGGTTGATAGCCGGAATGTCACTCATCCGGAACGACCGCCCCAGGAGATGAGGTGGGGTCCTACTCTACTACCGCAGCGATCTACCATGTACAATAGTTGATGATCTGGAAACATACGTTACCGACTCACTCTGGTGCCGTCTCCGACTGAGACACAATGACACATGTCTCATAGCTATCGTTTACCGCCCCCAACATCCACTCCGGAAATGGATTCCTGCTTGATCCGTGGCCTAAACAGAGTAACACGCACTAGGTACAGCCACATTCTCATCTCCAGGGAATTCAATCTACGCAATCTGGAGGTTTCAGCATCGCCCAGTGAGCAGTTCAAAGCAGACTTGCATGAATTGATCTCTAATATTGCTTTGTACAGTACTTTGTACAACGTAGGGCAACGAAGAGCGTCAGAGGTTTGACCAGCCTCCCCTACCCACTCAGGCTGAAGACCCTCAAAATATACAGTGGACGTTATCGACGTCTAAGGGGCGATCTCATAATGGTGCACCAGGTCCTGGGAAACCCCAACTACCCATGCCATTCCCTTCTAATATTCAGTCGAAACACCTCGCTAAGAGGTCACCAGTTTAAGTTAGTCACGCAGTACAGCCGCTTGGAATGTTGGCGAAACTATTTCTCCCTTCGAGTGGCACAGCCTTGGAACGCCCTCCCCGAACATGTAATTAATGCACCCACCCTATCCCTTTTCAAAACGCCTTGACGATACCCTGTCACATTTACACTACGTGCTATAGCTCATGACCACCAGATGCTGGCAATAATGCACAACAGACAGTGGATAGTGCCATAACCCTACTCGAGAATGAGTCATTCCAAACCCCTTGCACGTAATTTGATAAACGCTACTACTATAGAAAGTGGATTTCTGTATCCTGTCGACCCAAGATAGTTACACACAAGTAAGCGTTGTCCTTGCTATCTTTTTTATCGTTCTCGCCTATGATGTGAACAATAACCACTCCCCTGTTGCTTTGTGTGCGTACATTCTCATTGCAAACTGCCTTTATACGACAGTGCAGTTACATCTGTAATCGCCCGAACTGACGAATCCATTATCCCTTCGCTATCTTTTTTGTCACGCTAAACACCCTACGGGACCTGTCAACTACCTGCTTTTTTGCGCGTTATAAATCACTGTTCATTGTTCATGTTACCATTCCCACTAGATTCAGGGCAGCAAACAAACCGTCCATATTGGACCTTGTGCTCACGAATGAAGAACTCATGGTTGACAAGTTATTGCTGGATAGTCCATTAGGTCTCAGTGACCACGTAGTAATAACTTTTGACTATGTGTGTTATGCAAAGTATCCATCTGAACAATCGGAACTAACTCATACGTTCACACGTTACCACGTATTGAAAGAACTCGCCGACGCAGCTGCTTGGGAATTCCCAAACAAAAGTCCACTTGACAAAGTTTGGGCAGAGTTCGTTACTAGGCTCAGCGACATCGTCAACAAAGCATCAGAGACCAAACCTCTTCGTCCCGTGAAAACGCCATCCATTCCAAGGAGTAGGACTCGAAAATGCCTGGCGATAAGAGATGCAGCATGGCGTGCCTACAAGATTAACCCCGACTCAGAGATTTGGGGAAATTTCTTGACCTATCGCAACCATTGCACTGCACTTGTCCGTGAGGACAGAGTAACTTATCAACAATGCCTAGCCAAAGAATTCATGGCAAACAACAAATTGCTATATAGGCATGTTAATAAGCTTCGTAAAGCGAAGCATGGAATCCCTCCACTTTTCACGGCAGGCGGTAGAGTACAAAGTGACGAAGAGGCAGCTAATGCCCTGCGGCTACAACACGCCCCCAATTTTTGAACTCGCAACCTCTACCTGTCCCATAATATCGAGCACATTACCGACACCATTGTTTACAAATGCAATTTTCAACCCAGCAATTGTGCTAATGAAGTTACTCTAACTGCGTGAGCATAGTTCTCCGGGAGCAGACAACATCCGCCCGAAGGCACTGAAGGCTGTGGCTAATAAGCTAGCTGAACCACTGGCACAGTTCTTCCAAAGTGCTTTGATGAACAACAAGTCCCCACTATGTGGAAGTGTGGCATTATCACCCCTATTTTAAAGTCGGTAGCCGTTCAGATCCTGCAAACTACTGTCCAGTGACTCTCCTCCCTGTGCTCGCGAAGGTGATGAAAGCAGTCGTCGCTGAGGCTTTAATGGACTACCTGGAAAATGCAACATCTTGGTAGCGGAACAGCATGGCTTTCGTCAACACCGGTCATGCACCACCAACCTACTTATTGCACGAGGTAGTTGGACGGAAGTGGCCGATGATGAAGTCGGAGTCGACGTCATCTCTCTGGACTACTCCAAAGCTTTCGACCGCCTTGATCACCGTATCCTACTTCAACGGCTTCAGAGTTATGGAATCGTAGATCCTGTACTTGGTTGGATTGGCAGCTTCCTTTACCTACGGAAGCTTCAAGTACGTGTTAGGGTACCAACTTCTAACTCAATTGAGGTGGAATATGGTGTCCCACAAGACTCAGTGCTGATGTTTATCAACGACCTGGCAAGAGTCTTCTCCTCAAATTCCCTGCTTTTCGCCGATGACTTCAAGATATGGCAGGCGATTAGTAACAAACCAAATCAGGATTTACTCCAACGATTGCATTTACGAATGGTCAAAGAGGAACAAGCTTCAATTGAACATAGCTAAGTGCAAAATGATAGATCAGCATCACCAGTCGGTGAGCGCTTACAAGATTGGAGACCACACTTTGGCGAAGGTTTCTCAGGAGTGTGACCTGGGTGTATTGGTACAGGAAGATCTCGGGTGTTCAAAACAAGCAGAGAAGGCGACGAGAACCGGAAATCAACACTTCGGCCTTCTTCGCAGAGCCTTCGGTCAGTTTGAACCCTCAGTATTTCCCCAAATGCTTAACGCCTACGTGCGACCTCAAGTGGAATATGCTATTCAGGCGTGGCAGCCGTGGAAGAAACAGGATCTCGTTGCTCTTGAGACTCCTCAACGAAGAGCAACCAAAAACGTCAGGGGTCTCTTTCATCTGCCCTATCAGCTTAGACTGAAATCTCTAATAATCCACACCAGTCGATATCGGCTTTTGCGGGGGGATCTCATAATGGTTTACCAGATTCTGAAGAACCCAAACCACAGTTGCCGTCTGCTGCTGGAATTGAACCAAAACACTAAACTAAGAGGTCACCCTCTGAAACTGACAATTCGTTATAGCGGGCATGAATGCCGTAGAAATTTCTCTTCTCTCCGCGTGTGCCAGCCTTGGAACGCCTTCCCTAATTATTTCGTCTCTGCTCCCAATCTGGTGATATTTAAAAAGCGTGTTGATGATGCGTTGTCTCACTTACATTTCATTTTATGACTTGTTAGCCAAGGGCTACAAAACGCAATCAAACGGTGTCTTGCCAAACGCCTAACCAATGAATTTATGGATTTATACGTTTAATACGCGAACATCTCCGCTATTCCACATAAGTCTATGGTGAGTCCACCACAACGCTTTTCACTTTATTGTGCAATTGATTTTCGCAATAATTTCCATCCCACGGGACTTGTTAAGCGATGCTTTTTTGCCCATAATAAACCATTGTTCCATTGTCTATCCGTTTTTAGCTCATAACCAATACACTCCGATGTGTCTGACATTTCTGCCTTCTAGCATCTACACCAGTTTACAAGCACAGTCTCTGAGTAGTATTTGCTAGTCCAATGAGACTTCCTTTTAGTGTTGTCGTGCTACACTTGCGAAGCGATACTAACACAACTCGTCATGTTGTCGGTAAGAGGATTTGGCAACAGCAACAAACTTTAGGTAGTTGAATCATGCTGCTCGCCTAATCCAAAAGTTATAAAAACGGAAGGGGTCGGACAGAGCAATGGTGTTTCCGGCCACTAATATCACACAGTCCCTACTGAGAAAGTCGATGCATAGAACCTCATTTGAAATCCAATCTTGTAATCAACATCATCATGCCTAGCTTTTCCTAGTGCGTAAATGTGTCTCTCAACGCACTGCCTCAAGAGGACATTTCGACATGCAGTCAGTTTATTTTGATTAAAATCTTACTTCTGACAATGTTCACTTATCATGTTAAAGTATATCACTAACTACCCCAGATCCACTAGATTTGATGGGGTTTTTGCTACAAAAGAGGAAGGTTGCAGTTAAAATGCATTAACATTTTGTCAACGTTTGCTGAAATCACGGGCCCAAAACCGGCTCCAAATACACTACTGTTAAACAAATATTCAATGAATTTCGCCCTTTTAGCTTATACTAAACAGTCAGTTTTAGATACTCACCTTGCATACTCATAAGCAGAAAGTGGGGGTATATGAAGTTGTGATGTTTCAGAGCACACTTCATCAGATTGGTTTAGCAAGAGTTGTCAGATCGTTTGGAAAGACAGGAACCTAAGTAATCTACAACTTTTTCTGTCAACTGCTTTGGCACTGTGTAAATCAAGCTGATTCCAATAACTCCGCCATTTAGAACAGTAGAGTACACCAACCTTTGAAATGATGCTTCGCTAGCGCACAAACACAATGACCTACAGAACAAAGGATACTAAGTGTGGGAGAAGGGGATCTGGACTAAAACCCTATTGCAAAAATCAAGCATTCCGAATCAAGGCTCCAACACCATGTCAACAACATAACGCCACAAATAGATGGCTGTCGTGCAAAGATAAGGCGGTAAAAGTAAGAGACTGCTATCGGCTTCCAAGGCCCCGCGGGGTAATTGGCCATTACCCTCAAATAAATAAGCATCAGATACACTTTAAAAAGCCAGTTCGACTAGGCGACGACAGCGGACTCGCCAAAAGTGCCGAATGCTAGCCACGTCCTGTAACGTCTCTAGCCAAGTATGGAACATAACACGTGGATTGGATCCTGCGAAGAAGCGTGTTCAGATTGTGATAAAAGGTGTCCTTGGAAGCATCAGAAACACAGTCGGTGGGTGAATAAGTTGCGACTATAAAACTGCATCTAGTGCTAGTTCTTGAATCATGCTTAGTTGATGTTGTCAAACGGGCTGCACACATGGGTACAATCAACTAAAATGACTCCGCCTTGGAGCTGAGAACAATGTCACCCCAGCTTGACCAGGAGTTACTGCATCAGCGGCCCCGAGTGCGTGCAACCAATAACCCGGGGGCAGTTAATTTAACAGCCCTGTAGGGGTCATTGATCCTAGTTTCGGACACACAACATATCCCAAAACCCGGTGTATCCAACGTACGTGCCAGTGTAGCCGGCTGACTTATTTGCTTTATAGTGCGAACGCTGAAGGTCACCAAAGAAACGGGACATCGTAGCCCTATAGGGGACTTTTGTCGATTGACTTCCAATGGGTGGTTCGGTAACATAGCTGCAGGTGTTGCAATTCCAGTGGCATCGCGTCTGCTGACAATTAAGAGGGGAATTACAGAAGGAAGGTAAGTAATTTGGGTTGAAGGGATTAAGAGAAAAAGGGTAAACGAAAGAATGAAGACGCCAACAGTACCATGTTTTCGCTTATTCGCCCTGCTGTAGGCAGCTGATAAGGGAATGCGTTTAAAGTTACGTAACGGCCGATGTAGGTCATGGTTGAAGTTTGATGAATTAGTCATAGTTATACGGGGGCTGAGATATTAACATGGAACTCAAACCTAGACAGAAGAAGGAGCGACGTCCTCAACTAAAGCATTGTGCACAAAAGCCTGTTCGCAGGCCAGTGGATATGGCAACGCTTAGGTTCTTCATAGATGGACGCCATCCCATTTCCAATCAACAAGTCGGAGGACCAGGACTGAGTTTGTCTGCCATTTAACCATTGACTAATCTGGTCAGAGTAGCTTTCAAGGGCGCCGGGGATGTGACCAATTATGACTCAAGGGATCGAAGAAGTAAACAAACCCTGGCAGCATACTAAGATTCAGTTTTGTCGTGAATTCCAGTTCCCCTTAAACGGCTGTCGGAGGCTGTAATCTTATCCGGCTCTCCATTAGATCCGCTTAATACCTCGTTTTAGCATCGATCCTAACTGTTCATTCCCTTCTGTAAGAGCTATGAACTCAGCTGAAGATATATACGATTCACTTGCTTAAGTAAAAGACTTTCCAGCAGGCTTCAGGTTCCTTTTGTTCTCTAGAATATTCCCCTATTTTATGGGAGGTCACACAAAATCTTAGTACTTAATACCACTTAATCTAAAACAAATCGACTGCTTTAATATTTGCAAAGTTTTGCAAATTAAAACACTTTTTACTTTGCTCTCAGCAACATACTTCATGACCTTCTTCGCCTTTCTCTCTTCTATCTCGATCAAAATAACCATGAAGCAAATCAAATGTGGCATCCTAGATTAAAAAGCGAAATCGGGGAGGTAACTTGGCCTCAGAATACAGTTTACAATAAAACATGGGTGCAGGGGAATAACTGATAATTAAGGCAAACATAGCAAGTACTTAAATTTTACTCGCTCTTGTAGCGGAGACTCAAGAGCATCGAGGTCATGTTCTTGCGAAACGTGCCAGACCTGATTGGCACATTCCAAAGGGGCATCACGTAAGCGTTGGGCACTTGGGAAAGCCTAGTAGGGTCGAAAGGTCCAAGCATCTTCTGTACAAAGCCTAAGCGTTGAAATACATTTTTCGGTATGCTGCCGGTCTGTTTCAGTAAAAGTGATCATTTTTTGCGAACACTCCGAAATCAATTTCATGGGGAGCATGTCACAAAAGTGCTCTACTAGCCGGTACACGAAAGTTCTCTAACGGCCTAGGTACAGCACATTAAATCTGGTAGCGGTAAACTGGAGAAAGTTCTGATCTGACCACTATAGTACGTTGTTTTATTCTCTTCACAATGTCATGCGGTCGTCTACTATCTTGATGGCACGTCAAACTAGGAGATTTGCAAATAATGAAAAATTGGATGTAATTACTCCAGAGAGGCAGTTTATGAGACCCCAACAGTTGTGTCAATAGTACTGAGCTTTGTGGGACGTCACAATGTATGTCTTGGCAAGGTGTGGTGTAACGAGCTATCACATTCAGGCAGATGTGCGGGAAAATGTTCTCATACAGTCACTGATAAGTTCCTTGATTCCACAAAAGAACAATGTAGTGATCTAGATGAGCAAAATCATTCAAGAAATTAATATTGGTAATGGCGGCCCATTCTATAGCTTTCACAGCTTCGTTATAGCCAGCACGGGCTGAAAACGTTCCATAATCCATCAGATGTTTCGGCGGATGACTTGCTGCTGCCGCACGATGATGTGGTTTCCTTCCAAATACCCCTAATATCAGCTCCCAGGATTTTCGAAAGCAACAGAATGGATTTTTTCTAACGAGAATTTTTTGGCTCAGCAGTAACGCTCCTAGTAAAATTGGAGTGATTGTTCCAGAAGTCCATATAGTTCGAAAGCTACATGTGTTCGAGAGAGCGTTGAAAGAACCGAGACAACAGTTCATCCATGCTCCTGACAGCCACCTTCAATGACTTTGTGCGCAAATTTTCTGTACCAGGATTAAAGTGCTAATGCAATGACATCAGTCACTTCATCACATACGCAGCAGTGAAGGTAATGTGGCTGTTCCTGGTCTGTGTTAGGACTGTATTAGATGACGTGCGGTCTGGGATTTCCAAATGAAATGCTACCCAAGTGCGTTGACCTATTCCTGTTGCGGTTGCTGCTGGCTCGTGTAAGGCTTTTACGATGGGAATGCGCCACTACACACTAAGGATTTTGTCAACATGTTTGTAAATTAGTAAAGGGTTGGAGCAAAAATTACCGTTAAATCTTCTCGCGGTTACAATTCATCTCATGGACCGGTCTGACATAAGTATTCCCTGGGTTATACAGGCTTTCCAGTTTTCGGTGGTCAGATTGGTTTTGAATACATAACAACATGAATTCCAGTGTTTGCACACCCTACTCCTCACGAAACACTGCATTTTTAAACCGGGGTCTTGCATCTCGATCCATATTTCACTAGTTTGCTGAATCGGTCAACGAATTCCTCCTATGCGACGTAACGGGTTGATCAGCTGGAAACGGCCAATCGGTGGTTTTGATGAGGTCGGGTAGTAGGTTGTGATTTGTTACATTGTTGGCTTCTTCGATGTACAGGGTATGTGCAGGTAGGAGCTTCAAAATGCTTATTCTCCACTAAAACTTGCAAATAAATACCTCTCCTGCTTTTCGTCGGTCTCATCGTACAGGGATCAGCAAACATGTGGTCGTCTGACAAAATTTTGACAAGCACCTAATGAACACTCCAACTGCTTAACACAACAACGAAGCACCATTAAAAAGTTACGCTTAATATTTCGGTGACATAAACTCTCTGGTTTTCTAAAGCTAAATAGCCGCTTGTTTAGACCAGCCGTCAAGAATGCTGACAGAATACACAGCAGTAAGACACATTTCTAAAGCATTCAGTAAACAAGATTGTTATTCAGTGCTCTTTCATATTATACGAATTCTGGGTCACTGCTGTGTTGTCTCTAAATATGGAATATGCGGACGACATTGCCCTCATATGTGACAACGCCCAAACGTGCCAGGCTGTACGGGACCGATTACCATTGGCTGTCAATCGTTTTGGCCTAGACTTTGCTCCATCGAAATGCAAAGTTCTTCTCCAAGATTGGCAGGGACTCGCCCATGCGCTGATCCTTGGTGGTGATCATCTAGAAGTCCTTCAGGAATTCCAGTACCTGGGCAGCTACATTAGCGCCCGTGGGTTCGAAGCTGAGATTACGAACCGTGTAGCAAAAGCTCGAGGTGCTTTTGCCAATCTCCGCCACTTTTGACGCAGACGCGACATCACTCTCTATCTGAAGGGTGGAGTGTATAATGTAGCCGTCCGTTCAACTCTCTTATACTGTTGTGAAACCTGGCCCATCAAGTCGACAGACATAAAGAGGCTGGTCACGTTTGACCATCGCTGCCTTCGCAGCTTAGCTCATGTCTGGTGGGAACACGGCGTTAGCAATGTGCGTGTTGGGCGTCGTGTATTTGGTGCAGGAAGAGCTGGTGAACCGCTCAGCACCATTATATCACGTACCAAGCTCCGATGGCTGGGCCACATGTTGCGCATGCCAGCACATCGACTCCCGCGACGTACACTGTTTGCGCGTCGTTGGTGCGGTTGGAAGAGGAGGAGAGGAGGCCAAGCGATGAGTTGGTCGAGAGAAAGGAAACTCCTCACTTCGAATTTGGCGTCGGTTAGTGCATACCGACTGCCTGGTTGGGGTCCTAAGGACGATGACCACGTTTGGTTGGACACACTTGCTGGTATGGCTAGCAGCCGGCCCAAATGGCGTTTGTGTTGTGCCTTCCTTTGTCCATTTCCCTCCAGCTTAGCCTCCTCCTCCAATCACGATTTCATTCGTTAGACATAATATAACTCGCTTATTGCGGCACGAAAGCTGGCTGTTAGCTCTCCGGAACGATGTCCATCCGTTACTGGGGACTTAGCTAGCGTGTCTTACTTGCTTTCTTTCCTTCTGATCTTTTGCGTTGCAGCAAAATGGCTGAGGTATTTTCCACCTGCGGCTAACGTGTATAATGTTGATGAATGATAATATCTCTGTCCGTGCAGCTACCAGTGGAACGGCCGACTTAATAGCTGTAGTACACGCTCCGCACAACTTTGTTTAGAGTATCTAGAGAATCAATATCTTGGAACGTATCTAGAGAAAATAGCCAGTGTTTATCAAACCATTAGACATAACTTTTGGAGTTATAAGTCCCCTTTACAATCATTGTGTCGTCGCCGGTTTTATACTCCACATTGACTCTCAGTGCATGTCCACCGAGCTTGACAGATAAATCCGGTATTTCCCTGTGGGTGTTTTCTTGTTACTGAGAAATGCTTTCTGTCTTGTTACTGGGTACCACTGCCTCTTTCATGACAGAACGCACTTATAGCACTGGTAAATACCAATCCTGCACAGGATATGTACTCGAGTTCCAATTTCAGTGTATAAGCGGAATTGAACATAACGAATAAAATATTCGTGGGAGCTACATAGAGACATGTACGGACGAAGTGTATACGTGAGGACTCTGCACAAGAATTGAGCGTAGGGTTTTGGGAATGATGCAAGTGATAGTGCACTAGTGGAAAGCAGTAAAAGGAACGTAAGTTACCGTCAAGCCACACTAAAACCATACCTAAAACGGAAGAATTATCTTCCGGGTTTCTACACACCAAAGTGAATGGAATTCAAGTGTCGAAATCGACAGAAAAGATTGGTGCTGGTCACGTGAATGACGTGCTAAAAGGACGAGGGGCAAAATGCTGTGATGTTGACCTTCATGTCCTTACCAGGTTGTACTGAATGGGGAGGCTTGAACACAGTTTTAATCTAGGAAGCCGTGATTAAAAACGAGCTAAAATATTCAAATGGATTGAAAGCGGCAATTTGCGGTAGATGCACCCGCTGCTTTTATTGTCTACCGTTTTAACGGTAGACCAACCCATTTTTGCGCAACACATAAAGTTTGCCACAAAAGTCCAGCAACAATGGTTTGAATTCGGGCAGCTCGTCGAGAATCGCCGGTTGTTAACAGGTATTTTACGCCGGACGTCCCAGTTGACCATGCTTTCGCTCAGATACATTTTTGTAGGAGTAAAACCTAACTGATACCACCTGCCTTGGCTTACGACAGACTAGCTAAAATAGTGGTATTTGGGGTCGTACTTTGTGTCGGAAGTACGTTGAAAGCTAGACGATCAGATATCAGCTACTAGGCTCACTGGAATGAAGAGGTCAAATACTTCATTTATTTCGGTGCATAGTGCGATTTACGCATATTCGCTTCTGGATGTCAATGGTCAGTTGCATATTGCGGATAAAAAAGTCGAAGCTTGACATGTCTCGCCGGATGATCGGTTAGGGGTGAGAAAAATAAAGGCAAAAATGGTAATAGAAAATAGTAAACAATCGAAAATTGCAATCTTGCCGATTGCAGCGTTCCCTCCCGTTTTCTGTACTAACCAAGGTTATCGTCTGTGGTCACCAGACAAAATGAAGGTAAGTTGGTTTGTTTTTGTTGTTCTGCTGATTGTTTGAGTCGTTTGAATTACGTGATATGGTGTAGCGTGGCCAGTGCACTGTCGACACCTGCTTTGAACAACGGTAACCTAGGGGCTGTAATAACAGCTTCTGAGAGGGTATTCCACGTGTGTTTAACACGCAGCGAAAAGAAGTTTCTTCGACACTCCAACCGACTGTATTGTTCTGCCAACTTGAGATGATGACCTCTCATTTGGCTGTTGTGACAGCTTCAATAGGTGATGGCAAGGGTGATTAGTGTTGTTTAATATTTGGTAAACCATTATTAGGTCGCCACGCAAACGGCGATAACCTCCGCCGTAAATGCTAATCACTCTGAGGCGCTGTTCGTATGACAAGTGGCGCAGCCCCTCGACATTTATGGTCGCCCGACGTGGTGGTAGCTCCAAAACCGTGAGATCCCGTTTTAGCAATGGGTGCCATGTTTGAATTGCATATTCTACATGTGGGCGTATATAAGCGGAAGTATTTGGTGAAAAATCGACGGTTCGAATTGCTCGAAAGCTCTCCGTAAAAGCCCCACGATTTGGATCCCCATCTTCCATGTCTTTTTGGACTGCTCCGAGCAGCCAAGATCTTCCTGAACCAACACACCGAGATCCTTTTAGAGAGAACAATGTCGCAGATCCTGGTCCCCCAGCTTATATGTGTGAACCATTCGGTGTCTTAAATGGAGCACTCGATATTTGGGCACATTGAAATAAAGACGATGTTTGACCGACCGTCCATACATCTTGTCAAGATCGATTGGAAGCGGAATACGGTCTTATGGAGCTCTGATCACTCGCCAACCTTTGACGTCATGGGCGTAGAGTAAAATGTTGACGCATTTTGACTCACTAGATCTTTTATGAAGACCAAAAATAGATGGGGCCTCAATATCGAACCCTGTGGCAATCCGCATTCGACGTAAATTGGATCTGATATGGATTCATGTACTCTCACCTCCAGACGCATGCGCGAGAGAAAATTGCAGATCCACACGAGGACAGGGTCCCCAATGCCACATCCTTGAAGTTTGGCGAGAAGGATACGATGGTCCAACCGGTCGAATGCCTTAGAGAAATCAAGGTAAACCACATCAACTCTTGCACCAGCGTCCACAGTTTCGGTTCAACTGTCTCGTGCTAACAGTAGATTGGTTGTACATGACCGATTCTTGCGGAAGCCGTGTTGCCTCTGAGCACTGTAACCAAAGCTGTCTAGATAAGACATGAGTGCGTTCGCAACCATAGTCCCCATAACTTTTAAAAGAATTGGCAGTAGTGTCAGTGGTCGATAATTAGCTGGGTCGGAACGACTAACCCTCTTTGTAAATGGGAGTTATTATTCCGTGTTTCCATATTGCATGAACGTGCTGCTTGTCAAGACGGCGCTGGAACAGCCGCGCCAAAGATTCAGCCAGAATAGCAACCGCCAAAGCAAGCGACCGTTGCAACAAACGGTCAACAAGATCGCATCACCTGAGTAAACAAAAAGTATTGAGCATAAAATCACGCAGAAAGAAAATGTGATTGTTTCGAACCGGCTTCCTCAACGCGTAAAGCCCTCACTTGTAAGCGGATTCAGCCATCCAAGTGAAAGCGAACCTCTTATAAACAGCGAACCTTCAGCAGCAAGGGACATTGTAGAAATATTCTGTTTTTATTGAGTGGTCATGAGAGAGGGTTGAATAGTACTGTAAACTTGGTTAGGTTAGACTTCGCAGTAGGCCAACATTCACTTTTCCAAGCTGATACGCGGAGCACCTGTCCCCAAAATTTTCGTGTGTCGTGATCCAGACAGCGCACTTTCCTGAGTTCACAATCTAAACACAT
>OX104066.1:31537114-31677367 GCA_944474145.2 Dicrocoelium dendriticum | reverse complement strand
GCAGCTTCATTGCTTGTCTCTTTCCGATTCACCACATTCGGCAGGGACCTGCTACATCACAAAGAAGAGGATCAGTTTAATTCCTCTGGATTGACTCCAACACCTTGGCTTAGGTGGTCTGCCTCTGCCAGCCATCTACAGGGCCTTGCTTTCTTCGGCAATATCAATTGACACAGCCGACGATATCACTAGACAGTTAGCCCTAGTTTTCCAAGATGGTCTTGGCCGATGTACAAGCGCTCGTGACATGTTACAGCTAACACCCTACACTCCACCAGAATTCCGTCCCCAAAAGCCTGTCCCGTACACAGTCTTACCATCGGTCGATGCAGAACTTAAGTGACTAAAAGATATGGGTGTCTTGCTATCCATGTCTTATAAGGCCTGGGCAGCTCCGATCGTTGTGGTCCAAAAACCGAGTGGATCCCTCAGCATTTCTACCGACTTCTCTACTGGCCCCAAGGTTGCGCTGGAGCCTAACTGTTATCTTTTCCCGCTCAGTGGTGCCACGAGCTTCGCCAAGATAGACCTGGCAGACGTCTACCTGAAATCGAATTTGCTTGAGAGTCGCAAGCAATACTGACGATCAAAACACACTGCAGTCTCTCCCAGTACACCAGGTTGCCGTTTGGTATCAAGATCGTCCCAGCCCTGTTCCAGCAAAAACATTGGATAAGATGAACTCTGGCATTTCGGGCATGGCCGCCTACCTGAACGATTTCAGAATTATTGGTCGCATCTCAGATGAACTGTGCGAGCACCAGGTCTCCGTTTTTGAACGTATCCATGAGTTAGGCTTCCGTCTAAAAGCTGAAAACTCTCAGTTTTTCTTTTGGTCTACCAAATATATCGGGTTTGTCTTCAATGCTAATAGAGGTCATCTTGATCCAGAAAAAGTCCCATGCATTCAACAGATGCCATTTCCCGAAGCCATTCACCAGCTGCCATCTTTCTGTGGCCTGAGTTATTACAGCGTCCTCCTATCATCGCTACCCGAATTACGTGCCCCGCTCAATCGACTGCCCCAAAAGAAGATTATTTGGCACTTGTCTCCTGCATGCGAGAGAGCATTCATACGTTTGAAATCCATGCTGAATCCTGACCTAGTAGTGACACACTATGATCCAACGTTACCAATTGTGTTCGCGGCTAATTCATCCAATTACGGAACCGAAGCAGTCCTCTCACACCGATTCCCAGATGTTTCCCAGAAAGCCGTCAATCAAGCATCACGCACCCTGATGTCCGTCATATTGGGAACCACATTGACACTGACTGGAATTTGCGGTGAAGATGTAGCCTAGTGTAGTAAACTTCGCGATGGAACTAGCCTGTTCGAAAATAGCCCAAGGAGCTTACTGTTTTCTTCGTCTCCCTAATGATACAAGCTCATTTAGTAATTAAAATAATGATTACGTTTTAATGACTCATCGTGAAACTCGATGGGACATTATTCGCTCGTTATGCCAAGTAATGCTTAAGAGCTTTACAAGGATTGCGGATGAGACGTAATCTTTAATTTTGTGGCAACCATTAAAGTAACTATACATCGAGTAGACATACGGTGAAACGCTAGTCAGTAGACTCATCTATTCACGAAGCAGAATATTTCACAGGTAGTACCCAGCTAGCGCTGGGCAATTACGACCATTGCGACCAAACATAAAATGCCGCTATATTAGCGACTTCGATTTTAGACACAGTGAGTGCCGACGAGCCGCATAAACTCCGCTCATAAATGGTCAGCGATGGGTCCAAAGAGATCGTGTACCCATAAGTACAGGCTACCTGGTTCCATGTTGATTTGTCGCTTATTCCGGAATGCCTTAATCGTATCTGAAAATGCTTTGGTAGGCTGTTGCTTTGTCATTAACTTTGATGAGCGCCGTCCCAAGCGCATCCCTCAAATGGCAATAGACGCCATCTCCGTCGTCGCTCAAACAGGCATACCAGGATTACGTGTATACAGAAAATTTACTCTTTCGTCCAATTGACACTGAGCTTCAGTGGATTAGGATCTTTGTCGCCATACACGACGCTACATCTTCTGCTCGCGGCACCATCAGTCGCCACCGCACCAGTCCTTGAATATCCGAGACTTTGACGGGCCTGTTAAAATACAGGAAAATCCCCTGCTGGCTCTGAGCACAATGTAACCAGATGAGTTATTAGACAGGAACTAAAGCCGAGTCTGTGTCTTGATAAGGATGCTTAGTAGACCAGTTAGGCTCAAGAAGTGGACAATTTGTCGCAAGCTCTTCTACCTGATCCGGACGATTGGTCCCTGGAAACCACACTTCGGTGAAGCAATCGGACAGAGCGCTGCTGACCCGAGTCACAGTAAGGAGCGCCGGTGTCTCGTTATTCGGAGTACATTCGATATCGTTTCAGCTGGCCTCTGCTCCCTTACCTTTTCTTACTCAGGCGTTGCAGGATGAACCATGGACGGTTAGTTTAGAGGCTCCATCGGAGGCTGAGATCCGATACGCGATCACAGCCCTTAATGATGTTCGTACTGCTGGCCCGGATTCCCTCGCACCCGCACTATATAAGGATAGTGGTGAGGTCCTCTGCAAATCACCGACCTCCATGTTCGAGCAAGACTGGGAGGTAAAGCTTACATTAGTTAATTGAAATGAATCAATGATAGTGGCGCTGTACAAGAAAGGCAGTCGTACCGAGTGCGCTAACCACAGGAATATTAGCCTACAGCCAGTGGTGACAAATAACTGCCCTCAGTTCTCGTTCTGCGCCTCACTGAGAAACGAGGATTACGGATTAGAGAGGAGTAAGCAGGCTTCCGCCCAGGACGTGGCTGTATAGACCACAAATTCACTCTATGCTAGATGCTAGAGCAGCAACAAACGTACGACAGACCGAGAATAGCCGTGTTCCTCGATGTCAAGAGTGCACCCGGCTCAGCCGAACTATCAATTTCGTTCGAACTAGTCACCCGAAATTGTGTTCCCATGAAATATGTAAACTTTTTACGTGCCCTGTACACGAACACCACAGACCGCGTCAGGGTCCATGGTGACTTCCTGAATAAATTCCCCATAACAAGTGTCGTTCATCTGGGTTGTTTCACTTCAGCATATTTGTTTAACTTTATCTCGGCTTCTATCATGGAATGTTCACGTTAGCCGTGTTCAAAGCTCTTCTCGAGCGTGCACTTGCCGTACCACACCAACTCACGTAACCCATACAAAAAGTAGAAAAACAAAAACAATTCAATCCACTTCCATTTATGCTCGGAAGCCACAGACGATAATCTTGGATAATCATAAAACCAAGTGTGAACTACTCAAACGAGAACACTGTAACTGTCAACTTTGCAACTTACGGTAGTTCACTACTTATGATCGCTATTTTTACCTTCATTTTGCTCACTCTTAACCGATCATCCGGCTGGACATGTTCAGCTTCGGCTGTCTTTTTGTCCGCAATATACCACTGAGCACCCGCTGAGGTGCTACCTTGTGGAAAACTACTTGTTCTTGATTGTGCCAATGATATTTCCTTCTTGTTAAACGAGGTCGGAGCTGCCCAGTCAACCTTGAATAATCTCTCTACAGTGGTCCTATCACTGCATGCACTTTACACATTCAAAGTGCAAAAACTTAGTGCAGCATTAATATCCACTTCACGACTCCTTGGCCTGTGATAGAAAGCAACTCGAGGTGGTCGATTACATCACCTTGGCTACTCTGTCAGTAATGATGGGCATATAATCACTGAAATCATTTCATTTATCGTAAAAGCTGGAAGTGCCATTTTGTATCTCTGACATCTGTGGCGTTAGAAGGGGGTTCCCCTCGACTTGAAAGGTCTTGTTTAGAAGATCACAGTGAGGGCCATCTTACTACGGCAGTGAGAATTGTTCCCTTCGATCTTAAATGCCTTCATGTCTGTTATCATGGTTGTTTGCCTGGTACTGTTAAGGTCGGATGGAACTAGCTTGTCTACAAAGACAATGTGCGAAAGTGAGAGCTAGGCAATTCATTCTAGTTCATGTGTCTGAATAATTTGCATGGATTTGCGCACATACTATATAGGCCCGGTTACCGCTTAGCGAGAGTTTGTTTTGTTTGTCAGACGTGGGGCCGCGCATGATTTGGATACGAATAAGTTGAATTTGCTGCTAGGAATGAAGTCACTAACGACCAAACAGAGTATCGTTGTTCCGTCTCGTCTCCCAGGTGATCCTGTGCGACCTGCCTTGTATTGCCTCGAGAAGTTACAGGACACGGCTCGCATTCGACACCATTGGTGTGTCTGCTGTCTTCTCCTAGTCGGACTGTCTGCTTAAAGTGTGTTTGTGGCTTGGTTAATTACCGGGTAATGGCTGATTATGAGGCGGGGCAGTGAAAGACGCAAGGAACCTGTTTCATTTATGCCGTCTTATCCTTGCACGATGTCCCCGTGCTTGTAACGGTTTATTGTTGACAGCGTGTAGGTGTTTTAACCGTGAACATTTGCTTATGGCATTAAAATCTTACGCTTGAATCTCCCTCTCTCCTGTCTCTGTTCTTCGTTCCGTAGGTCACCATCGTTGTACGGCAGCGAAGCATAAACGCGAAGAATCGATGTACTGCTGCTGATGGTGATAATTAGCATTATCAGGCTGGGAGCTGCTCCTGCTAAGCTAAACGTTCTCCTGGCACATCTGAAGCTAAACTGTTAGAAATGCGCCGATTTAACGCAAATAAACCTAGATTTAAAGTTATATATCCTAAAAATGGAATCTTATGTTAAGCGTTTTAAGGGACCCATTTTTCGCGATCCATAGGTATCCCATAACTGCGTATCCGATTGAACAGTGGTATAATGCGGAGAAAAAGCCAACTTTGACAATTCCCGTGGTAGGGTTTTGGTAAATTACACAAATTCAAAAATTGACCGTAATTTATGCGCGCATCTGTGGCTTTACCATTATATTCAAGTTAAGATACAAGAACATCCGTCAGCCCCGCTTTCGTGGAACTGGTGGGAACAATGTTTCTCTGCGTCTTGTCATTCCATGAGCGGAATTTGAATCAAATCCTTTTCTTAAAAATGCTTAACATGGGCGCAGAAATGACGAAAGTCGGAATAGCCTTCTAAGATCAACAAATTCTTTGGGGAAAATAATTCCCGCGTCATTCAAGCCGACTGCATTGGGTGGCCAGTTTAGGTGGTTGGTGCTGTTGCAGCTAAGTTTCAGGAGATGGCAGCTAAGGTCAATAGATCTTTTCAAAACCGGATACGCCAGCATGAGGTCACTAAGTAGACGACGATAAAATCCGCTGTACACACCTAGGGCTTTCAGTCCTAGTTCAAATGGCAACCGGAACACTTCCTTCGCATTTTGTTTGACCTTTCTTGTGGGGTCCCTAGTGCAGCCAGATCGCGTTTTAGCTACGGTTGCCAGAGTTGAATCGCGTACTCTATGTAGTGCTTCATATATGCTTTGAGCGTTTAAGGGAAGACGGAGGGGTCGAACCATCCGAACGTACCCCGTAAGAGATCAACATGTCGGTTCATGCTTTTGGACACCTCTGAATGACCTGCACAGCTGAGGTCGTCTTGAATCATCACCTGAAGGTCGCGCTCCTGTGAGACAGTCTTCAAGCTAATATGTGTTAGTAGGATTGTGGCGTACCTGTAGGGTTTTATACTTACCTGCGTTGAGCGGAACTAGATTAGTTGTTTCTTTACAGGCATCATCCACGTCTTGTAGCAGACTGTGCTCTTCCCGATTAACGATGGCCTGAATATCTTAATGCCATCCGCTGAAAGCCAGAAATACAAAACAACGACAAGCGCATGGCCTTTGAGAAGGATCATAAATGAGCGTGCTTCCAACACTGATCTTTGTGAAACACCGCAGTTCATCTCAATGTGATCGAACTACAAGCCCCCAACCCGAACCTGAAGTCACTGCTGAAGAAGGGGATTTCCAAGGACAGGGTACTAAATCCCATATATTTGTAGCGTTTGGAGTATGGATCGGTGACCTAAGCGGTCGAGATAGATGACATCGATTCCGGTCCCCCTGTCGGTTGTTTCAGCCCAACTGCCAGGCGTAATCAGTAGGTCGGTAGTACTTGACCGATCCTAACGGAAGTCGTGTTGCGCCGGCAATATGATTTCAGCTCTTTCTAAATATCACAGTAATATCCCATAGTCCGTCAACTATTATTGATTCTTTCACCTTTGAGAGCGCCCGGCAATGAATCACTTTGCGAGAGTTGGCGGCTCCCGCAGGGCTACCACCCTTAAAAATCGATGGAATGACGGACTGTTTCTACCCGTTAGAGACACGCTGTTCATCTAAGCGTCATTGGAAGACTCGGGTTACTGGCTGGGCTATTATGGAAGCTGCCAGCTATTGTGCTTTTGGGTGAATGTTGTCAAGTCCGGTGAAAGTATGGGTGTGTAACCATAGCAGCTTCCTCAAAACGGTCGCTGAACTGAAAGTGACGTGTGTAAATACTGACCATCGCATCGAGACGGGACCTTGACATGGTGCGATGGTTTCTGTACCCCTGTAACCCACTGAACTACGCTGGGTGGCATTTTCAAGTGCCTTCAGAGCCACTCACACCAGACAAGTATGTGGTTAGGAGTCAGACTAACTCAGTCTCCCAATCGCTCTGCTGCGTTGCGTGCAGGCTATTTAGCCAAAGGCCTGGAGTGGAGTCCTCAAAGACAACTCCCTACTTCGGCTTGGGTAACCGGGTAGTATCAGGTCCACTGACAAAACCATGGATTGTTCAACTGCAATATGGCTCTCAGCTGCTTTGACCCCTGCTAGTCACTCATCTTCACACGCCACCTGTCCATTTGTTATCAATCAGAAGTAAACGTTACAAGAGGATCCTTGTTTCCATGATTCTTCGCCGAATGGTTTCGTCAACACCCAGAGAGCTCGCCCAGTCGCATTCCTTCGACCCCGGTCTTTGTTCCGTCTGCCGGGGCCTTCAAATTCAGTCGTTCCTGTTCTCCTTGGATTATTGTTACAATACCGACTGCGGATTCTAGACTTTATTTGTAACTTTGAGGCAATTTGTTTTTCTGATCAAAGCTCAAGGTCAGTTATCCTACTACTTAAACCAGTTGAAAACGTTACAGGTTATTGACTTAAATCCGTGCTTCATCGGATACGGCCATGAAGTCAGGAACACCTTCAAAGGTATTAGGAATAAATGTCTTGGAAAAGGAGAAGGCATCGTGCCGGCTGGCAATCTGGCCTCAGTCGTTTTTCTGTAGACAAAACGAAAGTCCCAATGATACTGTCCAGTACGGTTCGCCCGGTTCTAGATAAACTCAGTGATCTCAGTGCCATTATGCAGCCAAATGAGTAGATTAATACAGGAATCATTCTGTTACAAGAAAGCTGGTTGCATACTGACGTGGAAAATGGGGTACTTCAACTCGATGGTTGATTTCCCATCAAATCTGACCGCCTCGGGAAGCCCCAGTTTCGTGGTGGTGGCGTTATAAGTTACCTTAATCTACGTTGGTGCAACGCAGATATCGTAATATTTACGTAATCAACTCTTTCGATAAGGTGACATTTCGCTGAATACAAACCGAAGTTCTTAAGTGGCTTTCTCTCAGTCATCACTGGAGAGGTATACATTGCGCCTGCCACATCTGCATCGTAGTTAAAGCATTTTGAGGACCAAATTTCTGCAACGCTACTGCGTAAGTTAGTTGTTCTACCTGTATTGTGACTGGTGACTTCAATAGCAAAGATACAACATTCTTGACGACAATTGGCTTGGTAAGCCTAGTGACTGTTTCGACCAGACAAAATGCCCAGTTGGATGAAGTGTTCGAAATAAACGGCAGTTGTTTGCCATAAATAAGCGAGCTCCTTTGAGCAGCTCAGAGCATTGTATTTTAAAACTGTGTCCAGTAATATACAGCGGGTCTACTTTTTAGCACTGACCAGACGGCCTTACAAGAATAGCAAATGACGAAATTGCTCCTTGGAACATATCAAGAGGCTCCAGACGATGTTTTCGTTAACTGATTTTTCGGTCTTCATCGAGGAAGACCAGTCGCTCGAATGTGACCATCTTACGGACTACATCGAATATTGCTTTGAAGTGTTGCCTTGTTGAAACGATCTATCTAAGAGCAGATAGATTTGCCTCACCATTACTAAAGCGACCTCGAAGGATGGAAGAATGGGTCTACAAAAGCACGAATGCTACCAGTGTCAAACGCATAACAGCAATTAAATCTGAGAGAAAAAGAAAAACGTTGATACATCGAAGAAGTTCTAGGCAACCATAATTGTCGCGATCTATGGAGGGTTCCGAGGCAGCGTTGTGGTAAGATATTTGCAGTTAGAGCGATGAAGTGGATATGGATAAAATGAATTTGGAGTTTAGTTCCGCCTCGTTAAGCTCATCTTCCTTGCCCTCCTTCATTAGCTGAAGTCCAGCCGCGCCCTTCGATCAAAGCAACATTCACAAGGAACAACAGATTAAATGCAAACAAAGCTTGTTGTCCGGATGTTCTCTTACCATTAGCTTTGAAGTAGCGTGCAGATTCTCTCACACTGCCTTTAACAGAGCTCTTTAACAAATGCCTCACTACCGGTGTAATCCCGGAGATTTGAAGAACGGTCAGTGTCACTCCAGTATCTAATACTGGATCTGAAAAGTATTGACCAACTGCATGTACATATGTGCTCCTAAAAGTTTTGAAAGACTGTTAATTTTGTGGATATTTTCAGCCACTCCTGAAGACGATATCTATCAGTTTGCGTATAGACCCCAGCGCTCCACATTGGATGCAGTGTCATTTCTTGTTCATTCTATAGCCTCTGCATTAAATCAAAAATGTAAATTCCTACGGCTTCTCTTCCAAGATTATTCGAATGACTTTAGAAGCCTGGATAGGTGAACGTTGCTAAACCTGTTGTCTGAAAACGGAGTTCAACCTGGTCTGTGTAATCTGTTACGTGACAATTTTACAGATCAGACTCACCTCATCAAGTTGAACGGTAGGAAATCCTCTGTCCTCCGTGCCGACTGTGGTGTTCTACATGGAGCGATCCTATTACCTTTTCTATGTTGAACATATCCCTATACAAACAAAGTTTATAGGGTGTAAATATGCTGATGATGTTGTGCTGGGATGTATGGCCCTCACTTACCAGGAATCCTCATCACTTCAACGTGAGTTGGAATATCGGGTGAAATGGTCTTCATCTAGATCTCTTATGCTTAATGATTATAAATGCAGTGATGTAATAGTTTATTTTCTTCGTGACGATAAATTGCAGTCCCTCATGGACTTCACTCCCTCACTTACTGTGAATGAAAATCCCATACCCAACTCGTCTACCTTCAAGTATCTCGGTTTTTATTGTCCCGGAACCTTTCTTGGTTCACGCATGTCTGTAAAATTTTCAAAAGGTTGGAACACTTTCTTTTTATGCCCTCAGGGTTATTGTAATTTCAGTATCTCGTACTTTAATATTCAGCTTTTTGACCACTTAAATTATTCTCCATTGGTTATACTGCTCTCCTGTCATTTTCCCCTGGACTGCTTCAGAGAGACTACATCTTACTGGTGCGCTCTATAAAGCATATTGCTAGATGCAGCGGCTTGTTTAGTTGAGTTGATCAGTTCTAGATATCTTGACGTCTGCAATGATTTTCTTCTAGGATACTAACTGATTGATTTCATCCACTTCACATGAATCTTTCCAAAATGCTTTCTTTCTCTTGCACTTTTTCGAACTTCAGAATTTTATTCTCTCGCATGTCATCGTATAGTAATACTGTTTTACCTTATTTCTTAGGTTTGCTTGTTGACACAGCAAAAGTCACTAACGCTGCGCGAGCGGTTGTTGAAGTAACAGTTCTGCCTTTTTCCCACTTTTCTCCCTATGCATGTATATTGATATTATCATCCAGATGTCCGCAGTGGTGTGTACAGGTTGAAAATGAACCCATAATGTTTCACAAAACTTATTCTGACTTGACTCGAGATGCTTCACCGTACGTACGCTCATGCAGATCGGGAAGCAAGATGGTCTTGCTTGCACTCTGGAATCCCTTGCCATTGAGGTTTGCTGACTTTCCGGGACGCGCTTACAAGCTCCAGTACTGTGATTGAGTTGAGATCTGCCACCGGCCACGGGGCCATGTTTCGCCTATGTCTATCTGGTGACGCAGAAGCAGCTGCGACAGGCTTGGCTGGCGTTGGAATAGCGCTAATTAGCAAAGCCGAGGCCGCACTGCTGGACCGGTTCCCGAGTAATAGCCAACTGTGTGCAGTTCGGCTTTGGGGATCATACAAGATAAACCCATGTCGTGAGGAGAGACGCAACCAGTGTGTGATCTCAGTCTAAGCTTTAACTAACTGCAGTTCCGACTTCATCAAGGACGAGTTCTATCGTGAACTTCGATAGCTCTTGAGCAGAGCCTGCAAATCCGATATTTTTGTCCTTGCTAGGGATCTCAACGCACAGGTCGGTCGTCTGCTGGCATGCGAAAGTCACCTAGGTGGTCACCATGCGCTCGATTAGAACCGCTCAGACAATGTAGAGAGACTTCTCACGTTGTGCGAAGCTAATCAGATGTTTCCCTCGAGCACCAACGTTCGGCATTCGAGAAGACGTTCCGCTACTTGGTAACCCCTTCTGCGTCTCATTCATGGTCCTAGATTGATCCTATTACAGTCAGTTTCAGATGGAGTAGTGTAAAAAGAAATTTACAGGCACGTCTCAAATCCTTAGGTATTTTGAGAATAAACATGTGGGTACATCCGAGCAGAAGGCAATTATTAAATCAAGAGCTTCTTAGCTCAATAATGTAGATTTCCTAATACTCTAATGTATGTGGGCCACAATATGGTCATGTCCAGTAGCATGGTGAAACAGTAATCGCCCCTACCATAATAATGCAGGCTAAATTTGCGATGGAAGATGAAGACTGTCCACAGGGTTCAGTCGTTTGTGTAAGCTTGGTTTCAGTCACTAGATAGAAGGGTCTCAAGGAACGGAGGTAGATGTCAGTTTGTTTCCATCTGTTCATGTTTCACCGCAGTTTATTTGTGATGGATAGTTGGGTGAACGAATTAATAATGGCTTAGGCAACAAGTGTGCTGTTTTAATTCGCCCTCTAGCCCCATTACCTTGCGAGTCTTTAGTGTGTCTCAGACACCTGGCGTGATTTTGAAAATCCAAGTAGAAGCAACCTAGGTCCACATAAATTTTCCAGAGCGTTTGTCATATGGTAACTGAAACCGGGATATGGTCGATATATTGCACTCTTTAGCTGCTTTATTTTGCTTGGCATGGTGTAGGTCCCAGGCAAAACGTCAAGTATATTCATTGCTGCTTATTGAATCAGATGCATTATGTGGCTCTGTTATCCTTCACACACACACACACACACACACACACACACACACACACACACATCGATATACACTACTGGTTGGATAGGGGCAATCGATCACTAGTAAGCACTGGTGTGTCACGAATAAAAAAAGCAAATGCTTAACAAATCCCGGAGGATAGCCAGAATGCGAACCACAAAATGGTGAAGAGAAAACATTGTGATGGAACGAAGACCTTTTTGGTGAACTCACCAGAGGCAAACAAAAAATAGCCAACCTCGATTGTGTAGGCTAATGCTGTCTGTGCAACGTAGATGCATTTTTAAGAGCGGTTGTCCAAAAAGATTAAACACACATTCCAACTCCAGTTTATCCATAGCATCCATTACCCACATTTGGAAAAACCAGCACTCTGGTAATGTAGGTTTTACAGATTAAGTCGGTAAGTAAACATACGGTGTTTTTAAGGAGCTACACAAGAGTTATAGTGTGAAGAATAGTGTTTGTTTCCGAAGAATGTGGAAATATTAGCGTTGGTTGTTTAAGTTACAACCGTTTGGTAACTGTTGACATTGACGGAACTATCATAGTTGTTTGATACCTGATGAAAAGCGCTGACGGGACGTGATATGTGATTAAACTGTAGGAAACCACGTGAGCGACCATAAACCAGTTGGTCGGACAAGTTTATGAGGCTATGGAACAGTGCAGGTCATTTCCGCGACGGCACTACTTAAAGTGGCAACTTGGTATGCATTTGCCACCTCTCTCCAATTCCTGTCTGTACACCGATGATAGTTGTCTGACTCTGGGATGGAATGTTTGTTCTATGAGGTACCTATATTTTTAGTCCATAGACCTGTGGTTGAAGCATAAATGAAAAGTCGATTGCTAATAGTTACATCCAAAACTTTTCCTTCTTGCGATAATTATTTACCCTTTGCAGAGCATTTCTGCTGCAATAGAGGACAATCTGACTCACGAGTGTCATATTTTGCTTTGTTATTCAATAAACACACATGTAGCTTGACGACGAGTCCAGTCGTGCGGAACTACATTTGTTAAAATGTGGTTACACTCTGACATACAGACTGTAGCGTCTGCATTTGCTTTTTCAGGAACCGAATATATTTAACACAGGTAAATCACTTGCGATGAAAATGAAAGTAAGAAAAGACCAGCAGGGTTAGAATCAGCCAGCTAGAGATGGGGGTAGTGTGGTAATACACAAGTTTCACATAAATTCGAAGTCAAGCCTGGTGGCTAACTCCAGGCGAAAATTCGACGGCGGCATGGTGAAGACAAGCTGTCGGTACATGCAGCTTTGAGAACGACTAGAACAAGAATATCTGCCACTTCATAAAATATGCCACCTCATATACTCGTGTACTATCGTTGTGTAGGTCATAGGACATTGGTTAACTTGAAGCTTGCGTGCACTGAATGTAAGCCAGAATGGATTAACAATTATGGGACAGGTAACTACTAGTCTGAAATGGGGCGCGTAATTGAGCGCGGATAGCAGAAGGCAGGAAGGTCAGACGCAGTCGATTGCATTGGTTATGGTTTAAGGAAGTAGTTTTCTGCGATAGTACAAGGTATTTCCGCGATCGAACTCAAATATATCAGACCTGCAAACACAGGATTTCGTAGTTTCCTCGCGAAAACTTTGCTAAACAAAATTCCAGGAACATTCAGTTACTATGTGTATGCCAGTTATTAGTTTAGACTGAAGCATTGAAACAAAACCCAACAAGATGGTTCGGCTTATCGTCATAAAGGTTGTGAAATTTAACAGACGTTTACCGGAGACACAGGAATACATTGATAACGGTCGGCAATGTGTGCCGGTTGTGTGGTTCCTTCACGCGTGAGGGGGTTGTTGTGTTTTCCGACATTGGCAAATGCCTATCTTGGAGAATACAACAGCCCTCTCATCCATACCCCGAGCTACAAGCAACCACAATAATTTCTTTCATGAATCCCGCTCCGGAAGGCAAGAATGTCTTCATTTTTTCTCCATACAGTTCTTTCGCCAGTTTTCTATAGTAGTCATTCAGCTACCAGAGCTGGTTAAACAATCAGACCTGCAACGTCGGCATAGTTGCATGGAGCCTGAGTGACTTTCTGAGTTGGTTGGAGTCGAACACACTGATGGCTTTCAGAAACTGACAGCTAGCCATTGACGTCAGCAACTCTTGGACATTTTGGCGGCGTGGGATAAGCACAGTCGCTTGTCATTGTTGACTTTGCTAGACGCATCGAAGATCAGTCCGTCTGCACGATAATGCTTCGGTCAATTTTCCTCGGCGGCAGTTATCAGCGCGTTGTAAGTAGTATAGGTTAACGGAAACTGGTATTCGGCAGTTTTCAAGTGATGGATTATGTTCATGCCAACGGTCTGTTGTTGTTTCGTTGGTTAGAAGATCCACAACTTCACAAACCCTAGCTGAGTCTCCAAACTCAAGATTTATAGCATGGTATGCTTTTGCCAATGAAGACGCGCTGCGGTAAGGTCTGGTCTACTTAGCTGTACATAAATCGGTCAAATCAAAGGGACCATGTACCATGTCAATAAGACCGAAAATAGGGGTACTCTTAAAGAGGAAGAAAAAGGAGGTGGGACGTGGATGAACTGGAAAACAGAAAATGGACAAGTAGACAGGCACACGATTGATGCGTACCGAGCGATGAGAGTGACCAACGTAGGAAGTAGGCGTTCGACAGGGTGAGACTTAGGTGGTCGCGAATTCTTCATACTATCTACTTTAGCTGATGGGGAATCGCTTCTCTTGTCATATACCCGATTATACCATGATAATGTAGTATTGGAAGAGATGCTGTTTGCCAAGAGAATTAAAACTCCTATCCCTCCATAGCTCTTCTAGCTGATCCGCACCACTAGTTCAAAAAAACCATGCTTGAGTGAAACAGAGACAGCACGGGTGCCCTGATTCTCAATGAGGAGAGCCGTATGGCTCGTTGGGTGGAGCATTTTCAAGACCAGTTCAATTGACCTTTTGTATCCGAACCTATTCCTACTATAGGGATGTAGGATGAGCCATAAACATTTAGTCTCAATCGGTGGCTGAGGTCCGAAACGTAATCTTAGCCCTCAATCGTTTTCGAGCTGTTGGCTCGGCTTTCCTCCAACCTTTACTATAAGGACAGAGGGGCAGTCCACTGCAAAGAAATGACCCCTCTGTTCGAACATGTATGGAAGAAGGAGGACGTCCCGGCTAACTGGAGTGAATCGATTATATATTGACAATATACAAGATTGGCAACCGCACCGACTGTGCTAACCACAGGGGTGTTAGTCTAACGCCAGTTGTGACAAAATTACTGGCCGCAATTCTTTTTCTTCGTCTCACTGCGGTATGTGAATTCCGGGATAGGGAAGAGCAGGCAGGTTTCCGCCCAGGACGTGATTGTACTGATCTCACATTCGCTCTGCGGCAGGTGCAAATGCAACATCACCTATGCCGCAGACCGAATAGAGCATTATTCCCCTACTTCAAGAGGGCGTTCTATTCAGTCGATCGACGCATTCTGTTGGAAACACTTGCGCGAAACTGTGTGCTCATGGAATATGTGAAAGGTTTACATGGTCTATACTCGAACACTGCAGGCCAAGTCTGGGTGTACGATGACTCATCGGATATCTTTCGGGCAACAAATGGAGTTCCTCAGGGTTGCCCACTTTCCCATTTTTATTCCACTGCGTCGTGGACTCCATGATGCAGTCCCCCCTTCTAAAGCCTCACGATGCCCGCGATGAGGTGCTACCTGGTGAAAAGGCAGTTTATTTTGATCATGCGGGCGATATTGTCTTGCTCTTTAACGATGTGGCAGCGCGACCAACTGTGAATAACCTCTCTAGAGTGGTCCCTTAATTTGGTATGCGATTCTCGCTTTCTAAGTGCAATATGTTGTTGTAAGACCACCAGTCACTTGTTGATCCCCTTACCCTAGATAGCGAGGAACTAAAGGTAGCTGATCAATTCACTTACTTGACAGCTGCATCAGGAATGATGCGCGCATAAACACTGAGGTCAGTTCACGTGTCGTAAAAGCTAAAACTGCATTTATGAATCTGTGATGTTTGGCGACAGGAATATGTTTACTAGATCCCAGTGTGGGCCACCATACTCTATGGGAGTGAGACTTGGCCACTTCGATCTGAAGACCTGAGGCACTTCCAAGTTATTGATCATTGTTGCCTGTGGAGAATTGCTGGTGTCGGGTGGCACCAGCGTGTCCGCAACGACGATATGCGTAAAGGAGTATTAGGCAGTGCTAAACAGGCTATTTCCTTAGAACGACATGTAGCTCTGGCTTGGGCACGTACTACGTATGCTCGGGGAAGGGCCTTGTTTTGCCTGTCGGATATATGGTAACGCAAAATTAATAAAAGTTGACTTGACAGCGGGAAATGAAGCCACTGACGAACAAACTGGGTGCCGATAGTTTGTCTCGCCTTCCATCATGGAGTCAAGGTGACTTGCCTTCTGCTTGGCTTGAGACTTTACAGGACATGGCTGGCAGTCGACACTACTGGCGAGTCTGCTGCCGTCTCCTAGTCTGACTGTCTGTTTAAAGTGTATTTGATGCTGAGTTATCTGCGAGGTAATGGCTGATTATGACGCAGAACAGTGAAAGCCGCGAAAGTAAGCTGTCTTGCTGATGCCGCCACAGCTTTGCAAGATAGGCAGCTGTTTGTGACGGTATGTTGTTGAGCAGGTTTAGGCGCCTTGACTCTCAGTGTTTACTTAAGGCATTAAGGTTTTCAGGTAAATCCCCGTTCTTCCCCTCTTAGTATTCTTCGTCCTGTATGTCATCGCAGTTGTATGGCAGCGAAGCAACAGTTCAAACAGCTGATGTACTGCAGTTGATGATGTTAACTGTGTGATTCATCGAGGGCACCTAGTCGCTAAGAAGTTTGGAGGGCCATCAAACAATCCATTTCCCACGCTTAAAATAGTAGTCAACAATATCAAATCGCGCCTTCTCCAATATCCTCTTTTGCAGCAGTTGTGTTAGAACGGTGAAGATTTCCAGCATCTACTGTTTTATACAGAGATTAGATGGCCCTCCAATGGGAACGGTCTTCGTTGTTTTAGGACACTCTGGGACATCATTATCACATTCCTTTCTGGAACTGATTATGAAAGACAACAGTTAACAGCTAAGCCAGACGTTTAGTATTTGACTGATGTTGTAGAAAAATCCAACTTGTTAAATAGAGCTCTTCAAGTCAAGTTGCGTATTCTCACTTCTAACAAGGAAGACATTATCGCTTTGCTTAAGCAGATGGAAGTGTATGCCCGGCGGCTGGAAACTGGGAATAGTGATGCCAAAGCAGAAAGGTGAAAATCCTCTTGATTCCATGAACCATCGCTCAATCTGTCTGACATGGATAATTTCCAAGGTCATAGAGAAGATTAGCAACCGCGCTCTACAGAAGCACCGCTCTGACTTGAACATCACTTCCACTACACAGCATGGCTTTAAGAAGGGACGCTCATACACTAGCAATCTACTGGTGACGAGGGAAAAACGGGCAAGATCAATGTATACCGGCGAACGTCTAGATGTTGTCTTCGTTGACTTCAACGGGGCATTTGATAAGGTCCCACCTCAACGATTACTGTACAAGCTCCGGGAAACTGGTATCAGTGGACGCCTATACTGGTGGACCGCCGACTTCTTGGGAGAAAGAACCATGCAGGTGCAAGTGAATGAAACTCTTTCTCAGCCAGTGCTAATGACCAGCGGGGTCCCGCAAACATCTGTTTTCGGAACTGAACATTTCATGCTGTTCATCAACGACCTTCCTGAAACGCTTCAAATCGAATGCATGATTTATACTTATGGCCTCAAGCTCTGGTCGGAGGTCTCAAGTCAATCCGCTGATAAATTACAGGCTAAGCTGGATCTACCACAAAATGGTTCACGAAGTGTGGCTTAACTATCAACTATGCCAAATGTTTTGTCCTCCCAAGTGGTTCGTCTGATCCACTTGGCACATACCATATTTGGGGATTCCTCCTCCAGACTGCCGGCTGGGAGAAAGACCCAGGCGTATTAATTGCCTCTGACCTAAAAACCATCCAGGACAAACGGACGAGAGCGGCCGCAGCTAACAAGATGTGAGGTACCATAAGATGATAATTCTCTCGGATGACACCAAAGATCTTCAGACTACTAGTCACCTCTCACGTACGACCTATTCTTGAGTACGGTCTACCGGCTACGTTTCTGCTCTGAAAGCCAGTATGTAGTCTAATAGAAAGGGTCCAGAGACGAGGCTCAAAGTTTGTCTTCGAACTTCGGGATTTCCTCTACCCTCCTCGACTCCAGAATATGAACCTTTTCTCACTAGACTACCGTGGCCACCGTGGAGGCCTCATCTTTATCAGGCGCATACTATGAGGTGAACTTAGAAATGAACTGAGGTAGTTTTTCCAGCGCAACGTAGGAGGCCCCACAGGAGGTCACAATTGGAAAGTATTTACACCGAGGATGCTCCGAATCCGCTCCGTCATCGCCCATTCTACCTGGGTGGCAAACTACTGGAACAGCCTCCCAGAAATCGCAGTCAGTGCACAGACTGAGGAAAGTTTCAAGGGGCTTTTGGATTCCCATCTGCGCAAGATGCCTGGACAGCACAGTACTACTGCGACTTCCCTGATCACGTGAGGACTGTTGGGTCGCTAAGGCACATTTGCTTACCTAGCTGATCTGAAGGCGAGGAGGCTAATATGGACCTTCCCTTCTGCCCTCTAATGATCAGTGAACGCAACGAACATCGGACGTCGGGGAATTTTCACAGTATCGAATTCTCGCCATTGTCATGGAGGAGCTGAAGGATGAAGACCAGCCAGCCATTTACCACAGCTCCGAAATGAAATGAGAGACAGCTTTCATTATCTGATTGACATGGAAATCCGGATTTGGATTTTAGATTCATTTGATGTACAACCCTGACGTTGGGAATTAGAACCCAGGAGAGTCGCACAGAGCTATGAAGTGATATACTAGCAAGATTTAAATTCACGCAATTTAAAAAGGATTTTGGTTAAAGCCTGATCCCGTTAACTTATATTCCAGATTGTGGGAAATATCTAAAATATATTTCCTAGCTTTTTCATCCATATACTTGGTTGAATGTGAATACAGTAGTGATTTCTCTTACAAAAACCAGAAAAGCATTGAACATCGCAACAATAGGAGATTATGGACTTGCTATTAGATATGAAGTCGAACATAAGCAGGCTTGTTGAAAGACAACAGGCTCAAAGCTTGCGATAGAGTTTCGACAAAAATATTGGTAAAAATTTACTATACCTCCTAATTTCTACACGCTTCACTGTTAAATGCTACTAAGAACTAAATATTATTTTTAACATTAATGAGGAAATTGTGCAATTGTATAGATGTGGTTTGATGTTGCTGCACAATGTATCAATCTTGATGCAGTCAAAGTGCAAACATGAAGTTTATAAGGGAAAGAGAAGTGAAACTAGCATTAAAAATTTAGCCGTCATAACAAAAGCTACTAATATGATCGCTGGAAATCATACGTCTACGTATGTTAGGGGTCGCGGATTGCTGAAATTGTGGTGAACAAGGGTGGGGCCATGAGAAATTGATGGATTCAAAAGGAGGACACGGTTGAACAAAAGTTTAGAATACGCTATCTAAACCAACGGATATTTGAGCTCCAACGCTCCCTATCTACTATCACACTACTTGTCACTACGCACTGAAGATGTCACCTCGATTGATGGTGAAACGTCTGCAATCCAAGTGCTCATCTCGGAGAACCAAACAAGACTTCAAACGCCAACTCGAGCTACCGGTATTTAGACTCGTTGCCAACAGATACTTCTTTCCAAGTTATAGATTATCAGATCGGTGACCCGCTTTTAAGCTGGATCGCCAAATTTCTCTTTCAACAGCAAGTAGTAGTCATGGTTCGGAGGTCCTTATGTGACATCTAATGTGGTATATAGCGATGCACATGTTTAGGACCAGGAATGTTTTGGGTATCTAGGAATTACATTGCAAAAGCAATGGCTCCAAATTACTTACTGTTTGTCTACAACGTAAAGCTACGGCGCAGGATTCAGGCAGATGCCGATCAACATCTACTTCAGGGAGACCTGGACACGGTAATTCAGTAGTCGATCCAAAATTTAGGATAATCCAAAGTGAGTAAATGCAAGGTACTCACCATACGACACAAGAGTAACTAGTCATACAGGTTCGGAACGCAAGTACAGCAGCGATCTCCAGTCATATCTGATCTGGATGTGCCGATTCAGACTGACTCGGTTTGCGCCAGGTGTAGCTCCCAAAAGATAACTGCTATCTTTCATTTGCAATTTACATGTTGACCGATTGTACATTACTCCTTCTTGTTTTAATCTTCCTTACAACCGACTCGTCACTCGACAACCTTGTAAGTTCTCGCGCTCACGTGTTCGCTCTCTTCTCGCTTCATCCGTCCGCTTCCTATTGTAGCCGACCGAATACAGTCCGCTGTGTTCGACTCCAATTGCCTTCTGATATCCGCGCGTAATTTCGCGCACCGTCTGGGACTAGTATTAACTAGTCCTACACAGGTAATCCGAATAGGCATCGAAAGCTGGTACCCAACAACTCGCGCTGCTGCGACGGGCGTTTCGGAGAAATAGACAAATTTATTTTTCGACAAATGCTCAGTGCCTATGTTCGCCCCCATGCGGAGTATGTAATTCAAGCCTGGAATTCATGGCTGAAACACGACCTTAATGCATTAGAGCGGCCTCACCGTTGAGCATCTAAGTGTGTCACTGGAATATGCAATCTTCTATATGGCACGATAAGTCCTTCCCCTGATACTTAAAGTACTAACTACCTTATTCACCTTTTCAATTTCCCCACCAGACCATCCAACTAGACTTAGAGAGCCGTGCTTCTTAACCCCATAAATTTAATGTTCATTCTTATTTGCATTAAATGCTCTGAGTAATAAGTAACATAAAAAGGGATGTGGCGTACCTCCATTATCAGTGAATCCAAATTTGTCATTGCGTCACTCGAAAGTACATGGTGCAACTGCTCTGTATGGACGTCCGATGACAAACCATTTTCGGTTCAGTTGCGATGCTTTCTGGAAAGCATAATTTAGACTAGGCTTCGATCAAAATCTATCAGAATCGAAAACGATGCACTGTTTACATGATACGGTAGTCCCGAAAATCGACTGTTTATGTGATCCAACTTTGTTAGTTTCTTATGCTATATCTCTGGTCTGTAACACAAAATATCCCATGACTATGCAGCTCCATACGCTGAACGGAATACTTGTCAACTTTGAGAAAGAGCGTTAACGTATGAGCGGCCATTCGCTCATCGCCTGTAACCTGGCTGGGCGTCCTAATGTCTTGGTTATCACTAAGAGCATTGGATGTTTTTCTTCGCAACCTTATAGATGGGAATTTCCCAGTGATTATTAGAGTTATTATTGCCCTTTGTGTTCACTACTATGTGAACATATCATCAGCCAGTTTAACACGCTGGAATAGGCACAAGTTTGGTTATACTGAAACGGCGCTGCCCTTCTTTAGGACCCGGCACTCGCAATTCTTGTCGCATATTACTGTACTTACACTTATCCAACTCGGATTTATCAGCGTTATCCAGTGGACCTATCACTGCAGTATTATTTACCACACAACATCGTTGCATTCGCTATTGAGATTTCAGCAGGATTTTCACCAAAACCCATGCGTGCCTCAACCGTATTTTCGAGTGTATCGCGTCATTCGACAGTGCTCTTCGCGCTGTCCAAAGATTTCTATGCCACAAGAATCAGGCACTCCGTTTGATAGCTGTGGCGTGCTTAGCAGTCAATATCCTAACATTCACCAAACTAGTGCACATATCACCACACCCCTCAAAACGCAACCTTCCACCACGTCTAACCCGGATCAGTCGATAGCACAGCGCCCAACGCACGTACATTGACCTCCGTCGGCTTTGTTTACAACTGTGATCACACCCATAGTCAATCGACATGGTATCTCTGTCCGAACACGCTCGGCGGTCGCAATCCACCGACGGGACTGACGCCTCGGAATTGGTTCGCAACACAGCAACAAGGCACATAATTTGTACACGGTCCACGCAGCTTCAAACAAAAGTTATTTGTGTTTTGAAGCGTGCTCCAAGAACATTCGAAATGGAATAACTTGTAATGACTGCGAAACGAAATTGCATCCCCGATGCAATATAGGTGTAATAAAATATAAAAAACGACATTGTACACCAGACTCCATTTGGTTTTGTACTGAGTGTATGGTCAATCCACCGATGAGGTGCATCAACGTGCTGGTAGATAAATGTGACAAACTAACCACGATTGTGCAGCGTGCAACGGCTGATATAGCGGTTGCATCGGAACCAACTGCAGTTACACTCGACTCCCGTGGCCTAAACATATAGAACGGAATAGCCAAAAGCAGTGTATAGTTAACAGCGTACCTCCAGCAACCTTAAATACGACAACTGGCAAACAGGCGGAAAACGAAGGACTGTCAACGCCTGTGACTTCAATGTTGCAGAGATTAGTCTTTCCGGGTTGTGTGTCTGTGTCACATGATACTCCGTTGCATTCTGGTTCAGCCAACAATACCCAAAATCCGACAACAAATGCATCTGTCGTTGCTGCATGTAGACCCAAGACAAAGTTAGCATGCATGTTAGCAACCACACCAAAGACTGTTCGAAGTGACACAACTATCACAGAGATCGATAGGTGCTACGTAATCAAACTGAGGACGCCGGTGTCAGAGTGACGGTTCGGTTGACTGCTTTTCGACCATGACAGACTTAGCAATTGAACAAACGTCTTTTGTGAGCATAGCGGAGGTTGGAATGTTCGGATTGCGATAGCTTCTGCTGTGGCGAGCGTTCGTAGACGCAGACCTTTCGAATTGTTCAAGGGGATCTAGTAATCCACAGTAAATGCGTTCGGAAGGTTAACTTTGTGACCTGATTCGAATCGGTAGGAGAGAATTCCGCTTGCCAGAACTCCAGTGCCGCCGTTCGCCAAGCATTTAGGGCTATGTTCCTTAATGCGATGTGACAACTGGCGAACTGTTCGACAAACGTATGTTGCACACAGGTGCACTCAAATCGATAGATCATGTAAGAGGAGGTCAGCTTCGACGGTCTGTCGGTATTGACCACAGGAATAAGCGTTATGGTGGCAAAGGTACACTGCAGTTTCGCGGCTGGAAAAATATTCCTTACTGACTGCGTCAGTTTTCTTCTTATAAGCTCCGCTATTTGTCGATGGTATAAAGATACGGTGTGCTATAGCTATAGTAGAGGATCACACAGCCTTACAGGATGACATGGAAAGCGTGCACGTAGTTCATCGATAACATGCTGAATTTCAACGCCACCAAGTGTAAAGTCCTCAGCATACGGAAGCAGTGTTCACAACTACCGCCTAGGAGAGCAAATACTGCAGCGGGCTCCTCATGAATGCGATCTCAACGTGTCTGATCAAAGTGACCTCGGTTGTTTGAGATAGACTGAAAAGGCATCAATGAAAGCAAACCACTACTTCAGTCTTCTTCGTAGAGTGCTTGGAACTTTCCCGCCATTTCCTCCGAAAATGCTTGGTGCGTAGGTAAGGCTCCACGCATAATACGTTATTAAAGCGTGGCAACCCTGGTTGAAGCACCATCTCACCGCGCTCGATATTGCACAACGCAGCGCGACAAAGAACGTCAGCATTTGTCTCACTTCCCTTGGCTACTCAGGATGAAAACCCTAAATAAATACAGTGGACGTTATCGGCGTCTAAGGGGCGGTCTCATAATGATATATCAGATGCCCAGAAAACCCAACCACACATGCCATTCTCATTTGAAACAGTCAAAACACATCTCTAAATGGTCATCAGTTTAAGCTGGTCATTCAGTACAGCCGACTGGAATGTTGACGAAACTTATTCTCCCTCCTCATGTCACAGCCGTGGAACGCCCTCCCAGCACATGTAATTAAGGCCCCCCACCGTAACCCTTATCAAAAACACGCCCTAACTATACCCTAGCAAATTTACACAACGTGATATAGCCCGTGGACATCATATGCTGGCCTTAATGCACAACGAACAGTGGACGGTGTAATAACCCTATTCGCACATGAGTTAGTCCAAACCGTTTGGTGAGTCCTGTATTTCACACCTTTCTACTGGCACTACTTTTTCATTTTTTGTAATTTTCACCCTGACTATGCTACGGAGCATGACAAGCATTCGCTGTTCTACCCGTCGTGAACCATTGCTACACTGCAGAAACATTAGCGACCAAGACCTTCCACCTGAGAAACGTGGTCTCGTTTATGCGAAGCAGGACACGCAAGTGTATAACGGTGAGAAACTCAGCCTGGCATACCTAAAAAGCTCTCCCCGAGCACTGAGAACCCAACGTAACCACTGTACTCAGGTTGTTCGCGAGGATAGAATGAGGTACCAGCAGAAGATGGAAGTGTGTACGACCTCAAACCACAAGCTTCAGTATCAACACGTAAACAGTCTACGTAAAGTGAAATGTGGAATTCCTCCTTTTCAAACAGCGGACGGACTCACATGTACACAGAAGAAGACAACGAATACCCTGCGCCTGTAATACGCTGCAACAAGAACAAAGATTTTCGGCAAATTCATGCATGGCACATGGCCTGGGCATTACTTAAATGCGCCGAGATTGGACAGATGTCCCGTTGTAATACTGAAACAGTCAGAAAATAAAACGCAAAAAGTTGCCGGAATTACTTGCGAACGTGTGAGTGTAGGTTAGTAGCGTGACATGTCTTGTGACATTGCACCCCGCATGTAGATGTCCTCTCATGGTAGACACACGCAAGTCGGATATAGCAAGTTTGATGAGCCCCAATGCCGAAAAGTGCATGGCGGAGTCGGGGAACATAGTGTAGCGAGAACGACACGACAGGGGGGGGTAGACGTTTATTGCACACCGAAAATGGGCACCTGAGGGTCTCACGCGCGCCATCGAATATCGACTAGATTTCCGTCCCACAACGCAACACAGGTACGGATGTTAGAGACGAGCCAGTCCTTTCGCCTCGGGAGCTCTGACTTGGAAGACCCGCCTTCCTGTTTTCGCCTCGATCTCCACTTCTCTGTACCCGATTTGGATCGGTCAGGAGTCGTTCGAGCGCTCTCGACTTGCTTGTTCTGGGCTGTGTCAATCGGCTCGGCCTCGGTCCGGTGGGCTGCGCTAGCGGCGTATCTGTCTGATTTATTGCGCTGTCCACATATTCCCGCTCCGTTGTTCCGGGCCCAGGCTCGTCGCTAGCCGTCCTTCTCGATCCGCTCTCAGCTAGATCCGAAGAGCTCCCCAGCGGCATTCCTGGAAGTGGCCCCTCTACAATAGGACCCCGGATGTTGATTATCGGATGACGCGTGAGATTTAATGCCGTATTCATCAATTTTTAGTTGGTAGCTACGGGTCATTCTGTAGGCGTCGCATATAGCCACGTCCATTACGTATGCTGTGGAGTTCTTGATAGCGATTAAATTCGGCTTGATGTACGTTGATGCGGTTGGGATGAGGCGCTCCTGGATGAGTTGGGCTCCTTTACGACGGTGTTGGTTAGTTGTTTCACAATATCGTTGTGCCACTTACAGCGACCATCGTGGGTTACTGCACAAAACTGCTAGACGTGAGTGTTTCATTTTGTCCGAAAGCGCCCCGACAGTGAAGATCAGTTGGGTTTGGGGGTGGTTGTCCTCTCGAGCGTCGAAATTTGGTCAACAGCCCCACTGCTCGAAGTTGGGTTCCTCTGGTGCAGTTTGGGAAAAATGCGCTCGGGGTTTCTTATCCAATTATGAGACCCTGGCGTCTTAAATACCCCCCCGAGGCAAGGATCCGTCTACAGATCGTAGCAGTAAGTTCTTATATGCTTCCTTCGCGTCATTTTTGTCAAAGACGTATTGATTCCCAATGAGCACGGGTTTCATGGCAAGGCGCTGGATGGTAGCCGCTGAAGGTTCCCGTGTCGCCCAGCTGGTAATTGGGTGGGAGGACAAGATGGCGTTCCAGGCGGCCCTTACGAAGCAATGGTATCATATTAGAAAGGCATGGAACCCCTAGACCAAAATTCCCAATTGATGCATGAAAGAAAGCGACGCTGGTGTCCTTAGGGAGCCGTAGGCATTTCCGTATACTTGCCTGTTGCCACCGCGCAGGAATCAGCGACGTGATTCCGCGCATGTGCCCGATCCATCTACGATGGAGCACCACAGATTTGTATCTCCTCGCTCTCTATTCTCATTATTCAGTATCCACCGAGTTGAGGGTTTGCCAGTGCACCACCACCAGTGCAAGGCAATGTGTATGACGTAGTAAAAGTTAGGTGCGCAAGACATCCATGCGCTAGTAGGGTCTGAGGGAGCTTGAGATGTTTTCTGCAGCTATGTTTTGAGTTGGTCTAGCGAGTTGACGGGTGTTTACCCTGCCAATCAAACGGTAATACAAGCAGCCGGAATTCCTTGGATAGCTGGATCGAGGGGACCTGGAGGGCATCACAAGGAGCTACGCAGTGTTCGCAATAGGTAAATCTTTTGCTGTCGACGGTGCAATCCAGTACCATCGATTTCAAGCGGTTTATTGATAATCCAGAATGCTGTATATCCCGCTTAAATCGTCCTAGGCTTTCGATCAGAGATTCTCTGTCGCGAGCAAATAGTACGACATCATCTGCGTAAGCGACATGATCGAGTGGACCTGATGGGAAAAGCCAATGTGTATCAGACTGTGTACGTAATGTTTCCTTAAATGTCATGATGAAGAGCAAGGGAGAAAGTGAATCTTCGTGACGGACACCACGCCCAAGGTGAATCCACAAATTCCGAAGGCATAATATCACTTTAAGTAATCTAGAAGAAAAGAGGGTGAACCGAAAGATGAGGCTGCGTGAAGCAGCGAAGCGTGGGAGATCGAATCAAAGGCTTTTGAAATGGTGAGAAAAGCAAAGGATAAATGGATACCGTACAAGTGTGAATACGTTAGTGCGGAGTGTATAGTAAGGGCTTCACAGTAGCCATCTTTACAAAGAAAATCAAATTGAAGACGGTCAGCTAGGAATGCAGGAATCCAGAGAATGAATAAAATTCGATGAAGAAGACGAGTGAAAACTGAAGTTACGGGAATTGGGCGAAATTATTCAGGATGGGAAGGGTTGGGGATTTTTGTAATAGACGTTACAAGGGCCGTGTTCATGTGAGTAGGATAAGGGGAACAAGTCAATAGGCAATGTAAAGACGGCGTAATGAATCTCGGATTAATTCGACTGATGTCCTTCGGTGTGATGTGGTCTATTCCGGGTGCAGATCCATCCATTGCTCACAGTGCAAAACTCGCTTCCTCAATAATTATGGGTTTTACGAGATCCCAGTTACTATTTACACAACCGCGTGGTGCCCGGTTATAAGGTATTGGTAGTTGCGAGAGCACATCCTTCCAGAATTCGTTGAACTCCGGGACCACCTCTTCATCCGACATGAATGCTGTTTTCCAGTGACCATCGAGTACTGCAGTGGGAGCGTCTTTTCTTTGCAAATGGTAGAGACGTATGTCGCCGTATTGAAGTCGCGGTCGCTGACGACTGTTTAAGACTGTAAATGCCCGTCGTCTGCGTTTATTTGGCCGTCATGTGTGAGGGAGTAGAATTGAACATACCCCATGGCGTTACTAAATGCTGTATTAGAGTGCCCTGTTTGCAGGTCTTCAATGACTGTTCGCAAGATAGCTGCACGGTGTTCAGTTTGTGATTTGTTTTGGGTTACTTTTCCTCTGACTTTCGCCATAAGAGATTGAAAGGCAGTCTGGTCACCTGTGGTCTCTTTAGCTAGGTGTCAGGTAGCTGAAGCTAGCTTCGCGTGGTTGTCCGCGCATGATTCATCCAAATCGACCCCTGAAGTAACGTCGTATGGTGAGGTGGAGGATAACAGCAGACTGGGCGATAGAGTGGCGAGATGTCGCCAGACCACATCAAGGTAAGGTATGTTGTCTGTGCTGACATTCAGAGTGACTACAGAGTCGACTTGTTGGTCACTCAGATACAAACCGCGGCACGAGAGAGGTGAGATCAGGCCTGTGGGATTCAAACGGAGTGGTGGGTGGACCTCTTCTGTCAGAAGATAATAAGGGGAACTTGGTGACTGAGTGAGAAGGAGGGATGGTGAGGCGGCTAACGTAACTGAAATAGCTGAGCAGGTATAGAGGCGTTCCCATGCTTCCATTATGTTCTGTCATTCTCCTCACTCCTTCATTAAATGCCTTTCCTTCCTCTTTATCTTCCATTTTCTTTCTACGTCTTCCTTACTTCACGTGACCTACACAGCGGGGACTGCTAGTGCAGGGAACGTGGGCAGTAATTGGTTGACCAGGGTGTGGTTCGGGTGTTTCGTTTTAGATCCATCAAGACCTCGTAGCACCTTACCATTTCCTGGCTCAACGATGCGCTCTAGAAGGAACACACAAGGGATGTTCCTATCGTTCCAGTGCCATCTGAATCTGAAACTGAGATCTTGCAAACGTTTCTTAATGCAGCTATTTGATCAGCAGAGAAATCGGATGCGGAGCTGCTTGAGCAGCTGTGGAAGGTTAGGGGCGGAGAGTGACATATCCGTGGCGCAGGCAAGAAGTGTATCGTCCATCACCAATTGCACCGATGGTTGTATAGCCACGCCAAACTATCTGCGTAGTAAGCATCCGGATGGACTTGACGGCGGTGCTGAGACAAACCACGCTTGCTTTCGAAGGTTTTGCTGCATGTTGAACATTCGAACGCTTTTCAGTTGACAACGACAGTATCAGCCAAAAATCCCGTTACGTTGTTGCGGTGGTAAGGTAGGTTTTGACCTAAGCCCACCCTTGTGGAAAAAGAGCGCGACCATAAGTCGCAGTAATGAAGGAGTATGGCGTCGGTCGTTAAGTCTGGTAAATTGTCCCGTGCTGTAACTCAGATGACGTGAACGGCTGTTGAGGCAGTGCAGCCGGTGATGTTGCAGCGGGGGCGGTTGGCTGCTGGGATGATAAGTTTGGGGAATCTAACGAAGAAAGAGGATTGTGAAATGAATGAAATGATGTGCAAGGCGTCGTAGGCGAGCGATTCCGACAGCTGGGATAGATTTCGGTAGATGCCGAGATGTTCGAGATATTTGAACAAGAGAAAGCAGGCCCGCTGTCCTGACACTTCAGAACAGGAGGCGCATGGAGACAGGCCGAGACCTGCGCCGCAGGCCTTTCATAGGCCCCAATCCGCGGCTAGGATAACGGTTGGGAAGGGGTTGCGGGTGAATGGTTTTCTATTCGCAAGGTACTGCGTCTCAGAACAATGAGAGCGTCGAAAGATGTGGAGAGGGTGCAATTGCAGTCAGATGCCGGCTCTCCTGCGTGAAGCCCTATGGAGGTCCACCCTGTTTGACCGTAGCGGTTTGGTCCAGTTGAGATGCTGCAATCTTCTCCTAATAATAGCTGGCGTTCTGGTTGAAAAATGTCGATGAAGGCAAAGTAACAGATTTTTCATAGTTTACTCCCAGGACTCCAGATCGTCGGCTAACCGCATGAATTCGGCATTTTCTTTCGTCAACTAGAAGATGCTGTGAAGGTACTCCCAGATGTCATGAGTGCTCAGTAGTCTTCGGAGTGTGTCTGTCGGCGGTGCATTGTCAGCCCTCGCGCTGAAGTGAGAGATGTGCCACAGAGATGATGAGCATTAGAGGAAGTCTTGTGTGATATCTCATGTGGCAAACCAATTCATCCGCAGAGGTTTAGGAACCGCGGCAGAGTATACAGGTGTACAAGTGTATGTTGTGGTGGCAGTAGGTAGAGGTAAGATAGCGGGAGAGGTGGGTGGGTGGAGAAATTTCTGTGTAAAATCTATATCAAATGTCGTTGACGGAAAGACACGACTGCCCATAGAGCTCGGGACGGATAAATGTAAATAAAGCTACGCTAATAAATATAATAGGAAAAATAGGCGTTGCCTGGTAAAAGTCATGTGTTAGATGAAAGAAACTATGGAGTTCAGCCAACATACATGACAACAGTGGCAGTGATGTGCGAATAAAAATAAGAAATATTAAAAAAATAGAGCCAATAATGAGCAAGAGCACCGAAGCCATAAATCCAGCAAACATACTAGGTGTAAAAATGAGTAAACCGATCACTGGACACCTAGCCCTATGACAATGGCCAGCTCAACCTCAAAACACCCACATATCTTTCACGGAAGAAGCTGTACTAAAAAGGCGGCTGAGTATGGGCAAGCACAGTTCTCCGGAAGTTGACTACATATATACCCGACATCGCTAGCGGCGGTAGCAGAGAGTTTAGCTAAGCCTTTGACTCAATTCTTCTAACACTGTTTTGACGAAGTGTACGTGACCGACACGTGGAAACACGGGATGATTATCACTAATCAAAAGAGAGGTAGTCGTTCCGATCCAACTAGCTACCGTCCCGTAAACTTACAACCGGTACTTTCATGGGACATGGAACCTATTATTTCTGATGCGCTAACGGCCCATTTGGAAGAAACTACTTACCTTGCAACGGAACAGCATAAATACGGACAAAATCGATCGTACACTACAGACCTACCACTATCACTATTCAGCTCAAACGAAGCAACGGACTCTGGCAAAGGAGTTGCTGTAGTTTTTCTCGACTTATCAAAGGTCTTCGACCGGTAAGACAAGGGGTGTCCCAACTTGTTGCAAGAAGGGCCACATTTTGTGAGATAAAAATATGTCGGACCATATTCAATCTGACATTAAAATAATAACAAAAATTACATATATACGAAAAAAGTGCAAGCCTAAATTTACTATTTTATGATGAGGCCGCGGGCCAGTTGAAATGTTAACACGGGCTGTATTTGGCCCGCGGGCCTGACTTTGGACACCCCTGGGTTAGACCATGACATTCTGCTCTATAAACTCCAGACCTTTGGTACTAGTGATCCTCTCTTAGGGTGGATTAGAAGCTTTCTTCTACATTAGTGCTTGGAAGTACGAGTTCGTAAACCCCTGTCAGATCCCGTCTCAGTTGAATGCGGAATACCACAGGGATCGGTACTAGGACCGCGATTTTTTGACGTATATCAACAATAGCACGCCACTCGTAAGCTTCAACTGCATGCTTTACGCCGATGACATTACGGTGTGAAGGGCGAACAATACACCAGATGATATCACAGCACTTCAAGCCGACCTGGATACTATTAGTCAATCTGGAATCGGAATGACCGAGATCTACTTCAAAATAAGCCGAGGTTCAGATAGACATTGCGTGTCGCAATCCAACCACACGGGGGGTATTCCAACTCCAACTTTGAATTCTTTACCGCTGTGCTGAGCATTGCTCACGGATCTTAGTGGCATAGTAATCAAGGCGTCAGCCATTAATCACTGGGACTCGAGTTCCGCCCACCAAAAGGCTTTATCCATCTGATGTGTCCAAATCAGGACGAACCCGGTCACGGGATGTCAGTGTTGGGAGGAGCAACACCGAAACATCAATCCGGAATCTACTTAGATTTAATGTAGATAAATGTAGAGTTTTGTTCTTACGGAACCAGGTGATGTTCTACTATAAACTCGGTAACATAAGCTTCATACATCTTCTGATGAAAACGACCTGGGCGTTTTAGTTCAGGCCGACGTTGCATGCTCGAATTGAGCTGAAACAACGTCAAGTAGGTGCCTGCAACATGTGAGCCTCCGAAGAGTATACACACACACACACACACACATTATAAACGTTAGCTAGGAGTGGGAAACACCTCAGCTATTGTACCGCAATACCTAAAAGGAATAAGGGAATAAAATGCAACAGGTAAAAGCCAGCTGAGCTACCGGTAACGGATGGGCATCGCTCCGGTAAGCTACCTGCCGGCTACTATGCAGCAGAGAAAAATAATACTTTACTATGCGAAGTTATAAAATGCTAAATAGTGAGATCGTGGTTGGAGGGGGAGGCTAAGAGGGATGGGGTGGGACAAAGAAACTTACAGCACAAAGGCCATTGAGGTCGGCTCCTAGCCATATGAACAAGTGTATCAAGTCAAACTTGTTCATCCTCTTTCGGAGTCCAAGCAGGAAGCTGAGACGCTCCAACTGAGGACAGCTTCGAAGTGGGGGCTTTCATTCCTCTCGATCAAGTCATCGCTTGGCCACCTCTCCTCTTCTTTCATCCACACACCCGGCGCGCAAACAACGCACGTCGCAGGAGTCGGTGGGTTGGCATGAACAACATGTGGCTCGGCCATCAAAGCCTGGTGCGTGAAATAACGGTTCTGAGCGGTTCATTTCCTTTTCCTGTGCCGTAAACAAGGCCTCGAACACGCTCGTCGCTCAATCGGAGTTCCCACCAGATGTGAGCCCTACTGCGAATTCTCCGCTGCTCGAACGAAACTCGCCTCTTTATGTCCGCTGATCTAAGGGGCCAGGTTTCACAACCGTACAGTAGTGTCGAACGTACCGCTCAATTGTACACTACCCTTCAGGGCGAGAGTGATGTCGCGCCGGCGCCAAAAGTGGCGAATATTAGCAAAAGCGCCTCGAGATTTTTCTATACGGTTCGTGATCTCATCTTCATTTCCATGGGCGCTGATACAACTTCCCAAGTGGTTAAATTTTTGAACGAATTCTAGCTGATCCCCACCGACGGTCAGCGAAGGAGGCGATCCAGGCCAAACTTGGTGATACAGTTTGTACTTCGATGGCGCAAAGCAAAGCCTGAAGCAGGTGACAGCCAGTGCTAATCTGTCCAGTGCCGCTTGGCACGTCTGCGAACTGTCACAGATTAGGGCAATATCATCAGCATACTCGAAGTCAAGAAGTTGTTCTCCTGGGAGCAGACCCAAATCTTCTAAATCGTGTCCTGTAAATGCAATCTCCATGACTTCGTCAATAGCGAAGTTGACGAGGAAAGGTGACAGCGGGCATTCTTATCTCACACTAATGGAGATATTGAAGGGCGACGATAGCTTGCCGCAAGCCATCTCTGTGCCTGAACTACGCTCATATAATGATCGGATAATATTTACATATTTCTCAGGTACTCCTTTCCTGAGTAGACAATCCCAAAGCGCACGTCTATCCACCGAATCGAATGCACATTTGATATCGAGGAACACGACAACGGTGGGCCGCCAATATATGTGACGGTGCTCTAACAATTGACGCAAAGTGAAGATGTGGTCAATGTAGCCACGACCTCAAAGAAACACCGCTTGCATTTCACGAATATGGAATTCACGAGTGCCAGTCAGACTGTGAAGGATTATTGAGGCAAGCAGTTTGGAGGCGATGGAGATCAGACAGATTCTTCTATGACTGCCGCATTCCGATTGTGAGGCTACCTTAAAATTTTGGACTGTGACGGAGCGGCTCCAGTCGGTCGGGACAGTTTCCTGCTCCCACAGTTTCACTAGTAACTCGTATAAGTCATCCACAAGAGCAGGACCCCGAATTTGAAGAGGGCCGGATGGCGATCATCTGGTCCCGCGGCTCTATTTAACTTCAACAGTGCGATCTCACGTTCGACTTCTGAGCGACAGGGTGGGTTCCAAGGGACAACCCATGGAGCAGAGCGATCAGTGGCTGGCGAGAAAATCTAACAATTCCGGCCGATTAAATTGACTTTCAAAGTGCTCAGTCAAACACTCTAAGCGTTTTGACACGTTGTAGATAGATTGTCCACTCTCGTCACGTATAGTTTCACAAACAACAGGTCTCCTGCTGCCCGTTTCCCGTATCAGACGGAATAACTTACGATGGTTACCAAGGGCAGCAGCCATTTCCATCTCTGATGCACGATGAGACCACCAAGATTCGCGGTCTCTCTTCAGGCTAGCACGGAGTCTTGCCCGGAGCTCTTTGCGAGTTTCATTGTGTTCACTTCCAGCCGGAATATGCCGGCGAGCATCGATAAGTTCCAGAGACCGAGAAGAGACCCAGTGTCCATGTTGGCGATTAGACTTACCACATGAGGATTGCCTGCTGCCAGTAAGGTCTGGCGAACATGTGACCAGTGACCATCAATTGTCTCCAGTGAGCAATTACTCAACTCCCATGTCAGCGTACTTCGATACACATTCAGAACAGCTGGTTTTGCCAGTTGGCTGGTATCAATGCGCTCACAGCGTCGCCGTGGTCGTCCGCCAAAGCCCATCCACAAGTCAGCACATACAAGTGCATGATCGGTGTCTACACATGTGCTCCAAATCGAGCGACAGTTCTGGACGCAGTTTTCCATCGGTAACTTATCGCAATGTGATCGATTTTCGTCCAAAGCTGGTTCGAGGCTGGTGGGCGCCAAGTCACCCTCCGGCGGGTGCTGTGTCAGAAATTAGTTCTCGCAAGGAATAAGCGAGCATCTTCACACAACTGAAGTAGTCGCACACCGTTATCATTACGGGAGCCTACACCATGTTGGCCGCCCAGATGCAGTTCATCAGTGGATAATTTTCCAACATGTGCGTTCAAATCCCCCGCCAGAACAACAGTGTCCTTGCTTCTTCTGTGGCGAAGGAGCTAGTTCAATTGGTGATAGAAGTCATCTTTTACCGAATCATCGCTACAGTTTGTGGGTGCGTAGGCAACGATGACGAATAGACACCTGTTAGCCCCGCGCGACTTCAAGGTTTGAAAGAGCCAGCCAATCGGACCGCACACATCCGGCTACTGAATGGAATCCAATCAACCAGAGTAGCTTCAGCCCGGGGACTCAGGGCAATGCCAACACCAGCTTGGCCGGTGCTCGAAGCTCCATCGTCACCGGATAGGCGCACTGAGAAAATACTGCTTGCGTCACCTGAAGGGGATCGCAGAGTGAGCACAGAGCTCGAGTCTTGCAGACAGGTCTCCGATAAGCAATAGACATCGATCGAGAGGATCTCCAATGCTCGGGCAAGTGCTGCCTGTTGACGGATTTTTAGCAATGTGCGTACATTGAGGCATGCCAATCTGAAGGAGGATCAAGGGCTCTAAATGGAAGTCGTTGAACTGGGTTTGGCCGTTTGGTTGGACATAGGCTTGTCGACAGGACATGAATGAGGCTCCGCGTTCACATGTCAGTTGAAACTAGAAGGTAAAAGCCAAGCAAATCAAGGTGGGGAGGGCGAAGAATTGGGGGGTTGAAAACAGGAGGGATAAAAGTGAAGCTGGAACGGAACAGCAAGAGAGAAAAAGCGTAGGTGGGGGAATAGGAATGTGGGAAGGCTTGAGCAGTAGCATCCCAATGCCTATCCACCCCGCTTGATGTAACAGATAGGGCACCATTGATTATCCTCTGCGGTGGCCAGAGCATCAAAAGATTGTTAGAAGGAAAAGTCATGGTGTATTGCTTGGGCAGGATACTGTCAGGTTGCCCAGGTCTAGATAGGAGAACGATTAGGGTTCTCAACCAAAACATTTGGTTCAAAAACCTGACCGTAAAGCAGCGGGTTTGGCGTTGGGCTACCAGGAGTCCGTTTTAAGAAATAAGGAGCCACCTCATTCCAACCCCCAACCTGAAGGACCAGGAGGCTGAGTTTGTCTGGCCACTAACCATTGACCAGTCTGATATGAGTGACTCGGAAGGTGCAAAAAAAGCACCACCCAGCATAGCTCAATAGATCGCTGAGGCACGCAAACTATCACACCAAGGCAAGGTCCAGCCTGAAGCGTACGTTCGGACAATTCGACCCGCCGATTTTGCAAAAGCTTCTCGGCTCATATTTATGCCCACATGTGGTATTCGCAATACAGGTCTGGCAGATATGGATGGGAGGAGTTTTCACCGACTTAGAGATACCCTAACGTCTGGCAACCAAGGATGTCAAGGGTATGCATAATTTGCTGTATGAATGTACAGTTCGACTGCTCGGGGTCTTGAGCTTGGAGACCTCATTTTGACTTACTAGATTTTGAGAGATTCCAATCACAGATGCCGTCACTTGCTAGAGCTCAGTCACAACAGTAGTTTGAGAGGGCAGCATCTCAAGCTGGCAGAGCAGTACAGTCGTTTGGAATGCCGTCGGAATTTCTTTTCCGTACGCGTTTGCAGAACGTGGAATGCCCTACCGGAATCTGTCATCTGTGCTCCGACGCTGGTAGAGTTCAAAGCCCGAGTTGACCGTGCGCTCATTTCGTTTCACTACACCAAATGATTCTTTGACCGTGCCTTAATCATCAGTGTGTTAGACTTCACTGCCAGTCAACTCCTAGAACACGTACCACCTTTTCACGTCCTGTATGTGTTTACCAGGAAGCGGCAAAATGTTCACTAACGTTTCATTTGTCATTATTCCTTATGGACTTACAGTGGATATTTTGTACTACATATACTGCAGTGAGTGAACCGGTGTGAACCTAGTTTTGCTGACAATTTTTCCATGTTTTGTTGTTTCACCATGACCATTCCTCGGGACTTGTTCAACTATAGCTTGTTTACTCGTATAAAACCATTGTTTCATTGATCACAGAACCACTGTAGTTATTTTGGCCTATTCTCACTGCTCCAATGTCAACATCTATACTAGTTGCTTTCCAGTTAACATCTGGTTGCACCGTGAGCTAGTGCGCTGACGTCTGCTCTTGCTTGCTTTTTTCCTCCAGTTGTTGCTGTAGCACTCACGAGCATGTCTCATGGTGATGGTACTCATTTTGTGATGTCGGCACTCGATTAGATACTCAAACTAGAAATGCTATTTAGCGGACCGACACACATCCCATGTTGGTACAGCGTCCCGACATGAATGAATGTCGACACGCTAAGAAACCGACTAATCAACATCGGACATTCATTTGACAAGCTTGCTTATTCAGAAATTCCAGAAAAAATCCATCGTCTATTAACAACAGGGTGAATAGCATCATCAAGACGGTATAGATTAGACTGATTAATGCAGATGTGTCCACCTAAAAAACAGCAATCCATTAACTCGGTTAGTGAAGTGTTTTATGCCCCTAACACAAAAGCACAAGGTCGCCATTGGATCGAAGATTGTCCAGTAAGAATGAATTCTGAACCGATGAAGGAATGCAGCAACCCAACTGGACTCAAAGAACATGGTCTATGGTTACCTTATCCATACTTGCCTCGTTCTATTGCTCTTTCAAGCCAGTTTCAACAGGTTGTAAACCAACACTTAATTCTGCTTTCTAGATTTAAGAAGTAATATCCGATAATTAATGTGAAATCTCGGAGCCAATTTTATGAAAAGGTATGGCTTGCAGCAAGGCTAGGAGGAAGAAAATAGCGGTCAATCTGTAAAACTTATTTCATTCCTTTAGGAATAAAAATACACCCGTATACTTACTGCAGAAACTTCACCACTTACAAATCGAACGATACAGGACATCAATAAGGCAAAGGCATAAAATATAAATACACAGAGTCTATATTAGGATGTCCTCACAATTTCTATACCAATGGATTGTATTAGATGATTTAAGTAACTTGAAAATTTCCATTAAACTCTCTAGAACAAAAGACCATCTGGTGAGCAATTGCTTTCAATGATTCATCATCAGACCATTACAATCATATAGAGGCTAGAATGAGAAATCGACCCAGTTAGTTCAAAATGACTTGATCACGTGAAGGTCAATGTCAGAGTGGAGAAAACGAATTAGGTCTTAAAGAGCTAGCTGTTTGCTACCGCGTCTGACCGAAGGCAGTCGACCTGGGCGTCTTCCATCTTCGCTGACCAGGGAAGCTGGAGAGCCTGGACCAGCTTCTTCTGTGATCAAAAGGACGGCTGGAACAATCGAATGCATATTGCCTCAGCTGTCGCAAGCGTACGCAGGCGATAACCTTTCGTTCGGTGAGGCGGAACCTTGTAAACTATTCGGAAAGCGCGTTTCCAATCCACTTCATGGCCGGTGTCCACAATGTGGGCCAGAATGGCGCTACTAATGGTCCCGGTGCCCCCTTGACGCAGCCAACGAGGGCAATGTTCGTTCACGCGTTTTGATAACTGCCGCGCCGTTCGACCAATATACGTCGCGCCACAGGCGCACACGAATTGATAAATTACCATTGATGCGGTCAGCATCGGCAGCTTGTCCTTGTTTTGTGAACGAATGAGTTCTTCCGTTGAGAACACGCACTTTAACGAGGCTGCCGGAAAGGTCGACTTTACCGCGGCCGAAAGGCTTCTGGTTAGACGCTCCGTAGCCGCGTCCCCTTTGAATGGCAAGCGAATAAACAACTCTTTCTTGGGTGCTGTTAACACGGGCACTGGTTTGGATTTTTCTTGCAGGTTCCTTAAGACAAATCTATCGGGATAACCGTTTTCACGTAGAGTGTTCTGTATAAACATTAACTCCGCGTCTAGGGTGTTTTCCGTACAGTGGCTCGTAGAACTTCTTGAATCTGTGCGACAACAGCTCGCTACCTACAGCCTTCGTGACAGCTTCCATTTCGTCGAAAACATCAAGGATGATAACATCAATGAGAAATTAATGTTATCTTTTGATGTCGTCTCACTTTTTACAAACGTCCCACTGGTTGAGACGATCGATTACATTTGCGACTATATAGCCGAGTCAGGAATACAAATGTGTATACCTACGCGCGAGCTCAAGGGCCTACTGTTACGCTGCACCTGGAGTGTGCAGTTTCTATTCAACGGGAAATACTACCGGCAGAAGAACGGCGTGGCCATGGGATCTCCTCTCGGACCACTATTAGCGGATATCTTCATGGCAAAGCTGGAGAGAACCGAAATGCGGGCGGAGATAGACCCTTTTGACCGCTATCATCGACACATGGACGATATATTTGTTGTGATGGACAAACATATTAATCCGGAGGAAATTCTTGACCACTTCAACCGAGTGCATGCAGCAGTGCAGTTTACTTACGAGAAGGAAAGCGATAATCGGCTACCATATCTCGATGTCTTGTTGACTAGGAGACCAGACGGATCCATCCAGCGTCAGGTCTACAGAAAAACAACGTGGATAGATCAGTACACGAACTTTTACAGTTTCGTTCCCATGAGATACAAGCGCAACTTGGTTCACTGTCTTACGTCAAGAGCACGGAAGACACCCAAGACGCGGAGTTAATGTTTATACAGAACACTCTACGTGAAAACGGATATCCCGATCATTATCATCATCATCAACAGCAGTACATCAGCCATTTGAACTGATGCTTCGCTGCCATACAACCATGAGGACCTCTGAAATAAAGAATAAGAAGAGGGAGAGAAGGGGGACTTACCTGAAAACCTTAATGCCCTAAGCAAACATTCAGGGTCAAGGCGCCTTCACGTTGTGTTGACAACATACCGCCACAAACGGCTGGCTATCGTGCAAAGATAAGGCGGCATCGGCGAGACAGCTTCCTTGCGGCTTTCACTGCCACGCGTCACAATCAGCCATTATCCCGCAGATAACTCAGCACCAAACACACTTTAAACAGACAATCCGATTAGGAGACGGCAGCAGACGCGCCACTGGTGTAGGTTGCGAGCCATGTCCTGTAAAGTCTCGAGCCAAAGCACAAGGTTTTTTTTTGCAAAAGTCTGTTAACAGACATAATGCCATCAGAAACCATGGGATTCAAACGAAGGTACAGAAACAGTAAAATAAAACACAACACAACAATGTCCATGGTTTCCTCAGAGGGCGAGATACTACCCGGTTGCCCAAGCCGAAGTAGGGTGTTGACTTAGGGGACACCACCCCGAGCCTTTGGCTTAATAGCCTGCCCGCAAGGCAGCGGAGCGAATTCAGGGAATCGCGCCCATTGGGAGCCGGTGACTGATTGCTCAGTTCATACGCCTTTCATTTGTTCCTTTGTCAAACAGGGGCCCAATGCTCCCTAGAAGTACAGCATAAGATTGCTGGAATACAATGCTTCGCCAGGATGAAGCAAGGGGCAGTGACTTTATTTAGTGGCGAGTCACGTCCGCCACGTCACAGTGTTGTTAAACGGACATATGTGGCTTTTTATAGGGAGAAACGCTTGTCAGACGAAAACCCACCACGTCCTGGAACACTGCCGCCGAACCATTTGCTGGAACGGGAAAATCCCGAACCACCCAGCTGGCACCACGAGGAGGTTGTTCGGCAAGCCAGCCCAAGCACAAGGTGAGTCACGTGGACTCCAACCCGGAACGAGAGACGGACCAACGGCACCCAGTTTGGTCGTCAGTGACTTCATTTCCCGCTGCCAAGTCAACTTCTGTCCACCTCGAGCCTTGCACCATCCTACACCTGGTAGACTGAACAAGGCCCTCCTGGGTAAGTGGTGACCAGGCATGCGTAGCACGTGCCCGAGCCAACGTAACTTATTCAGTGCTATCTGTTGTTCTAAGGGGCTAGCATGATCATCGGTACTCGCCTACGCACATCATCGTTGCGGACACGCTGGTGCCATCCGACTCCAGCAATGCTTCGCAAACAACGATGATCAAAGACTTGAAGGCGCCTCAGATCTTCAGACCGAAGGGGCCAAGTTTCACTACCATAGAGCAGAACGGCCCTCACTGTGGCCTTGTATACACGGCCTTTCAGACGGAGGGAAACTCCCTTCTGTCGCCAAAGATGACGCAGGTTCAAGAAGGTAGCTCTGGCCTTTGCAATGCGTGAGCTCACGTCAGTTTCTATGCGCCCATCACTGCTGATGCAGCTGCCAAGATAAGTGAATTGATCAACCACATCGAGTTCCTCATTAGCAAGCGTCAAGGGGTCATCAAGTGGCTGGTGATCCTGCAGCAACACTTTGCACTTTGAAGGTGCGAAGTGCATACCAAATAATGGGACCACTCTGGATAGGCTATTCAGGGTTGATTGTGCCGCCTCAACATTGTCGAAAAGCAAGACGATATCGTCCGCATAATCTAGATCAACTAACCGTTCACCAGGCAGCACTTCAACGCCTACATCCTTGGATTCCGCAAGGGAACACTCCATGATAGAATCCACGACGAAACTGAACAAAAACGGGGAAATCGGGCAACCCTGTCGAACGCCACTTGTAGTCGAAAAGCTATCCGATAGGGCACCATAGACCCTGACGCGGCCTCTAGTGTTCGAGTATAGAGCACGAAGGATGTTCACATATTTCGTGGGAACACCTTTCCGCGCAATTGTTTCCAACAGAATCGATCGATCGACTGAATCGAACGCACTCTTGAAATCGAGGAACACATCTATTGTCGGTCTGCGGTATGCGTGGTGCTGCTCAAGCATCTGCCGCAAAGTAAATATATGGTCTATACAGCCACGTCCTGGGCGAAAACCGGCCTGCTGTTCCCTAATCCGAGATTCCCGTTCTGCAGTGAGGCGACGAACGATAATCGAGGCCAGTGATTTTGTCACAACTGGCGTTAGTCTAATACCCCTGTGGTTCGCACAGTCTGTGCGACTGCCCATTTTGTATATTGCCACTATAATCGATTCGCTCCAATTAGCCGGCACACTCTCTTCGTTCCAGATACTTTCGAATAGGGAGGTCAGTGCTTTGCAGAGGACCTCACCTCCATCCTTAAATAGTGCAGGTGGTAGGGAATCCGGGCCAGCGGCACGAAAACGATTGAGGGCTGTGATCGCGTTTCGGACCCAGGCCTCCGACGGAGGCTCTAAACTAACCGTCCATGGCTCGTCCTGCATCACCTGAGTAGGAAGAGGTCCGGGAGCAGGGGGCCAGCTGAACTGATCTTCAAAGTGCTCAGCCCAACGAGCTATACGGCGCTCCTTATTGTGTATCAGCGCACCCGCGCTGTCCCTGCTTGTCTCACTGACGTCTGGTTTCCTCGGACCAGTGGTGCGTATTAGATGGAAGAGCTTCCGGTAATTGCCTACTGCTCCTGCCTCCTCCATTTCTTGAGCCCGACTGGTCCACCAGGCTTCCTTGTCAGCACGTAGGCTCCGCTTTAGTTCACGCCTAATAGCCCGTCTGGTCACATTGTGTTCAGAACCAGCCGGGAGGTGCCTTCTAGCTTCCAAAAGGTTCACGGACCTCTCGGATATCCAGTGACTGGTGCGATGACGACTGATAGTGCCGCAAACAGATGCTCCTGCGTCGTGCATAGTGGCCGAGATCCTATTCCACTGAAGTTCAGTGTCAGTAGGACAAGACAGCGAGAGTTCGCTATGCAGTGCTTCTTGATAGGCTTGCCTGACAGAGGGCTGGGACAATTTCTCAGTTGCCAATCGGGGGAGACGCTTTGTGCGCCTTCCGGTAAAGTTCATGGAGAAACGACAGCGCACCAAGGCATGGTCAGAGTCGACACAGGTACTCCAGTACGAGCGGCAATCCAGAATGGAACCGCGCCACCTGTAACTTATGGCTATGTGGTCAATTTGGGTCCATCGCTGGCCAGCTACAGGTAGACGCCAAGTGGCACTTCGGCGCCCACTGTGTCTAAAAGCAGTGCTACTAAGAAACAACTGGTGCTCCGCACACAGTTGCAGCAGACGCTCGCCGTTGTCAGTCCGTTCGGCGTTAAGTCCATACTTACCACCCAGCTGAGCTTCTGAAGAGCTCAGACGCCCTACTTGTGCGTTCATATCCCCTGCAAGTACTATAGTATCTGAACTAGTAGCACTGCGTAGCAGCGTGTTCAGTTCGTGATAGAAAGTGTCCTTGACTGCATTAGAACTGCAGTCGGTGGGAGCATAAGCAGAAATCACAAACAAACAGCGTTTTGTTTTACTTCGCGAATTCACCTTAGCTGATGTCGTCAAACGGGCTGCACATAAACGGCTGTTCACCGGAATCCAATCAACCAACGATGACTCAGCCTTGGAGCTGAGAATGATACCTACACCAGCTTGACCCGTGAGTGCCGCATCGGCGTCTCCGGATGCGTGCAACCAATAACGAGAGGACAAGCCGGGTGCAGTCAATTCAATAACCCCGTTAGGGTCATTAATCCTAGTTTCGGACACACAACACACATCAACACCTAGTGTGTCCAAGGTGCGTGCGAGTGCAGCCTGTTGACCTGTTTGTCTTAGAGTGCGGACGTTGGATGTCGCCATGGAAACGGGACAGCGTAGCCTTATAAGGGACTTCTGCCGATATGGGTCCGATAGGTGCTGTGGGATGGTGGGTGCAGACGGTACTACTCCAGTAGCACTTCGGTTGCTGTCAATTAAGCTGGGAATTATAGTAGGAAGGTTAGTAATAGGGGCCGGGATTGGAGCAAGAGAAAAAGGTGGAAAAAAAGAAGGGAGGCGCCAGCAGTAGCATGCTTTCGCTTATCCGCCCTGCTGTATGCAGCAGATAAGGCGACCCTTGATAATCTGCGCGACGGCCGATGCAGGATGAAGTTCATGTTTGAAGAAAATGTCATGGTTATCCCGATAGGTTTGTCTTAAGGAACCTGCAAGAAAAATCCAAACCAGTGCCCGTGTTAACAGCACCCAAGAAAGAGTTGTTTATTCGCTTGCCATTCAAAGGGGACGCGGCTACGGAACGTCTAACCAGAAGCCTTTCGGCCGCGGTAAAGTCGACCTTTCCAGCAGCCTCGTTGAAGTGCATGTTCTCAACGGAAGAACTCATTCGTTCACAAAACAAGGACAAGCTGCCGATGCTGACCGCATCAATGGTAATTTATCAATTCGTGTGCGCCTGTGGCGCGACGTATATTGGTCGAACGGCGCGGCAGTTATCAAAACGCGTGAACGAACATTGCCTTCGTTGGCTGCGTCAAGGGGGCACCGGGACCATTAGTAGCGCCATTCTGGCCCACATTGTGGACACCGGCCATGAAGTGGATTGGAAACGCGCTTTCCGAATAGTTTACAAGGTTCCACCTCACCGAACGAAAGGTTATCGCCTGCGTACGCTTGCGACAGTTGAGGCAATATGCATTCGATTGTTCCAGCCGTCCTTTTGATCCCAGAAGTAGCTGGTCCAGGCTCTCCAGCTTCCCTGGTCAGCGAAGATGGAAGACGCCCAGGTCGACTGCCTTCGGTCAGACGCGGTAGCAAACAGCTAGCTCTTTAAGACCTAATTCGTTTTCTCCACTCTGACATTGACCTTCACGTGATCAAGTCATTTTGAACTAACTGGGTCGATTTCTCATTCTAGCCTCTATATGATTGTAATGGTCTGATGATGAATCATTGAAAGCAATTGCTCACCAGATGGTCTTTTGTTCTAGAGGATTGTGTTCGGTTTCAGATAATATTCCAAAACAGAAATAAAGGCCAGACTCCATAAATGAATGGTTATTTTCACAACGTACTTGCCACAGAGATTGGCACGCATTTTTCTTTAATTTGTTATGTCCAATCTGAGTTTGAAATCTTCAAATAGAAGACTGAACGCTTATCATCTTCAAGGCGTAATTCGCGATTACATTAATCAACCGATATACAACTAACAACCGTACTCATCCACCAATCATTCGCAGAGTCGATCTATTGATTCCGTTAAAAACAAATGGGTGCGGAAACCTTTTGTTGGAAAAGCTTTCGTTAAGAAAGCACAGTAAGTCTAATCACTTGTGATGTCAAATCATCTGCGTGCTACTGAGTTTCACTAGGGCTATCTTGCTGGAAGTTGCGCGGCGCATTTTTGCTCTTAACCTTCATCGCGTAACACTTCCACATTTCTCTCTAAATACCTCTATCTTTGTTCTCGGGGCGCTCATTTATTAGTAAACCTAATGTGGCCCATAGCCAGCCAGTCCCGTACGGGTCACTCGGTCATAAGATACGACCTGCTCTGTGAAGTAGTACTCACTCCGGGTACACCTCTGGGAATCTAAGCACCCTTATTCCTCCAGAAAGTCACATCAACAAAGAATTCGCCAGCAAGATCCGGGTGGTCTTCCAAAGTCTTTCAAGTTGATGGAGAATTAAGGGTATCAGATCACTACCAAATGTAGAATGTAGCATACTGCATCTGGACTGGCAACATAGCTAGTAAGCGATAAATGCATTGCGAGAATATAGGTCACTGCTGAATAATTTATACGAACCACTCAGCCAGAACCGTTAGAATCGCACCTTGAGCTGCGCTGATGTCCATCGCTTGGGCATTCGCCTCAGCTTCCCTAAGGCCGACTTGGACTGCACGTTGTACTTACTGTGCCCGTAAAACTGTATTTCCAACTATCTTTAACAGTGTGCAGTGCATTGGATAAAGCATCTAGACGAGCGGGTAAGTAACAATGCGGAATGTATTGTAGAGCAAAGTGAACGAAGAAACGATCCGGGTTACTGTGTCAGCCCCATGGAAGTGTGCTCTGGAACAGTCTTTATCAACGGCCCAAGCCTCCCATGGAAATGTAAATCCACGAAAACAGTGGCAATCGCAATCGCTTCCTAATTTCTTATCGTCAACGCTTCATCGATCTACAATTACTCTGATTTCCCTCGCGATTGTCCACGCTTGACTGTTTCTCATTTCGCTGATATTTCTGTTATTGCCGCCGCCGCCACTGCTGCTGCTAGTGATGTTACTGTCGTCAAGGAAACGTGAGCTAAGGTAAGCGTAGACATCACGTTTAGGGGCGAGGATCGAAGCTGAGAAAAAGAACTGGACCAATTTGTTATGATAGTTCAAAAGAATGCATCCTCATCAATTTATACTCGCCGACTGAGTCTTTTACTCATTCAGACGCCAGCAAAATACGATGAAGTAGGTCGGGACAGAAATACTAAGGCATTATTCATTGATAAGCTAAACTGTTTATTTAACTTGCTGGGGGACTGTTGTGTACCGGTCCATAACAAAAGTGCAATTTTGCGTCTATCTCATACCGAAGCAGAAGCATAACGTCCTGATTATTGGACGGTTCCAGCTGGAGTGAGAATTGCCAGGGCACGGGCTTTCGAAAATCGACACTCGCATAGTGGCTTCGTCTAATATCAACCGTATTTATCTGACAGTTAATGTTGTTTGGATTTAAAACTATGTCAATCACATAGGTCCGTTGTAAGGAAACATTGAAACACCATTAGCGATGTGAAGCACTTTCTGGTTCTTGGGGGGCAGGTATGGAACAGCTGTTTGAATATACAATAGCCATTATAAGTGCATCACGTGCTAACCCCACTGTTTGCGGGTCTAAAACAAACTCTAGCACACATAAATCGACTCTTTAGCTAATCTACCTCAAAATGCGGTAGATTTAACTGTTATGAATCGAATATACACTTGAATAAAACAGAAGTGAAAGCGTCGAAAAGGCGAGCGGGGTGAAGAACGCCATAGGATTGGTTAAGAGAAATGAAGATACTTGTTAAAAGCAAAAACTGTGTGTAAGGAAGCCACTAACTTCGAGGCCGAATCCCTTCAGTTAGGTAGCTGATCCCACCAATCCACATGACAGAGGGGCGTGTACCATATTGACCCGATCGCTGGTCAGCTTTCCATATTTTTGTGTCACATTATCAAATGTCCACTGTATGATTTAGCACAGCCACTTGAAAAAAAACGTCAAGTGATGCGTGATGAAGCACACGAGGAATGATGCTTAGGGGATACAGGCGATTGAAATTCAGCAGCATGTTGTTACCAAAGTGCAACCGATGGACTTCAGCATTATACATGTGGCGGTCACACCAGATGGGTCGATGTACGGTAAGGGGCGGTGATAAAAGCAAACGTGTCACCTGATAGGTTAAAGGAGCATGGATTATGTTTTGGCCTCATACAATGGCATTGGTCCGAATACACACAAGCCCATAGGCTAGTGGGTACTCAAGGTTGAGAATATTGCAAGGAAAGGGAAATTGATGCATTGAGGGAGATCCCCCGAATGGTATCAGCGCTGCTAACTACAAAGGCGAAAGGAAGCATCACTTGCTATGATGAACGATTCATTCAGAGAGATGATATCTGTATTGGGGAAAAAAGCTGAAAATTCCCGTGCAGTGTCACGGTGAAAGTGGAGCACAGTTGCCATTGGAACGACATAGTTAACACCTTGGTAGCAAGTTGACAACAAGCAATAACACTGGTAGTGATTCCCTGAGGTACTGATGTTTCTTTACCGTACATCAACGAAGTTGAAGAGGAGTGATAAGAGAATAAATACCTAGTGTAGAGATTAGATGCGCGGGTAAACATTCAGGATCGAATCACCGGGCATTCTAAACGCCGCGCGATCATAACAGCCGACCGTCGCGTGCAGGAAAATGTAATGCTAATGAAGCAGCTCCGTTGTAGCATCCGCATCCCCACGTCAAAACCAACTTTCCCACAGACGACTGGACGTCAGGCATATAGTAAACATGTAGTCCAGCTGGATTATGGTAGTAAGCGGGCCACTAGTCAGTCGTGACCAACGTGCTCTAAGGCTATGAGCCAATCATAGGATGTGTTACGCGAATTGCAGCATTCAAATTAATGACCAACAATTTCATTCCTATCTACCGAGCTCAAGGCTTACCAGGTCAAGCGATACGCCATCCCAGATCTGGTTAACTAAACAGCGCACTTCTAAGTGGTGAGCAGGGATACGTAGTATGTACCACCAAAGCCAGAGGGAAGATTACCACGAGAAGGTTCGCATCAGGTTACACTCTCTGTATTGAATGAATTCGAGTGAAAAACCTGTTTATGCAAATAAGAAGGCACGGCCAACGAGGGAGACGAATGAGGCAGACAGCACTAATACGACGCACAAAATATGGAGACCATCCATCGAAAAATGCGCAGGGCTGCATTCGGCTGGCTGATGTTTGTATAATAGTAAGGGAGCGCATCCGCCCAAGAATAATGTTCAAAAGTGTTATCTAGCTGGTTCTAGTGAGAGAAAAATATTGTTCGGGGTTGGTAAAATAAAACAAACATCTGCAAACGGGCTTCGGGTACACGGAGAGCCACTTCACGGCAAGCGGAACACCGATAAAAGACGCTGTTTTGCCCACCGGTGGAACTAATCGCAGATCAACCGGTGAAACGCAATCAGCGAAAACACCATGGACCATGGTATATAGACCACTAAAACAGACGCTAAACACTGCCAAGGCCATTATATTGGAACAACCCAATGTTTAGCATCGTCGCAGCATAGGTTTAGTGTTTGGCGGTAACTTCTAAGTGTTGACCATCATGTGATTGCCTTTACGGACAGATTGATCAACGAATTTCTAGGCGTTAAGGAACACTGCTTTACAAGTCCCGTTGAGTGGTTTAGTGAGGTTACCGAGAAAAGTAAAAAAGTCACAACTACAAGTATGAAGAAAGGATTCATCGCCTATTACGCTGTAGTCCGCGTAGTTTCACAGCACACACAAGTAACAGCAAGCAAATACAAAGTATATTACAGCAGCATGATGGAGATATAGTGCTAAGTAACGAAATACAAGTGGATGAGTGTCAACAACCGTCTTTTAAGAATATCCAATGGCGGTGCAGAAGCGACCGATTCGGGGTAAACAATCCACTAGGGACACACGCGAACAGAACAGAACAAGTTTGTATTATTGCTGTTGCAGTAATGAGCGGCACACACGAAGTGGGTCGTACAAAATAAAGTAGGCAGTTATCAGCTCACTTCGTAATCGGTGATACCGTCCCATGATTACCCCTAAACGTTTCAACCTCAGCTCGTATGGGAGACTGCGCACTCCAATGACGTACAGGGTGGCGCACGAAGTGTCATACCGTCTTTTTTCTTCATTACACATGTAGTTGGCGTCAAAATATTACAAAACTAGTGCAGAATTAATTGTATGAGCATGGAAATTTAGTTCAATGTATTATGTGTTCAAGATGCTCACTATTTTCTTTCACAACCTCTTGCAAGCGAACCTTTGCATTTGTCACAACCTTCCTGCAAAAGTCTTCCGAAATTAGACGGCACAACTGCATGATAAGAGCCCTGAGTTGAGCTGCACTTGCAGGCTTCTTTGAGAAGACATTAGCTTTCAAGTAGTCCCACAAGAAGAAATCACATGGATTGATGTATGGGCTAGGCGGGGGCCACTGTCTCCCAACTTGGTGACGCTCAGGAAACCGAGGGCATTAGCTGCCTATCAAACACGTCAGACAGGTAAGCAAGAACAACATTGGCAGTGTGTGGGCCGACTCCGTCTTGCATGAACAATTAAGTTTGTAATGGGAGACCAGTTGCCAAGAGTTTTGGAATAAATATGTTTTCCAACATGTCCTTATATCGATCTTTGTTTATCGTCTCATCAAAGAAAAGGGTACGATGATTCCATGGGATGAAACTGCTGCCCATGCACCGACGTTTTCTCCATAATTTCCTCTTTCGTGCGGAATGTGAGGACGTTCACTTGCCCAGAAACGAATATTTTGCTTTGCACTAAACCATATAAATGAAAATACGCCATGTCAGTAAACCACATGTTGTACAGATCGCAATCCTCTTGCACCAACTCTGATGCGAACTATCTTCGTTGCTTGTCCTCTGCGGTTAATTTACGGACAAATGTTATCTTGTAAGGGAAAATTTAACGATCAGAATGCAGAATCTTTTGTATGGACCGACGAGATACTCCTAACTCAGAAACCGTGCTTCTTGTTGATTTGATAGGATTTCGTGTCAAAGCAACGCGAACTGCTTTCATGTTTTCACGGATGCGGACATTTGGTCTACGCCGTCGATTCTTCTAAACTACAGAGTCAGTTGTTTCAAATTGACGATATAATCTCTGATTAGTGTTTACATGGAGCCCATTTTGTATGAAAGTGTGCACAAAAACGTCTTTGCATCGCTACAATACTCTTCGTCTCGGTAAAAAAAACATTACAGCTTTCACCTTCCGTTCCACATTTAATCTACTGCTACATGCCGTCAAGAAAATTATGTTTGGCGCCAAGAAAATATTCCATACTAACTTCTCGTGACATCTAACGAACTTTCCATAAACAAAAATATAAGAAGACGAGTTAACAATATTAACTCTATAATATTACATGTGTAATGAACAAGACAAGTGGTATAACATTTCGTGCGCCACCCTTCACGTGGATGCCCAACGTTGAGGCTGCTCCAGGGTATTACGGCCGTGTTTTAACCAAGAACACCATGTTAAAATTGGGTATTCCACAAAGGGGCGAACAAACTCACTGAGCACCTGTCGAAAAATAGAGATGTCTATTTATCCGAACGCCCGTTGTAACGGCGCGAGGTGTTGACTACCAGCTTTCGAGGCCTTTTCAGATCGTCTGGACCAGTGCACGTAGAGCACATTGGACAGAAGCTCACCGCAGTACACGCGTTCCTAGTCTGTATGACTGGTTGTTCTGGTGTAGTATGGAGAGTGCCTTGCATTTACTCATGTTGAAATGCAGTATATTTTGGATTGATCAATGACATACTGTGCCTAGATCGCCCTGAAGCAGATGGTCAATATTCACCCGATTCCTGTGCATGAACTTAATAGCTTCGGCAAACAGTAGGAAACTTGAAACGATTGCTTTAGCTAGGTAATTAATATATACCCAAAACAGTTTTGGCACTAGAACTGAGCCTTGCGACACACCGCACTCGACTTGTATGGAATCAGATAAGAAGCACGGAAGACTGGCCAATAATTGTCAGTGAAATAGAAAGTTAGCGATCTAGTTTAAGAGAAAGTCACCGATCCGATAATACTGGGGTTTGGAAAGAAGTATCCGATGATCTAGTGCCTTGGAAAAATCCAGGTGGATCACGTCAAGGTCCTCCCCAGCGACTGCTGACTCGTTCCAACTACACAGTACGATTAGGAAATTGGTTGTGCACGATCGTTGTCGACGGAAATCTAGCTGATTGGGAACAATGATTTCGCTATTTTCCCGATAGCACACCAACACATCTTCAACGATCCATTTCATTGCCTTAGACAGTACAGAGAGAAAAGAAACTGAGCGGTAGTTTGTAAACTTATTTTACTGCTTCCACCTAACAGATGTAGTCGTCCGCACCAGTTTAGCTTTATTTGCTCCCTTCATCATATCATAACCAAATGTAGACGACTATCATCCAACAGCTTATTTCCAATATCGACACTTCATTATGCGGCCACTTCGGGACCAATATGTACTAGTCCCACACATTTGTGACCCAGCTACGTACGCGTAACTTTAGAACATCGCGTTCCTGCAAATTTTGAAATATCCGATCCTTTTCCTGGCTTTCTCAGTATGTTTATCAGCTGTCTGTGCCATTTTCCAGCTCAGCTTGATTTGCACATCTTTATAACCTCCGTCAAGCTCAATTCAGGCCATAGTTGAACAGTCCCATGTAAATAGCTCGAATGTGGCTGTGACCATCTGACGGAACAGAATCCGAAAAATTGGTTCGCTATGTTCGAGATTGGGTGAGAATACCAATGGAGACATAATCAAATTGTCCTACGCTCTCCGGTGCCCGCTGTCACGCGCGTTAAAGAGATTGTACAAAAAGGAGGCATGAAATAAAGCTAGCAAGTTCAAAGGAAACACAGCTCGGCGCACGGACTCGGTCGAACAAGTCAGCGGCATCAGTATGAATGATTGCAAACCTTACAAGTTGCTCCGAGAAGTTCAGCACGGTGCAGGCAGAGATTATGTGGTAACGTGCCCATGGCTTGAGCACTCCCCAGAGCCGTTGTTAATAATGCTGCTGTTTCCAAACAGGCCACTAAAGGAACCAGCTGCTGCGTTCAAATAATTGTTGCGGAGTACAAACAGAGACTCCAGTGGCACATTCATCGCAAAGTCGGATAGGTGTCACACCAACTCAAAAAACACTGTGGCCAATCCGTCGAGAAGAGGAGATCGCGTAATATCGCCGTGGGTTGACCACAATGAAGGCCGAGAGGCTGAATGCAACAAGGTCGGAGGTTGGGTGCCATTTGTCGCAGCCACTGACAGGCTACACCCGGAGAGACATGTTACCATATTGCTTCTTCGATTCACTCTCAATCGAAAACCATTACACCATAGTGAAGTATGTTGGTATCATGGTTCATATGGTCGGACATTGGCGCTTCCCCTTCGTCCGGACCGGCTCAGTCATTCGGCGGTAACAGAGTAGCCGGCATGGGGCAGCAGTCGGCGCGACCGACGGAAACAAAACAAGAACAAGTGTTCGTGTACCACCTTCCCGATCCACATGAGAGCAGGAGTGGATAGCATTCCAGTCGACGCAAGTGACAAGTACTTGCGGACATCTCACCGATTGTCTCGAATGTACAGCATGTGAGACTGAGACTGTATTTAAGAGCAAGTACAAAGATTTCTGTACAACTCTATCGAACTATGAAAAATCAAAAACATTCAATTGCGAATCGTCAGCAGTAGTGTTTGGTCAGTTACTCGTTTATTCCTTTTCGGTTAGGAATTCGTGTTGGTGCCATTATTTTCGGGTCTATGATGTATTTTTTGCATTGTATGTGTACCGTTTCACAAAAGCACAGGTTTCCGAAATAATCGTCCATACGTGTTTTGAAACACTTCACATAATTGGCCTCAATTAATCCTTCTGGTTAGCCGAACAACCTCCTCGTTGTGTCAGCTGGGTGGTTCGGGTTTAACCCGTTCCAGCAAATAGTTCGGCGGCAGTGTTCCAGGACGTGGTGGGTTTCGCCTGGCAAGCGTTCTCCCTATAAAAAGCCACAAATGTCTGCTTAACAACACTGTGACGTGGCGGTCGTGACTCGCCACAAAATAAAGTCACTGCCTCGTGGATATCCGGATAATTCTATCCAACCTACGGACACCAATCTCCTACTCGCATACTGATGACGATGTCAAACATTGAAGATTGGAGCAGCACAAAATACACAGCTACATACACACACAATGACATACATACATACCCCTTACACAAACACAAACCGCTATGGCAAACATGTCGGATTTTTGCACATTCTTGATCATACATCGTTGTCAAAATGATCATGCCTGTAAAGGCTTGCCTCACCTTGTTGAGAATAAAAGATTTATTTATTTATTTTTCGTTCTATACAAAGCTGATGCAGGGGACCCTGAGTTTGTAATGGTGTTCTCATGTGTTCCCGCAGGTGAAATATTGGCCACAGTATGGGGAAGTGATTCAAGTGTAGTACTCGAAAGGTCATGATAAGGTCAATTCTTACTCGGCGGTAGGATAGTGTGTAGAGTCCGAGCCTTTCACGTTGTTCGTACGGAAGCTTTCGTAGATTGGATATCATTCTAGTTGCGATATGCTGTATTTTCTCCAGCTTTTCAGTTTCCCACTGAGTTATCGGATGGTAAGCTATGGTGCCGTGTTCAAGTATTGGTCTAACGAGCAAGGTGAATAGGCGAGAGACGGTTTCTTCCGACCATGTGGAGAAACTGGGTCGTACTGCCCGGAGCATACGAAGTCCCGCGCGGTACTATTTCTCTGTATTTGCTAGTGATCTCATATTATGTCGCGAGAGCCCTCCTAAGTCTCTGACAGATGTGTTATAGTGGAGCAAGTGGCCGTCTAAAGTGTACGATTGAGTGGCTACACGTCTGGTGATACTGATGAACTTCGAGTTGTTTGCCTTAAGAGGTAGTTGCATTTCAGTGGACCACTTTGACAGTCGATCTAAGTCATGCTGGAGGCGAGCGCAGTTGTCCTGATTCTCAATGATCTTCCAGATTTTCAAATCATCTGCAAACAGGGCACATGGTGACTGGAGCTGCTGCGGGAGATGGTTGATATGAATAAGAAATAATACTGGCCCAAGTACAGTTCCTTGAGGCACGCCACTGGTCGTTGGGAACCAGTCTGCCAGGTAGTCCCACAATAAACTCGTGTAACCAATGACGTAGCGTACCACCGATTCCGTAGATTCTCAGTTTACGAAGAAGTACCTAGTGGTTCACTCTGTCAAAGGTCTTACTAAAGTCGATGTACACCACGTCAACATCCTTCCGTTCGTTGAGAGCTCGTACCCACTGGTGGTTTGCGTACATCAAGTTGGTGATGCAGGATCGCCCTTTCGTAAGGCCGTGTTGCGCTGGTGTCAATACGTCCGTCGATTCGAAGAAAGACAGTAGACACTTTTTCACAACCTTCTCGAGAACTTTGGACAATAGCGAAGTCAAACAGATCGGTCTATAGTTCTTTACTTTATTCGGATCACCACCCTTGAGAAGCGGTCTCACTATCGAGCATTTCCAGTCGTTAGGGACAGATCCCTCAGAGATTTATTGAAGTTTTATCACGGCTGGTGAGATGACATTAGATAGGGACTTGAGTATTAGTGGTTGAAGTCCGTTTGGTCGGGAGGTTTTGCACCATCGCGGGTGACGAGTAGCTGATACACTTCCATTGCATCACATTGTAAGCTGTCGAGCAAAACTGGCGAAACCTGAGCCGGTATTGAGACAACCCACTTTACTAGAAAATACGGTGAGAAACTGCGTAGCCAAGGCATCGGCGTGCTCCGCGCTTAAAATGAGCGTCTGTCCGTCCAAGCTCCCTAAGACCGGTAGGTCGCCCCCAGGTTTGTTGACGTTCCAAGTACGCAAATATTCTTTTGGGAGCGGTTGTGACCGAGGATACTAGCTCCTCTTCGAACTGCCGGCGTTTCTTGATCCTTGCTGCGTTACATAAGTTACGCTGTTTCTTGTTCACCGTGTAATCATCACAACCCGGGTTGATGTATCGATCCCAGCTTGCGACGCCGTCGCGCTAACTGTCTAGATTCCGTAGCATACCAATGCAGTTTGACAGGTCCGACTCTTGAATACTTCAGGGGAACGAACGGAGTACGCAGTAAGTTAAGCTCCCCTTCTTTAATGACCAACGGGCCTCAAGCGACGCATCCTGTGGTAGTGTCCAATCAGTCTGACTTGTGGCTTGGACGATCACGTTGAAGTCCGTCTTCCAATGGTTGAATGTCGGCTTCCGTTGGTTGTAATACGATAACGGCAGTTCTACACTTGCCACAATGGAGCAGTGGTTACTGTTCGCTAGAGGTTCGAGGACTCTGCTCACTTTCAACTTCTGCTCGCATCTCGTAAATATTAGGTCTACACAGGATGCCGAGTGCGGAGTAAGGCGCGTCGGTTGGATGACATGTTGCGTTGCCCCGATTTCAATAGTCATTTTAGCGAATTGAGCCTCAACGTCGTCATGACCGGGAAGAAGCCGAACGTCTGGCCAGATCTTAGGTAAATTTAGACCACCCTTCAGTAAGAAATGAGGGCGGCTCATGTGTTTCTGTATATGTGGTAGCCAATCGCAACAACGGTTTAATAGGTTACGATAGATAACACCCACAGTGGGTGTTCGCGGTTGCCCTTGCATCGTTTTTAACTAGAACCTGTGGTGAATGAGAAGACCGACACAAGGAACGAGGATATGACAAGTTGCCCCAACTATGTGTGTCCCAAGAAAGCCGATGCGCAAATCTCAAGCGTCTAAGAGACAACAGGGAATAAGCTGCTTAAGTAGAACCCAGCCAAAGCGAAATGAGGGGAAACAAGGTGAATGTGGATGGGAGAAATCAAAGTATATGTCAAATGAGAGGGGAAATAGAAGGAAAATAATCACAAAATGAAGAGGGAAGTGTCACAAAGGATATAATGGAACATAATGCAATAGGAGCTGAGTAAGTGCACGCATTCTCGTACATTCTCTTAGGTAAGGTAGAAGAGCGCCAACAGAAATCACATGTACACTAATAATCTTGGCGAAGAGGTAGATAAGACAAAAACAAGTTGCTAATAAGAAACAATTTTCTAAGTTTGCTGATTTCACGATTTGCGTTCCGGGCATCGGGTGTGTACGATCTGTGGGCGCGGGCGTAAAGGTGTGGACTCGCACGGTGTGATCACAATGCTAGGACGACTGTGTTCCTTGTCGCTGGGATGCAACTCAAAAGCTTCACCTGGGAAAAGAGTACAAAATGTGCGAAACGTGTGTCCGTAGAGCGACGATAGAGCTGGTTGCCGAATTTGGTGGTGTGAAAAAGACTACATTGGTAATGTTGAAAACTAAGGTACTTTAGAAGCTAGAGGGGACCCACGAGGTTGTCAACGCAGTTCGTTCATGTAGCAGTGAAATCTGATGCCCGTGACAAGCAGAAAAGCTTAAAAGCAAGTCCACATATGGGAGGGGGGCTTTTAGTTACACTGAACGGGGGCAGAGAGTGAACAAGATTCTGCAACTTGAGAACAATAAATTCGCTCACGATTACGTTCATTTGAATGCTAGCAAACGCTTGCCGTAGATGTAAATTGCATGTAGAAATTCAACGATTCTGAGCTCGTTCCTTAGGAGGTGACAATACGCAAGTCAAGTGGGTTGGCCAATTGATCTACCGATGTGTCTGACCTGCTTCCGGTATGAGCACATATGGATGAACAGCCACATAGGCGTCTTGGAATTTGATGACGGTTAAAAACTGCGTAATTGCGTCCAAGACGCTGTGCGAGATACACCAGAGTCCTGAAAACTGAGCCGCATTTGGAGAAGTTAATGGAGTCTAAGGTTCTCAAATAATGAGATGCTTGACATTAAATAGCATTTCTAAAACTCAACGTCGCTCGAAAGTGAGAACCGACGAAACAAACGATAAGTGTTATTATAACTGCTATGCTTGTCAGATCAATCCAATTCATCTGGATCGTGTGAACGCAGAGTTTGAGTAAATGATTGAGCACATGAGCAAAACTAGATAAAAGAGGCGGAAAACCCCAAACTAGTTAGCAGCCTTGGTAATTATAGAAAGGTAAATTGGGACGAGCGCAAGTGGTAACCTGTCCAGTGCTACTTGGCACGATTGTCGTCGGAATAATCCGTGTTAAAATATCGAACACTTGGAAGAAATTCTACATCTTCTAAGCAGTGACCAGTGGATGTATTTTACAAGACTTCATCAATAGTGAAAGTAAGGAGGAAGTGACAGAGGAGGAGTAGATTGCGTGGTCTCGACTAAGGCGATACTGTGGGAACGAGCACTTCCATAACAACGTTATGCGCTGTTGGTTCGTCTGGTCGTCCCGGATAGAGTCCACGCGGCCAACGTTGTGTCTGACTTAGGACGGCAGAACATAGCTCGTAAAAAGCACCAGTGGGTCCTTTGTAATCGTCACCTAGCCGCTCTAACTGCCTAAAGTAAGCGAAGAGTTGTGACAGGGGCAAATTAAAGCAGTTAGAAGACTGGGTCGTCATCCAGATGAGAAACAGCTGTTTGTAACCGGACAATGATGACAAAAGCAGCAGAACTTGCGGTAGGGTTCCTTCACGTCATGTTTTTAATTCTCGTCAATGCTATAAGAACGGCTGTATGGCAGCGAGACATTGTGGTAAAGTGTCATGGCCCTTAAGGTCTCGCCGTGTCGCTCGGATTGGTTGTTTTGAACCCGGCCGCTCCGTACTGCTAATACACAAGGAAAGGCTTCGGTTACCAGTTTGATAACAGTAAATTACAGGAAAACAAAATGGAGCAGATTAATGAGATTTACGTGATCTCAGTGACCTCCAAGAAGGTTTTCCATCCTGTTACATTTCTTTCTTGCCAATAATGGCATCCGATTGTTCAAAAATGTTCCGCTGAGCAGACAATTAGATTACTACAATGGATCTCAGGAGAAAAGACTGGCTTTTGGTAGATACAAGGTCTACTGATCGAAATCTTAGGAGGCGCTCTACCTACCACATTGATGACAGAGAGGACGAGAAGAGATAGCATCGACTAAAAAGTGAGACCATAACCTAGTAAGTGAGTTGTAGGGATTGAGTTAGAACTCACCCGGGGCTAAAGCGGCCAGAGCTTCGAGCAACTCGTAGTTAATCACAGGCTCCGCCTCAGGTTTGGGTTCCCAACCAACCGGAGGAGACGAGGGTGGTGAGAGTAAAAACAATCTCGATGGCAGCGGAGGGGCCAAAAGTTTTGAGTTGGGAACAAACCCTCGGGTTGCATGCTTGCGGCAACTAAATTTGGGAGATGAGAAAAGTGTAGCTGTAGGTGTGTCATCACCTGAAGCTTCGCTGGTGCTTTCACAGTCTGGGGTGCCAATCCGTCGTTCCGTCGAAAGATCAAATCGATCGCCAATGCTATTTGCCGAGGATATGGTCTGAGAAGTACCTGATGGGAACCCGATCCGATCATCAGCGGACTCCTTGGGAGGCGAGCCATAACTGGCATGGTTATCAATGGGTTCCGAAGAAGTGAATTCGGATTGTAGGTGGCAGGTGCATTCTTCTTCACTATCGGCCTCATCCTCTGCCCCACGGTCGATATGATCTATGTAACAACTGATTCCGCTTTGGTCGGCCGGAGTGGTTGAATCCGACCTTAGTTGGGACAGTACAGATTCAGGAAGTTTCCAGCCTTGGACTTGTAATCGGGCGCAGAGTGCTGCCTCAGGATTTGTAACGTAAATCTAAGGAAATAAGTTTGAAAAACTTGCAGTCCAGCTTCCTGCAGCTGCTGGTTGAAAATATTGCAAAGTATTATGATAATAAACAGTGAAGACTGTACGCCACTAAAAGCACCAGCATGGAAAACAGCCAAGTGGTCCATGTGAGACGCATGAGCCAGAAATTTGTAGTAGTTTGATCAGGGTTCTGAAGTGCCATTTTCAACCAAAACGCTGTTATAAGTTCAGAATAACAAGTCACAAGCCCGGGAAAATGGATGGCAGGTAGAATGAGTTCAAATAAGGCTAGCGATCAAAGCGGGACGGAGATCAAGGTAGGGGCGTTTTATTAGTGTAAATCAGTTCTTAGGCAAAGAGAAACACGAAACAGTGTCACATGGTGTTTTCCCAATAACCACGGTTAGCGGATAGTTGTCGTATAGCAGTGACTTATAAAGTGATCTCCGTAGTGAGAACAGAAAGAGAAGACGATGGCAGGAGAATCGCAAGAGCCCAATAAATGTCTACACATGGTTTAAGAAGAGAAAAGGTTGGTGCAGAGGAATCAAGATGTGAACGCGGTTATGCGATTTACACCGGTGTGATAGTTCCCAAGTTAACAGTTCAAGCGAAACGACAGCTCGCAGCCAATAAGAATGAGAAAGGCAGTAATATAAAGGACAATAGAAAAAAGCGCGAACAGCCAGTCCCCTGACCCCAGGTCGAACAGCTAAACCATATCTTGCTCTCCTTGATCGTCGTGCCGTTATCCGTGCACCGAGGTGCCGTCGCAGTTTAGCTCATATCTGGTGAAGATACCAAGTGAGCAATGAATGTGTTCGGCATCTTGTATATCGCGTAGGAAGAATAACCGAACCGCTAGCATCGTAATTTTACGCACCATCCTCCGATGGCCGGACCGTGTGTTACGCATGACAAGACACCGACTCACGAGGATTGTGTCATTTTGCGGGACCGTGGTTTGGATGAAAAAAGAGAGGAGGCAACCTAATGACTTTGTGCCTTCGCCTTTCCACCAGCTTAGCCTCATCTCCAACCACGCTCGTATCGCCGAAGCATTATGGGAATCAAATCATATTGGTTGTTTTGCCTCGTTTTTTGACTGTCTCGTCTTTTCTCTTGCGACGACGTGAGTGTACTACACTGCAGCAAAACAGCTGGGGTATTTCTCACCTCCAGTTAACATGTGAGTACTGACAATAAGGATGACCGATAAGCGGTGGATCCAGTGTCTTCACACGCGCAGCCAATGATATTATAAGTACGATTCAAGACGAATGTCAGCCGATAGACCGAAAAGATTGTCAATGATCCGGAAACCGCGCCACATCCAACTAAGTGCTCAGCCACTGGTGTGCACACTCCCGAGCACCCCAAAACTAGAACGACAAACATCAAACCGACCCAGAACTTCGGTAAGTTACCTACTGATCTTCTGCCATGTCACTGATTGACCATCTCGGGTTTTACCCAACTTGGTTCTGTAATTGTAAAAAAATACACACTGGGACAGTCGGCTGGAAAGGATGGGGAGAAGTTAACTGGGCCAATGAAGGTATGCACAGTACAACAGGCATTCCAATGGGGTAGCGGAGGCTCTGATTTCAACTATCAGTTGATGAGCTCTTGCACTACACACTCGGTTACTGTGGCAGAACTCAGTCATTCAGAGACAAGCGTCTATTCGGTAGTCCACTCAACGAAAATTACAGCATGTATGGCAGGTCAAACTCCTAGATATAAAGTGACCATTCAGTCCCACAACTAACGACCGTTACGAGCAGATAAAGTTCCTCTTTTGACGTAGCTAAATCAACAGTAAGGAACCCACAAGAAACTTTGGTTAATCCGTTGACTGACTAGCTCGCTTGTCTGATCTATCAGTACAAATTGATAGGATACTCCTATCACATCCTTCCTTTATTCGTGCCCTTGCGCCTCCATATTGCTAGGCACTCCGTAAACTTTGTCACTCCGCTTCGTCTCCGTTGTATCTGCCGCAGTGTTCTCCTTGTCCCCCGCTATAGGGCACCCCCATCTCAATCCACACTGTTGTCTCTGGTGTCGTCCAAAGAGCAGTTAATTTTTCCTGAGCGTCTTCCCTCGAACAATTATTTGGTATGACGTTCGCAACTAAAGCATCTTCCACCCACCGCTCTAGATGTCGGGTACTGGTTGAACCCATACTTCCTCCACCAATGTCAACTCAGGTAGTGCCGTGCACTGCGATCGTTACTGAGTATTAATTTGTCTTCTCAAACTTCTGTAGCCTCTCATGTGTCAAAACTGAGTGCAAAAATGTGGCGGACAACTACATCAGAGTTCGAGCCCTTCGGTTGTATAAGCGACACAATGGGCTAAGATCGATCACCGTTGAAGGAGTGTTGCGATTCTCCAGTGACATGAGGTAAGAGTATTCACCAGTACCTCTAGCTTATGATAACAGTCACTTGGCCTGCTTCACTGCCGACTCGGCCTTTGCATTCAATTGACTGTGATAAGGGCTGGTTTGCTGGTGCATAAATCCCCACTTGGTTTCGAAGGCCATCATCATTATACACGTTAGCTGCAGGTGGAAAACACCTCAGCTATTGTGCGGCAATAGTAAAGACAAGAAGAAAAAAGGTACAACAGTGGCACGCCGGCTGAGTAACCAGTAACAAATGGACATCGTTCCGGAGAGCTTACAGCTGGCAATTGTGCCGTAAAATGAGAGGTATATTATGACTAGCGAATGAGATCATGATTAGATAGGGAGGCTAAGCAGGAGGGGGTGGACAAAGGAACTCACAACACAAACGCCATTGGGGCCGGCTCCTAGCCATATCAGCAAGTGTATCCAGCCAAACGTGTTCACCGTCCTTAGGACCTCAATCAGGCAGTCAGAATGTATCAACCGACGCCAACTTCGAAGTGAGGGTTTTCATTTCTCTCGACCAAGTTATCGCTTGGCCTCCTCTCCTTCTCTTCCAACCGCACCCACAACGCGCAAACAATGCACGTCGCGGGAGTCGGTGTGTTGGCATGCGCAACACATGGCCGAACCATCGGAGCCTGGTGCGTGATATAATGGTGCTGAGCGGTTCACTCGCACCAAATACGCGACGCCCAACACGCTCACTGCTCACGCGGTGCTCCCACCAGACATGAGCTAAGCTGCGAAGGCAGCGATGATCGAACGTGACGAGCCCCTTTGTGTTTGTCGACCTGAAGGGTTAGGTCTAACAACCATATAGGAGATTTGAACGGACGGCTGCGTTATAAACTCTGCACTTCAGAGCGAGAGTAATGTCGCGTCTGCGCCACAGGTGATGGAAATTAACAAAAGCACCGAGAGCTTTCGCTATAAGGTTCGTGACCTCATGTTCAATTCCATAGGCGATAATATGGCTGTCCAGAAACTTGAATTCCTGAACGACTTCTAGCTGATCACCGCCAAGGGTCAGAGCAGGAGTGGCTCATGTCAATTTTAGAGGACTTCGCATTTCGATGGTGTAAAGCATAACCCGAAACGACTGACAGCCAAAGCCAATTTATCCAGTGCAGCTCCGCACGTTTGTGAGCTTTCACAGATGAGCGCAATGTCACGGCATACTCAAAGGCAAGAAGTCGGTCAACTGGGATGAGCAGCGCTCTATCGCAATTAGATATCAGTCACGGCGGTCCGCTGCCTTCACCAAGCGCTCAGTGGCATAGGTCACTGGTTCGTAAGCATGAAATCGTGGGTTCCGGAGGGCGCGCGCTATTGACAAGTCCAATAAGATGAAGTGGTCGTCTAGCAGTTTTTTGGATGTGTGGTGGCTGTCTGTGTGAGTTTAGCAGCGACGAAGCTTCACAGTAAACTTGTAGCTCTGTGGTAAAAAGCGAATTTGCAAGCACTGACTTTGAGCATCATAGCGCCTCGCGTTAGCTAGATGGCGATGGACTGAAAGAGCTTAAGTAGTTGTAAGCTTCAGAGCCCGTTGCCGTGCATGACTGCTACCGTTTGAAAATACGTGCACTAACGTTCACCATGATGCAATCGCTGCCGATAATCCAAAACCTACGCCAAAAGTGGGGAAAACAATCCACAACTTACCGGAGCCCCACAGGGAAGATAACTGCACCGTCTCATGGAAGTGAATTTGCGCACAACTAGATGAGCCATCATGTGCGAAGTAAAACGGAGCCCATGCGCCGAGAAAGGAAAATGCTTGACTGATAGCACTCAAGAATTAGTAGTACGAACGGTTTCTCCAGCCAACCTACATAACTGATGTCAGAAATCTATCAATTATATGATGAGCCGCTAAATCTCAAGACGACCATGTCGTGAAAATCTAAAATAATAGTGTGAAAAGAAGGAATTAAAGGAGAAGACTGAGACATCCTTAATTCGTAAACCGGAGGAACAATCGATGGTAGCGAAAAAGTGAATGTGTAGATATTTGTACGTTTTCAAGTACGTCAAAGTGTATTGGGTTTTCAAACCATTAGTGAGGCAGAGCCTAGTTTCGTTGCACAAGCGAGTGAAGCGGAGGCGATCCATTTCAGAGGGTAGTCAACACAGGAAAAGGATAGAGTGGTGTTTGAAACGCAGCTTCATAGATAAATCCATGCAATTACTTAGAGTGGATGCCTGCCCTTTAGTTTAGCCTCAGAATGCTACTCAGAATCACAAATGCGGTATATTGAGAAGATAATGCAGTATAGATAATGTCCAGGTGGAGATGGCGTCATCACAGTGAATGACTACGCTACAAGTAATCTGCATTGAACAGTTGGAAAATGATAAGATTACGGATATAGACAAAAAGTATATAGGAAAAAAACGGATATTATGAAAAACCGTAGAAAACTAACCTGGGCTCTGCTGAAACTGGGAAGATAAAGAAACGTGCATTGAGGATCGTAGGATCTAAATAAATCCTCAAAGGCTTGCTACAAAATGTTTTTTTGTGTGTGGACTAATTCGCCTTACTTGTGCAGGCTGCTGCGTAAATACTGCGCGAGGAACATTTGCTACAATAAGCTTCAATGAATAATCGCGAAGCACATTTAGAACATCTTGAATCTCCTCAACAGAGAAAACAGAGCCATCGAGAGCCAATCGATCGAGGAGGTACTGAATGTTTTCGTCTGCTTCATTCATGGTTCGAGGAGGTGAGGTACCCGCCAGATATGTAGGAGCCTAAAACCACAGCAAATAAAGGTTTAAACAGAGAAGAAAAACACTAGTTAAACTAGAGGAGTATAGGAAATAGGTAAAAAAGGATTGGTGAAAAGTTGACATGTTACACACAAACAGCGGCAACCCGAATAACAAGTGACAGCAATAAAGAGCACAATGTAGAACAATGAACAATGATTTATGACAGGTAAAAAAGCAGATGCTTGACATGTCCCGTAGGGTGGATAGCGTGACAAAAAAGATAGCGAAGGGATAATGTTGTCAGTTCGGGCGCTTACAGATGTAACTGCATTTCGTATAAAGGGGGTTCGAAACGAGAATGTACGCACACAAAGCAACAGGAGAGTGGTTATTGTTCACATCATAGGCGAGAAAAATTAAAAAAAACGATAACAAGGACAACGCTTACTTGTGTGCGATTATCGTCGGTCGACAGGATACAGAAATCCAGTGTCTACAGTAGTAGCGTTTATCAAATTTCGTGCAAGGCGTTTGGAGTGACTCGCTCTCGAGTAGGGTTATGGCACTATCCACTGTCTGTTGTGCAATAGTGCCAGCATCTGGTGGTCATGAGCTATAGCACGTAGTGTAAATGTGACAGGGTATCGTCAAGGCGTTTTGAAAAGGGATAGGGTGGGTGCATTAATTACATGTTCCGGGAGGGCGTTCCAAGGCTGTGCCACTCGAAGGGAGAAATAGTTTCGCCGACATTCCAGGCGGCTGTACTGCGTGATTAACTTAAACTGGTGACCTCTTAGCGAGGTGTTTTGACTGAGTATTAGAAGGGAATGGCATGGGTGGTTGGGGTCTCTCAGAATTAGGTACACCATTATGAGATCGCCCCTTAGACGCCGATAACGTCCACTGTAGATTTTAAGGGTCTTCAGCCTGAGTGGGTAGGGGAGGCTGTTCAAACCTCTGACGCTCTTCGTTGCCCTACGTTGTGCAGTATCGAGCGCGGTGAGATGGTGCTTGAGCCAGGGTTGCCACGCTTGGATATCCTAATCCGCGTGCGGCCTCACGTATGCGCTAAGCATTTTTGGAAAGACCAAAGGGTCAAACTTCCAGAAGGCTCTGCGAAGAAGGCCGAGGTACTGGTTAGCTTTCTTAGCTGCCTTTTCAGTCTGCCTCGAACAACCGAGGTCATCTTGAACTATCACGCCGAGATCGCACTCGTGAGAAGCCCGCTGCAGAATTTGTGATCCTAGGCGGTAGCAGTGCAAACTCTTGTGCCGTATACTGAGAACCTTGCACTTGGAGACGTTGAAATGCAGCATGTTCTCGATGGACCATGTGTGCGCTTTGTCCAGGTCCTCTTGTAACACTGTGTGATCCTCCACTGCAGCTATAGTGCGCCATACCTTTAGGTCATCAGCAAATAGCAAGCAGTTAGAAGACAGCACACTCGCGAGATCATTTATGAAGACCAGGAACAGGCGGGGTCCAAGTACCGAGCCCTCAGGTACGCCGCATTGAACTTCGATGGATTCTGATAGGTTGCTTCGAACCCTTACATTCAGTTGACGTTGAACGAGAAAGTCTCCTATCCAGCCCAGAACAGGATCGCCGATTCCATATCTCTGGAGTTTGTGGAGGAGAATGCGATGGTCTATGCGGTCGAATGCGTGATGATTCCGTGCTTCCACATCGTGGGGACGTGCATCTCGTTCAGACATCGTTGAAAGAAAATTGCTAGTGGTCCTGACAAGCTCATGGCAGCAACCTTCAAGGCCTTCGGTCGAATGCCGTCCGCACCCGGGGAGCTGAACTCGCGCAGGGACATCAGCCTCTTCAGTACAGCTGCGGAGGTAAACGATATGTGGTTTAGCCCTGATGGCGGCGTTATCTGCTTAGGCAGGATGTACGGTGATTGCTCCCTTTGGAAGGTACGGCCAAATTGTTGTCCAAGGACGTTGGCTGCCTCTTGTGCGGTTTGGGCTAAGCCGCATGCTGTGTGCAGGGCAGGAATACCGCGCTTAACACGGCGCAAATTGTTTACGTGTCTGTATAGCAGTTTGGGATTGGAGCTAAACTTTTCCGCTAGACTTTGTTGGTTCTTAAGTTTATCCTCTCGAACGAGTTTGACACAGTGGTTCCTGTGTATTGTGTAGACATCCCAGGTATGATCGTTCGGGGAGGCTATATAGGTGTGCCATGCCAAGTCCCTTAATGACATGCACTTACGTGTCCTGCTCCTTACGAAAGACTTCATCCTTTTGGTCCGGTAGCGTTTGGTTTCAGATGTCCGTGCCACGAGCTTGGTGAATATGTTGACGAATTCACCGCAGGCCACCTCAGGCGTTAATTCAGCTAAGAACGACCAGCTGGTTGCATCAATTAGGTCGGACAGGTCTTTATAGTTGGTTACGACACGATATTCCTCCGCATGCTCTTTAGGATAATCCGCGTAGCACATGTAATGAAACAATAGCGTCGCATGATCACTGCGGCCCAAAGGAGTATCGGTTATCACTCTCTCAACCATTAATTCTTCGTTGGTGAATATTCGGTCCAAAATGGATGGCCTGTCAGTACCCCTGAATCTGGTGGGCGTAGTGATGTGGCCATAAAGAGAAAGCAAGTGAAACTGTCGAACTGCCCAGACTCAGCTGCACAGGTTTGCACAAATAAAAGGCGTTAGGAACACAATAATGAACGTAGTGTGCAATAAAGTTCGACTCAAGATGTAAGAGCAAATAAGGTGCAAAAAATAAAGTACTCAACCAAACTATGAAAATGGATGCTAGCGAGGTGACACACTTGAACGCCGTGATTAAACGAACTGTATCGGTTGACTCAAACAAGACTGGTAAGTGTCCACATCAAGACGTCAGTGGTCTTCTTGTTGCGGTACATGACCGTTGAGCGACTAGTTTTTCGAGACCTTTTTAAGAGGAGCAAAACAATGCGCAATACTTTTTCGTTGGCGCAGCTTTCATCACATTAAAAAAGTTTACTTTTCGCGTCCTGTTGATGTATTCCATGGGAGACACTATTATTGACCGTTCCCATTTTCTTTTCAGTCGGTACACTTTTGAACTACCCAATCTGTACTTCGTGAAGCTGGGCGGCTGTCTGTTGTCAGTTTATTTTCCTAGATGAAATATCATACTTGGAACTCCGATATTTTCCTTTGGGCGGTTGGAGATAGTGCAAAGTGTGTGAACCGAGCGATCCTCCGTGGCGATTTCCAATCCGCAACACTTCACCCCTCAAAACGCGGTGAACTGTGGCCGAAAGGACTGCATGATTGTGTTGTAATCCAAAGGCCACTGGTTCGAATCCGGGTAGGTGAGAGCGATCTCCAGGTACACCCAACGCACGCGAAACGGGAGGCCGATGCGTGAATCAATCGTCAAACAATTGCTTGATGCTCTGGCGACCGCAGAAGATAATCAACGGTGCCCTATCTGCTGCATCGAGCAGGGTGGATAGGGAGTTGGATGCTACTACTCAAGCCTTCCCGTCTTCTTATTCCTCCTCTTACGCTTTTTCACTCTTACCGTCCCCTTCCAACTTCACTTATATCCCCCCAGTTTTCAACCCCCCAATTCTTGGCCCTCTCCCACCTTGCTTTGCTAGACAGCTATATTCTAATTTAAACTCACATGCTAACGCGGAGCGTCACTCCTCTCCTGGCAACAAGCCCATGTCTAACCAAGCGGTCCATTCCAATTCATCGGCTTCCATTTGGAGCCCTCGATCCTCCTTCAGATTGGCATGCCTCAATGTACGCACATTGCTAAAAATTGGTCAACAGGCAGCACTTGCCCGAACATTGGAGACCCTCTCGATCGATCTGTTGCTTATCCGAGACTCCCCTGCAAGACTCGAGCTCTGTGCTCACTCTGCGATCCTCTTCAGGGGACGCAAGCAGCATTTTCTCAGTGCGCTTATCCGGTGACGATGCAGCTTCGAGCACCGGCCAAGCTGGTGTTGGCATTGCCCTGAGTCCCCGGGCTGAAGCTGCTCTGGTTGATTGGATTCCAATCAGTAGTCGATTGTGTGCGATCCGATTGGCTGGCTCGTTCAAAGCTCCGAAGTCGCACGCGACTAACAGGTGTCTATACACCATCGCTGCCTACGCGCCCACAAACTGCAGCGATGATTCGGTAAAGAACGACTTCTACCGCCAACTGACTCAGCTCCTTCGCTACAGAAGAAGCACGGACACTGTTGTTCTGGAGAGGGATTTGAACGTACAAGATAGAAAGCTGTCCACTGATGAAATGCATCTGGGCGGTCAGCATGGTGTAGGCTCCCGTAATGATAACGGTGAGCGGTTACTTCAGTTGTGTGAAGATGCCCGCTTATTCCTTGTGAGCACTAACTTCCGACACAGCACCCACCGGAGGGTGACTTGGCGCCCACCAGCCTCGAACCAGCCTTGGACGCAGATCGATCACATTGCTATTAGTCACCGCTGGAGAGGCTGCATCTAGAACTGTCACTCAATTTGGAGCACATGTGTGGATACCGATCATGCACTTGTATGTGCTGAATTGTGGATGTGCTTTGGCGGACGCCCACGACGATGCTGTGAGTGCATTGACACCAGCCAACTGACAAAGCCAGCTGTTCTGAATGCGTATCGAAGTACGCTGACATGCGAGTGGAGTAAGCGCTAACTGGAGACAACTGATGGTCACTGATCACATGTTCGCCAGACCTTACCAGCAGCAGGCAAATCCTCATGCGGTATGTCAAATAACCAACATGGATATTGGGTCTCTTCTCGGTCTCTGGAACTTATCGACGCTCGCGGGCATATCCCGGCTGGAAGCGAACACAATGAAACTAGCAAACAGCTCCGGGCAAAACTCCGTGCTAGCCTGAAGAGAGACCGTGAGTCTTGGTGGTCTCATCGTGCGTCAGAGATGGAAGTGGCCGCTGCCCTTGACAACCACCGTCTGATACGGGAAACGGGCAGCAGCAGACCTGGTGTTAGTGAAACTATACGTGACGAGAGTGGACAGCCTATCCACAATTTGTCAACACGTTTGGAGCGTTTGGCTGAGCAGTTTGAGAAGCAATTTAATCGGCTAGAATTGTTCGATTCTTCGCCGGCCAGTGATCGCCCTGCTCCCTGGGCTGTCCCTTTGGATCTACCCTCTCGCTCAGAAGTCGAACGTGAGATCGGACTGTTGAAGTTGAACAAAGCCGCAGGACCAGATGATCTTCCTCCAGCCCTCTTCAAATTCAGAGTCTCTACTCTTGCTGATGCTTTACGTGAATTCCTAGTGAAACTGTGAGAGCAGGAGGCTGTCCCAACCGACTGGAGCCGCTCCGTTATTGTTCCCATTTTCAAAGGAGACACACGTTCGGAATGCGGCAACCATAGAAGAATCTGCAGCGCCGCCAAATTACTCGCTTCCATAATTCTTCACAGACTGACTGGCGATCGTGAAAGCCAGATTCGTGAGCAGTAAGCCGGGTTTCGTCGTGGTCGTGGCTGCATCGACCACATCTTCACCTTGCGTCAGTGGTTGCAGCACCGTCACACATATTAGTGACACACCGTAGTAGTGTTCCTCGACATCAAAGGTGCCTTCGACTCGGTTGATCGATGTGCCCTTTGGAATTGTTTACTCAGGAAAGGTGTGCCCGAGAAATATGTAAATATTATCGGATCATTCTACGTGCGCAGCACGGGAAGAGTGAGGGCTTACGGCAAGCTGTCGACACCCTTCAATATCTCCAGCGGTGTGAGACAAGGATGCGCGTTGTCACCTTTCCTCTTCAACTTCGCTATTGACGAAGTCATGGAGTTGGCATTTACAGGATATGACTTGGAAGGTGTGGAACTACTCCCAGGAGAACGACTTCTTGACTTAGAGTATGCAGACGACATTGCCCTCATCTGTGACATCTACCAGACGTGCTAAGCGGCACTAGACAGATTAGCACTGGCTGTCAGACGCTTTGGGCTTTGATTTGCACTCTCGAAGTGCAAAGCGTTCCTCCAAGATTTGCAACGACCGCCTGCTTCGCCGACCCTTGGTGGGGATCAGCTAGAAGTCGTTCGGAAATTCAATTACCTGGGAAGTTGTATCAGCGCCCTTGGGATCGAAGACGAGATCACGAACCGTATAGCAAAAGCTCGAAGTGCTTTTGTTAACCTTCGCCACCTATGGCTGTGGCGCGATATTACTCTCCCCCTGAAGGGTAGTGTACAATTGAGCGGTACGTTCGACCCTACTGTACGGTTGCGAAACCTAGCCCCTAAAATCAGCGGACATGAAGTGGCTAGTTACGTTCGACCATCGGTGCCTTCGCAGTTTGGCTCACATCTGGTGGGAACACCGCGTGAGTAACGACCGTGTTCGACGCCTTGTTTATGGCACAGAAAAAGGAAATGAACCACTAAGCACCGTCATTTCACGCACCAGGCTCCGATGGCTCGGCCACGTGTTGCGCATGCCAGCTCACCGAGTTCCACGACGTGCGTTGTTTGCTCACCGGGGATGTGGATGGAAGAAGGGGAGGGACGGCCAAGCGATGACTTGGTCCAGAGGAATGAAGGCCCTCACTTCGGAGCTGGCCTCGGTTGGAGTGTCACGGCTCCCTGGTTGGGGTCCAAAAGACGGTGAACGCGTTTGGCTGGATACACTTGCTGACATGGCAAGGAGCCGACCTCAGTGGCGTTCCTGCTGTGAGTTTTCTTGTCCCTCCCCATCCCTTTTAGCCTCCCCCTCCACCTACGATCTTATTTCATAGCGTAAAACATAATAGTTTTTCTTTCTGCCTAGTAGCCGAATGGTGGCTTACCGAAACGATGCCTATCCGTCACTGGTAGCTCAGCTGGTATTCAACTGTTGTATTTATTTTCCTTTTCATTTATGTATTGCGGCACAGTAGCTGAGGTGTTTCCCACGTCAAGCTGACGTGTATAATGAATGAATGAATGACAGGGGTATCCCAACAACTAAAGCAAAGTGAAGACGTGTCGATGCAGCCACGACCCCGACGAAACCCGGCTCGCTCCCTGCGAATCTGACTTTCACGGGTGTCAGCCAGTTTGTGGAGAATGACGGAAGCAAGCAAATTGGAAGCGATTGGAATAAGACTGGCTTCTCTATGATTGCTGCATTCGGACCATGAGTCTTCCTTGGAAACTGGGACTATGACTGTTTGTTGGGACAGTATCCTGCTCCAACAGCTTCACAAGTGGGTAGCGCAAATCATCCTCGAGAGCCGGCCGACGAATTTGAAAAGGAACAGAGGAAGCATGTCTGTTATTGTGGCATTTTTAAGTTCAAAAGTTTGATCTCACGTCGGACATCTGTGTGTGAGGGCTGGTCCAAGAGACAGCCTATGAAGAAGGGCGATCAATGGCCGATAAGGACGACGATAACTCTGGTTGAATAAATTGCTTTACAAAATGTCCGGCTCAAAGCTTCAAGTGCTTTGGAAAGCTGTGGATTAGCTACCCACTCTCGTCGCGTATTGTCTCGCTGAAACCAGATCTCCTTCGCCCGTTTCTCGTATCAGATCATTTCCATCTCCGAGGCTGCGAGGCCTCTATTTAGACCCACATTCAGTTTTGCCCTAAAATTGTTGCGAATCCCAGTGTGTTCCTTTCCAGCCGGAACGCGTCAGCGCGCATCATTTTCATACACGTAGACTAGAGGTGGAAAACATCTCAGATATGGTGACGGAATACAATAGAAAAAAGTGGAACAGAGGCACGCCGGCTGAGTCACCAGTAACGGATGGACATCGTTCCGGAAAGCTAAGAGCCGGCTATTGTACCGCAAAAAATTTATAATAAGAATTATAAATAAGATCGTGGCTGGGGCGAGAGTCTAAGCGGGAGGAGGAGGGACAAAGAAACTCACAACACAAACGCCAATGACGTCGGTTGCTAGCCATATCAACAAGTGTATTCAGCCAAATGTGTTCATTGTCCTTCGGTCCCCAACCAGGGAGCCGAGAGGCGCAAAGTAAGGCCAACTTCGAAGTAAAGGCCTTTATTCCTCTTGACCAAGTCATCGTTTGGCCACTCCTCCTCTTCTTCCAGTCAACTCCCCGGCGTGCAAACAATGCAAGTCGCGGGAGTCTGTGGCTTGACATGCTCAACACGTAGCCCAGTCATCGGAGCCTGGTGCGTGATATAACGGTGCCGAGCGCTTTGCTTCTTCTTCCTAGGCCATAAACAAGGCGTCGAATACGCTCATTGCTCACGCGGTGTTCCCAACAATTAGTAGACAAACTGCACCGGCGGTCGAACGTAAGTAGTCCATCTACATCTGCAGGGTCTAATGTACGGTTGCATTGTACATTCCACCGTTCGTGCCAACGCCATATGTGGTCAGGGTTAGCAAACGCGCCTCGAGCTTTTGATATACGGTTTGTGATCTTCTCTTCAAATCCAACGGCGCTGATAAAACTGCCGAGGTAGTTGAACCTTTGAACGACTTCTAGCTGATCCCCACCAAGGATCAGCGCAAGAAGCAGTCCCTGCCAAGCTTGGAGGAAAGCAATGCATATAAAAATAGCAAAGCATAGTCCGAAACGGAGAACAGCCAGTGCTACTCTGTCTAGTAATGGCTGGCACGTTTGTGAGCTGTCACAGGACAATATCGTCAGCATACTCCGAGTAAAGTTGTTCACATGAAAGAAGTTTCACACATTCTAAGTTGTGTTCTGTTAACACAATCACCATGACTTCGTCAATAGCGAAGTCGGAGAGTAAAGGTGACTGCGGGCATACTTGTCTTCATCATCATCATCATCATCAACAGCAGCACATCAGCCATTTGAACTGATGCTTCGCTGCCATACAACCATGAGGACCTATGAAATAGAGAATAAAAAGAGGGAGACGAGGGACTTACCTGAAAACCTTAATGCCCTAAGCAAACGTTCAGGGTCAAGGCGCCTACACCTTGTTAACAACATACCGTCACAAACAGCTGGCTATCGTGCAAAGATAAGGCGGCATCGGCGAGACAGCTTTCTTGCGGCTTCCATTGACACACGTCATAATCAGCCAAGCGCAAGGCGAGTCACGTGGACTTCAGCCCGGAAGGCGAGACGGACCAACGACAACCAGTGACTTCATTTCCCGCTGCACATCGATCCATCGAATCGAAGGCACGACTACGGCGGGCCGCCAATATATCCAACGGTGCCCCAACAACGGATACAAAGTGAATATGTGAGTAATGCAGTCAAGACCTCAATGAAACCCAGTTCGTTCTTCACGAATCTGGCCTTCAAGAGTGCTAGTCAATCTGTGAAGGATTACGGAGGAAAGTAATTCGGAAACAATGGAAATCATACTGATTCCTCTATGGTTGCCGCATGCCGAACGTCAGCCTCCTTCGAAGATCGGGATAATAACAGAGCGGCTCCAGTCGGTTGGTACAGTTTCCTGTTCCCAGTTTCACTAGTAATTCGTGTAAATCGTCAACAAGAGCAGGGTCCCGAATTTGAAGAAGGCTGGAGGTAGATCATCTGGTCCCGCGGCGTTACTCAACTTCAACAGACCGATTTTACGTTCGGCCTCTAACCGAGATGGCGGATCCAAAGGGACAGCCCAGGAAGCGGAGCGATCACTGGCCGGTGAGGAACCTAACAATTCTGGCCGATTAAATAGACCTTCAAAGTGCCGAGCCCGACGCTCCAAGCATTTTGACAAGTTGTGGGTAGGCTGTTAACTCCCGCCATAAGTAGTTCCACTAACACCAGGTCTCCTGCTGCCAGTTTCCCGTATCAGACGCAATCACTTCTATAGTTACTAAGGGCAGCGGCCACTTCCATCTCTGACGCACAGTGAGACCACCAGGATTCGCGGTCTCACTTCAGACTAGCATGGAGTTTTGCCCGGAGTTCTTCGCGCGTCTCACTGTGTTCGCTTCCAGACGCAATGTGGCGGCGAGCATCGACAAGTTCCAGAGACTGCATAGAGACCCAATGTCCATGTTGGCTTTCGGATTTTCCACATGAGGATTTACCTGCTGCTTGTAAGGTCCAGTGAACATGCGACCAGTAACCTTCAACTGTATTCAGTGAGCCATAACTCAATCCGAATGCCAGCGCAGTTAAATACGCACACAGAACACCTGGCTTCGCCAGTTGGCTAGTGTCAATGCGCCCACAGCGTCGTCGCAGGAATCCGCCAAAATGTACCCGCAGATCAGCAAATACAAGTGCAAGACCAGTATCCACATATGTATCCTAGATCGAGCGACAGTTTTGGACGCAGCCTTTCCAGCGATAACTGATCGCGATGTGGCTGAGTTGCGTCCATGGCTGATTTGAGGCTGGTGAGCGCCATGCCACATTCCGACGGGTGCCGTGTCGGAAGCTAGTGCTCGCAAGAAACAAGCGAGCATCGCCACACGAATGAAGTAACCGCTCACTGTTATCATTACAGGAGCCTACACTATGTTAGCCACCCAGATGCATTTCATCAGTGGACAATTTCCCAACTTGAGCGATCAGATTCACAGCCAGCACTACAGTGTCCGTGCTTCTTCTGTGGCATAGAAGATTGTTCAGTTGGATATAGAAGTTGTCTTTTCTAGAATCATCGCCACAATTTGCGGGCACGTAGGCAGCGATGACAAACAGACACCTATTAGCTCCGCGCGACTTCGAAATTTTGAAGGAGCCAGCTAGTCGTACCGCACACATTCGCTATTGACTGGGATCCAATCAACCAGAGCAGTTTCAGTCAGGGGACTCAGGGCAATACCAAGGCCCGCCTGGCCCGTACTTACTTACTTACTTTACTGCGTCCAATCCCTGCGACAAGATGAGCTGGCTCCATGAATGTCACCGATGGCAACTGCCCAAGCGAGGCGGTCAGCGGCAAGCTTCACGCAGCTACTGACCTAGTGATTTCCCCAGTGACAAGCACCATGCATAATCTGGAGTACCAGAAGAGCGACGTCCGATTTCACCGCAGTGAGCCACGTTTTCAATTGTCCACCTTGGCGACGACACCAACCCTGGCAAGGCGAGGGCGAAATCACGGCCGTAATGAAGTCAGTGTCTAGTCTGCGGAGGAGGTGACCGAACCACTGAAGGCTGCGGCGTTGGATGAGCGTTGAGAGCTTGGGAAGACCGCAACAGCGTTTACGAAATTTGTCATTGGTGTTACGCTCATACCACTGCGCTTTCAAGATAAGCCTTAGACGCCAATGGTCGAAGACTTCCAGATTCTGGGTATCTTCAGATCGCAGAGGCCATGTTTCGCAACAACGTAGAAAAATGGCTGGAATGGTTGCTGAGAATACTCGGATTTTCATTCTAAGACTAATTTTTGTCCTTTGCCAAGTGTTTCTCAGTTGTAAGAAGGCGGTTCTGGTGCTGTCAATATGATTCATGATTCCGGAAGTAGTCTAGCCATTGGGGAGAATAGTGGATACAAGGCACTTGAATTCAGGAATAGATTCGATAAGTCATCCAGGTGAGAGTGACGAGGACTGGAAGGCTGAAGAAGAGAAGTACTTCGTCTTACTGATGTTAATTTCGAGGCCGATCACAGAGGCTGACTGGTCGACCTGATTTAGCAATGACTGCAGTGACATAGGATCTTCTGCAATGATAGCGATACTGTGAGCAAATTCTAGGGCTAACTTGAAAAGCACGATAGCCCTCAAGGGCATGATGCATAACCCAGTCGACTGAGAAGTTGAGTAGCACTGGAGAAAGTGGGCAAGCCTGCCGGACTCCAGTATTTATATCGAATTCTTTTGTTTCTTCTTCATGGACCCGATTCCGAGCCTTCGTGCAACGGTAGTATGATATCGAGTTAACGAGTCTAACCGGCACGCCATCAGCAAGTAGGATTCTCCAGAGTACTTAACGGTCAACTGAGTCAAAGGCAGCTAGAAAATTAACGAAGCAAACAAACGTGGGCTGTTGTAACTGGTAGCGGTGTTCGAGTACCCGACGTAAAGAATTGGTCAGTGAAGCCTCTGCCTGAACGTAAGTCATCCTGATTGTGGCGAGTTCGCAGATTCATATCATTGGTAAAGCGGGAAAGCAAGATTCGTGCGAAAGTTTTGGCAGCCACATCGAGTACGCTAATCCCATGATAATTATTACACATAGTTCGGTCACCTTTCTTGGGAAATGGCAATAAGAGTTACTTCACGAAGAAGGACAGACTTCGGTCTCCCATATCGAACTGAAGACCTCGTGCAAATGGTCAAGAAGGGCTGATAGACAAGACTTGTAGATTTCTGTTGGAACCCCGTCCGCTCCAGGAGCTACCTTCGGTCTCAGGCTACAAACGACATCTGTAACTTCTGTGGGAGATGGCAGTGAGCCATCCGCATCATATCCTGACTGGGCTAATGCTGAAATGGGTGCGGTTGTGTAGTGGGTGGTTTAGGAGGTTGCTAAAATACTTTACCCATCTGGAAAGATTTCCTTCCATATCACGGATGATTTGGCCATCCGAATTGCGCAATATCGGCTGTGGGGAATAGCGTTTGCCGGAAGCTAAACGGATGAGATGAAAAAGACGACCCAGATTGTTAGAAGTTGATGCAGCATCCAAGTTGCTTGCGATAACAGATGAGTGGCGGTTGCGACCATTCCGTACTGAGCGGGTTGCCTCATGTCTCAAGCGACGGCAGTCTGGGGAATTCGTGAGAAGTGCTTTCGCATTAGCGGACAAACGGATAGTATCTCCAGTGATCCAGTCCTCCACAAACTTAGAAATAGAGCCCCGAGTAGATAAAGCGACGTGTTGAACTGAATATTTTAACCTAGACCTACGAGCGTTGACAGATTCATCTTCTGCAAGTACGAGGTGTGGTGCACTGGCAGACATTTCCGCTTCTATTGCTGCCTCAAGGGATCGGCAGCAGTCAGAATTTTCCAGTGGGGCGGTGTTGACACGCTTTGGTGGAAGGGTCTTCCGGCGCGTTGTCAAGTGGAGTCTGAATTTGGCGCGCATGATTACGTGGTCTGAACCACCTTCATTGCCTCTTTCAGCCCGACAGTCATCGATGGAGAACATCCACTGGGCTCGGATTAAGATGTAATCTACTTGGCTGGCTGTACGGCCATCAGTGGAGAACCACGTCAGAAGATGCTTCCTGGGATGCTGGAAGCGAACATTGGTTATGCACAACTGATCAAGGTCGGCGAAGCCGAGAAAGCGGTCTCCATTATCACTGCGCTCTCCAAGGGTGTAAGCTCCCGAGTATGTGACGGGTCTGATAGTTCCTCAGCCCGATTCGTGCATTCCAGTCCTCAGCAATAATGATGTCGCGTTTTGGAACATAGTTCACTCCCGTCTGTAGAGTATCATGAAATTCACCTTTGTTCCTTTCCGTTAAAAGTTAGGTTGGTGCGTAGACAAAGATTACGGTCATATTCATCGGGTGACCTTTGAAGCGAGCAACTGCTATGATAGCTGATATCGGCTTCCATGAAAGGACAGCGTTGGGTATCTGGCAACTGAGAGCCATGGCGACCCCATGATTGCCAGAATCATCTTCCGGCCCACTGTGGTAAAGCCAATATGAGGTATCTACACAAGGGACTTTGACTTGTCAACAGCCAAAGCTTGGTATTCGAGATTCTGATAAGCATGCTATATCAAGCTGGTAGCCATGTAGTGTGCGCATGGTCAATGCCTGGCTGCCGATATGCAATAGGGTCCTGACATTCCAGCATCCAATGAATAACGGTTTCCGGGGATTGAGGGACTCAGCTAGCCTAGTTGTCACTCTGGTCACTGGGTCAGCGAAGAGCGCGTCGCCTACCGCAGACGCCGTAGCATGAGAAGGATCGCGGGTAACGGACACGTCATGAAGTTTCGTTGGGATTATGTGTACGTATGAGGACTCCGAACCCAACCTGCTTTTGTTGGAGGATTCACCTCCATCCTTCACACAGCCAAGTGCCACCTGCAAGGCAGAAAGGATCTGGGAAATTGTCTTAAGTTCTGGCCGTTGAATCAGAGATCTCTCGCTTCCGTCCAGTTGTCAGAACCGACGTTGCACTCTGGTACGAACTCACCGAGAATAGTGTTCCCCGGCTACCCTTACCTGGTTTAGCCCGTCTGCCTGACGGTTGACCGGGGTGTGGCCGCTGCTGCGTGCAAACAGCTTTTTGGAGCCGCAGGTGAGAGCTAGATGACAGGTGGAGACCAAAGATAGGCGGACTACCCCGGATGGTAAGGCAAGGCTCCAACCAGAGGTGCTACTTCTCCCTGGTCCGTACTCGAAGCTGTATCGTCTCCGGATAGACGCAATGATAAAGCACTGCTAGTGTCACCTGAAGGGAATCAAGGGTGATAACAGAGCTCGGATCTTGTACGTGAGTTTTCGATAGACAGCAGATATCGATCGAGAGGGTCTCTGATGTTCAGGTAAGTGCTGTTTGTTGACTGACCTGTAACAATGTGCTTCAAATAGAAGCGATTAACTGGGTTTGACCTCTTGGTTACACATAAGCTTGTCGATAGCGCAAGATCAACGCTCCACTTTTCTATGTGAATTGATACTAGAAGATAAACGTCTGTCAAAGCATGGTGGGGGAGGGCCAAGGATCGGGAGGTTGAAAACGGGAGGATAAAAGTGATGTTGGAATGGGACGATAAGGGTGAAAAAAGCGTAAGAGTGGGAATAAGATGTGAAGGTTTGAGCAGCAGCATCCAAGTAGTTTTCACCCTGCTCGATGCAGCAGATAGGGTACGGTTGATGATCGTCTGCGGAGGCAAGAGCATCAGGAAAATGTTTGAGAAAAGATGCATAGTACTGCGTGGACAGGATACTGTCCATTTCGGGTTCTCAGAGCTCTTGGTTCAAAAACCTGACCGCATGGCAGTGGACTACAAAGAGGCCATTTTAAGGAATGAGGAGCCTCCCTCACTCTACCTCCCCCCCCCCCGCAACCTGGAGGACCATGAGACTGTGTTTGTCTGGCCGCTAACTATTAAGCAATCTGGTATGAGTGACTGAGTGTGCAAAAGGCACCACTCAGCATAGCTCAATAAATCGTTGGGGCACGCAACCCATCACAATACGGTAAGGTCCAGCCTCATCGCGATGGTTCCTTCAATGTAGAAAGTAATATACACCTATCAAGTGACTTCCGAAACACCTTTGTCAGCGGTCCACTTAGTTCCGCCGCCAACTCATGCAAGAGCTTCGGATGAATTGAATCAGGTCCAGCTACTATAGAAGGGTTCAGTTCTTGTAGCAGCTTAAGGACTTGAATTTCCATCACAGTACATTCAGTTAAATAAGAACTCTCTGGAAATCTGGGGAGAAGTTCTAGGTAAGTCAATGCGGCCTCAAGTACAAAAGCACCTACATACTGCTCACAAAGTAAACACAATCAAGTACACAAGCCCGCATGAGTTTCATCGGCCCACATTAAAGTTGAAATTGTCGAATTTTAATCACTGCGAATCCTAACATAAGCGGAGAACTTCAGATTTTCCGAACCTACATCCGCCAACCCCTTTTCCTACAACAGCCGAACTTTCCTCAAGTGTTGTTCACATCTAATGCTAGCCTCGTGGTACATACCATAGGTGCTATTGATGTAGCGTCTCGGTAAGTTTTCCAGTACCTAGAACGCTTCTGAAGCAGATACTTGCCAGTGGTATGTATCTACGGGGCCGTGCTCGTGCTCCTTTACTCCCCACAAGCCGAATGTAGGGAGCAGACACTTCCGGGTTGCCAGAACCGTATCGGCCACCGAGATTTCGCAACGCAAACCTGAAGCATTGGTACGCATTGCTTGATAGTCCGCACGCCTTATGTTGGGATATGGTTCAGCAATGCTCTGGTAACGTCTGGACAGAGCACATCTAAAAAGTAAACAGGCATGATCATAGGAACCTGGGGAAGAGCCGTAAGTGATATCACCTACAAAGTTGAGTGACTTGATATAAAAAGGTCAAAAATAAACGGTACTTGGGCGTCCATGTACCCAGCGGGGAGGTCTACGTACTGATGCAACGGTAGTTGCAGCGTAAGCTCAGGTAAATATGCACCGAGTTGCAAGATAGATTTGCCGAGCAAACATCCGGTAGATTGAAGTCATTCAGTATTAAACACCGGTTTGCGGAACGTGAGTGAATAAATTGAAGCATCTCTTTAGATGCACTCCCAGGGCTTTGATACTCAACTGCAACTGTAAGTTGAGCCAAGGAAGTGATAATCACTATCGACAGAGCTTCGACAGTTTGGTTTACCGACTGAAACATGTAGGTCCGCAAAACGTCAAGTTCATAGCTAACATAAAGTGAAACGCCCCCGACTTGCCGGCCAACGGAGCGATCACATCTAAATAGTGTGTATCCAGACAGAGGTACTTCACCGTCTGTGATGTCATGAGACAGCTACGCTTCAGTGGAGTAGACCCATCTACAAGCAGACCCATCTCGTACCTCTTATTCCTTAGACTGCGCATTCGCAATGTCCAGACCTGGACCGTGGGCTACTAGAACGGGCACTGGCAGAGCGGAAAAGAACAGTCGGCTGACCACCTGAAAAACCCACCAACCGTAGACCCTTTCCACTGACCGCTCGCCTGCTTTCGAGGTTCTTGATAGCCCCTTTCAGCTTCAGCCTACTCGCTAGCGGGAGGTCTAGCTGAACGCTAACATTAGCACCCTTTTATGTGAATGTAAACGGCAACCGCGCGTTGTGTTCCTCCGGAGTGGATAGAACCACACGAAGTAAATGCAGTCGAGGGTTTGGCGCGCTAAATGGGAGGTTATGCAGTCTAGTCAGTTTCCTGACAGTAACGCCAGGAAACCCGAGCGGAAATAGCTTTATTACGCCCATTTTAAATCACTAAAGGTCTTCCAACATGCGTTCAGCGGGAAGGGCGGTACTGGATTCCACCGCGTTACGGAATATTACGCTGCTATCCATGAAAGAAGCATCTCGACGGGGTGTATTTACCCCAAGGGTACAAAGTTGAATTTAGCGAACACGCTGTGTGGTTGGGTTTCGACTCGCAACCTCTACTGAGACCTCGGTTCAATTTGAGGTAAACCTCGGTCATTCTACCCCAAGGGTATTTGAATTTACATGAACAGCAGCTGGCTTAGCCGCAGGTAATGAGTCGGGGTGCACTTTATCAGACGATGCTGAAGCAACAGCAGCGTACGTCTTGTGCTCTGGCTTCTCTGAGTAATCGTTCTTGAAGCTCTCCAAACTGACCTGAACACTTCGGACAGTTCTGTTCAGCCTTTGCCTTTGTCCAACGGGTAAGCGACCAATGGTTAACTGGGTTCAGCTATATTTTGGTTCTTTGCTTTCTTTAAATTTCTTTTATATTTTGTTCTACTTCACGTGACCGACACAGTGGGCATTGATCGGTTGACCATGGTGTGATACGCAGCGCCTGGCAAGTGAAGTCAGCTTCCAATGACGATACAGGCTTTCGCCTAACAAACGTCCTATTTCTTGCACTGATAAGCGAATAAGAGCTCCTGGTATTTCGACGTCCGTTTCCGAGGTTTCCGCAAAAGATGGAAGCAAAAACAAAAGTATTCTCTGTACTATCATGCAGTACGAGGTTACAGCGACGTTATGCAATCAAAATACAATAATTTTGGAAAAAGTTCAGACCACCTAGCTAGGCCTCTTTTGAAGGCCTCTACGGAGCTGCATACTATTAGTGTTTTATGTAGCTTATTCCAGCTATTGACTATATGATTCGCGAAGAATTTCGCCCTGATATCCAGCCTAGATCCCTGATGCTTGAGCTACAGTCGGTGTCCTCGCAAATGATCTGACCCGGTTAACTCACAGTTCAGCATACTGGTTACCACTCAAACCCTTCAGCATTTTAAACGCCTCTATTATGTCTCCTCTTAGTGTGGTATGGTGCCCAAGCCAGTACACAGTATTCTAAATGAGATCTTATCACCACTTTGCATAAGAGAAGAAAAACCTCAGCCAAAGTACTGCATAAAGATATTTTAAGGCGAAACAACGCAATCTGCGCTTTGTTAGCAGCATGCTTACATTACGCTGAAGTATGAAGTCGTTCGCCACAATGATGCCTTAGTCCCGTGCTTCATCTGCACGTCGCAGATCTAGAGGCCCGATAGATGTTAGCAACATTCCTTCATTTCGGGAAGTCAGTAACTGGCATTTGCTGGCGTTTAAAGGCAAATCCCATTTAACCGATCAATCCACTACGGTGCGAAGGTCCTTAGACAATATGTCTCGATAACCTCTGCCTTCAGATTTTCAGGAAAAATATAACAGGGGCAATACAGAAGAGGAGCCACGTAGTTGATAAACAGGAGAAACAATAATGGTACTAACACGAAACCTTGGGGAACACTACTTTGAGCAGTGCCAACATTTCTTCGAAGACCCTAACGCGAAAGGCTCTACCGCAAAGAAACTCTGCAATCCAAGTCAAGAGTTGCGGATGCAGCCCAAACCATCCCAGTTTCGGAAGCAAGAATAGGTGGTTAACCGAGTCGAAGGCTTTGCGAAAGTCGAGGTAACATATTTCAATAGATTCCATCATCAAGGCAGCTAGTTATTTCATCTAAGAAACACAAAAGGCACGATTTCTTCTTAACGAAACCATGCTGCTCAGTTCCAATTAAGTTGTGATTAACAAATTCGTTTTTGAATAAGCTTTTCCAAACATTTGAGTAAAACCCTGGTTAAACCTACAGGCCTGTAATTGACGGGTAAGTTTTTGGAACCTTTATGTATGGCTACAACGGTTGCCTCCTTTCATTCTAGTAGTAGCCTACCTTCACGTAGTGACATTGAACATTTCCAAGACAAGGTGTTGGAGTGTCAGCCAAAGATTTGACAATAGCAGGATACACATCGTCAGGTCCAGCTGGCTTATGTCGGTCTAAACCAGCCAGCACCCCGAAGACCTCCGTTGCAGTAAGCGGAATATATAACATTGTACTGTTATTTTGACAAAATGAAAGTGAGAGTATAGGAGGCCCAACATCCGTATGATGCATATTTTGATAAACAGGTAGAAGCAATTCCGCTTTAGCTATATCCTATCTGGCGTGACTACCGTCATCGGCCAGAAAATTAGCAACTCAATGCCTTAAAGGCTTGGACTGAACTTAACTGTAATAGATCTTCGGTTTCGCTATTACATTTTGGGCAAGTCTGACTTCATAGCAATACGTCGCTTGCCACTGCATCTTTATTGCTGCATTGCGACATTTCTTGTACTGCAACCAATGAGCAAATCATCCTGATTGTTGAAATTGCTTCCAAGAAACGCGCTTCCTGATCACACGATTGACTGCGGTGCAACCATCTAGGTTTATTGGAGTGTTTCCTGGGCGCAGCGGGGCGAACTCGTTAAGTAGCTGAACAAGCCCGCTCTTGACTAAGCTCCACCTTTGTCCTGATGAGGCTTGATTAAATTCAGGAACCCAAGTGAGTTGCAGCGCTCTAGCCCGTAATATATTTAGATCAGTGCGACCAAAGTTCCTCATATGCAGGTGTTTTTCTAGAAGCCTTTTAGTATATAAAGAGAAGGTAATGACACGACGACCACGGCGTTAGAAACATGCTCCCAATCTGCGTGTGGGAGATCTAAATCCCTGTTGATCACAAAGTTTGATGCAGCAACTACTACCCATTTAAGTAAGTTAACAAATTCCACATCCTCTACTCGCGTAGAAGGGCCAAGATATACACATTGTTGTCTGTAGCCGGAATTTCGCCCTCAGACAAAGTACACGCGTTAGCTAGAGGTAGGAAACACCTCAGCTACTGAGCCGCAATACCTAAAATAAAAAAGAATAAAATGTAACAGGTGCAAGCCAGCTGAGCTACCGGTAACGGATGGGCATCGTTCCAGTAAGCTACCTGCCGGCTACTATGCAGCAGAGAAAAAATAATTTACTATGCGAAATTATAAAATGCTAAATAATGAGATCGTAGTTGGAGGGGAGGTTAAGAAGGATTGGATGGGACAAAGAAACTCAGAGCATGAACGCCACTGAGGTCGGCTCCTAGCCATATCAACAAGTGTATCCAGCCAAACGTGTTCATTGTCCTTCGGACCCCAACCAGGGAGCTGAGACGCTCCAACTGAGGGCCTTCATTCCTCTCGACCAAGTCATCGCTTGGATACCTCTCCTCTTCTTCCATCCACACCCCCGGCGCGCAAACAACACACGTCGAGGGAGTCGGTGGGTTGGTATGCGCAACACGTGGCCCAGCCATCGGAGCCTGGTGCGTGAAATGACGGTGCTGAGCAGTTCATTTCCTTTTCCTGTGCCGTAAACAAGGCCTCGAACACGCTCGTTGCTTACTCGGTGTACCCACCAGATGTGAGCCAAACTGCGAAGGCACCGATGGTCGAACGTAACTAGTCTCTTTATGTCTGTTGATCTAAGGGGCCAGGCTTCACAACCTTACGGTAGGGTCGAACGTACCGCTCAAATGTACACTAACCTTCAGGACAAGAATGATGTCGCGCCAGCGCCATGTGTGGCGAAGATTAGCAAAAGCACTTCGAGATTTTGCCACACGGTTCGTGATCTCATCTGCAATCCCAAGGGCGCTGATACAATTTCCCAGTTAGTTGAATTTTTGATCTTCACCAACGGTCAGCGAAGGAGGCGGTCCAGGCCAATCATAGGGGAACGCTTTGCACTTCGCTGGTGCAAAGCAAAGCCCGAAGCGGCTGACAGCCAGTGCTAATCTGTCCAGTGTCGCTCGTCACGTCTGCGAGTTGTCACAGATTAGGGCAATATCATCAGCATACTCGAAGTCAAGAAGTCGTTCTCCTGGGAGCAGTTCCATACCTTCTAAATCGTGTCCTGTAAACGCGATTTCCATGACGTCGTCAATAGCGAAGTTGAAGAGGAAAAGTGACAGTGGGCATCCTTGTCTCACACCGCTGGAGATATCAAAGGGCGACAACAGCTTGCCGTAAGCCCTCACTCTGCCTGAGCTACGTGCGTATAATGATGCGATAATATTTACATATTTCTCAGGTACACCTTTCCTGAGACAACTTGGATACCTATTGTCTTCATAAGCAGCGGAGCTTCCCAATTTTCATATTGGCTGTTGACAAGGAAAATTACGCCACCACCAGCCTGCTTTCTAAGTCTAACTACTCTGTACTCTGAATAACCAGACAGCAAGTCACCGACTATTTCTGTCAACCAAGTTGCAGCAATCGCAATCACATCAGAAAACTTACAGCTTATCGACAGCTCCTCCCATTTATTTCTTATGCTACAACTGCTGTATACCGCACTCTTAGCCCTCTACATTGCCTAACATATATTTTACAGTTCCCTTCTAGCAATGGACTCGATGGTATAATCATTTTTTGAAGCATTTGTTAAGTGTTTGATTACTCCGGTAACCGGTTTCTCAGGAGTACTGACTCGTTCCTGTAGACATCCACACGGTAAGTTTGGTTTTTGATCTGGACTTACGTGGTTTTACAGTAGGATTCACAACCGGGTTTTCAATTAGTGATCGAGTAGACTAAATTACCTTTCTCCCGCCAGTTTATTTACCCTTACACCCCTTGGTAGGACCGTTCTGTGAGCCACCCAACTCTGGGCCGCAGAAATGTAGTCCACGATCGCAAATAGCGGCGCCACCTCTGTTAAGACTGCAGTTGCAGATGGCTCGGGCTGCCTGCATTCTGCCGAAGATTATATTGCGCCCATTTCTACATTTCTTTTTTCCACCGGCAACGGCGGAAAGAAATCTTGTGATAGCACCACACGTTCAACAGTCACATGTTGGTCGTGATCCTTTTTGGCAGTCGTAGATTTAGTAACTAAGCATTAGTACGACTAATTAGGCTTGTTCGTGGGCGCTGAAGCTTCAAATTAAGCGTGTCTAGTGCAACTTGATGCCTGCCGTTGGTATGACTCATCACTAATCAACCCTGTTTAGCAGCAGGTCAGGGTGTACAGGATTTCTGAACTCTGGCTTGCCGAACTACCTCCTCGTGATGCTAGCTGGGTGGATCGGGATTATCCCGTTCCAGCGAAAGGTTCGACGGCAGTATTCCAGTGTTTTCGCCTGGCAAGCGTTCTCCCTATAAAAAATAAATAAATAAAATAAATAAAACGTTTATTCTCGACAAGGCGAGGCACACCTTTACAGGCATGATCATTTTGACAAAACAATGCGTGATCAAGAATTTGCAAAAATCCGATGTTTGCCATAACAGTGCTTGTTTGTGCAGGGGGAATGTAAGTATGTAATTGTGTGTGCGTTTATGTAGCTGTGTAATTTGCGCTTGTAACTGTGCTGCTCCATTCTTGAATGTTTGCTATCGTCAGCAATGTGCGAGTAGAAGCTTGGTGTCCGTGGGTTGGAAAGGATTATCCAGATATCCACTGGGCAGTGACTTTATTTTGTGGCGAGCCACGACCGCCACGTCACAGTGTTGTTAAGCAGACATTTGTGGCTTTTCATAGGGAGAACGCTTGCCAGGCGAAAACCCACCACGTCCTGGAACACTGCCGCCGAACTATTAGCTGGAACGGGTTAAACCCGAACCACCCAGCTGGCAACACGAGGAGGTTGTTCGGCTAGTCAGCCATATATATCCGTTTAACAACACTGCGACGTGGGGGACGTGACTCGACACTAAATAAAGTCACTGCCCCTTGCTTCACCTCGCTGAAGCACTGACGCTGAATTCGACAGCCAGTCAAATGAAGGGCGTATGAACCGAGCAATCGGTCACCGGCTCCCAATGGGCGCGATTCCCTGAATTCGCCCGCTGCCTTGCGGATCAGGTCCCTATGACCAAAGGCTCCGGGCGGGGCCCCCCAAGTCAACCTCCTTCCTCTATCTGGGCAACCGGGAAGCTGTATGCCTATGCAACACATGAAATGATGGATTTACAACTCTCTGACCACGTCTCTCGCTCTCTGAACTCTCTCTCTCTCTTTGGCCGGGGTGCTGGCGGCTGGACATGCTATACCTTACTCTACTGCACCGCAAACCACGTTCTTTGTTCCACGTTCATACAATCCTCCTGTTCTTGACAACCGGCCTCCAATTTCGAGTCTCCAAAAGTGCATTGCAAATAAAAACGGTAGCACTGGCCTCTTCAAGGAACCGCTCAAAATTGATCGCACACATTCCAATACCAACAGCATGGCTGTTACTGCACCCCGCTCGCTTTTCAACCTAGCTACGTTCAAGGTTCGAACGCTCATGCAGATGGGTTCACAAACTACTATTGCGCGAACCTAGGAAACCCTCTCAATCGACGTTTGCTGCCTAACCGAAACCCATTTGCAAGACTTCAGCACAACGCTACGATTGTCCTCACCCTCCCCAAGTTCCAACTGGACATTCACCTTGCGCTTATCTGGAGATGCAACAGCGGCAGCCTCTGGTTGCACCAGCGTAGGAGTTACATTAAGCGCGCGTGCTGTGGCAGCGCTGATTGACTGGTTCCCGGTCAACAGTCATCTCTGTGCAGTCCGCATGGAAATCTCAATGCGATCTTCCAGCTACGGGACCAGTAGGCGCTGCTTATTCATTGTAGCGGCATACGCTCCAACTGACTGCAGCCCGGATGAAGCTAAAGACGAGTTCTACCGCCAACTCACCGACCTCCGCAAGAAACGCCGAACGGACATCGTGATATTCGCCGGTGACCTAAATGCGCAGGTCGGTAGACTAGAGGTACATGAGCGCGAACTTGGGAGTCAACACAGTCACGGTACTCGCAGGACGGACAACGGCGATCGACTCTTGCAACTGTGCGCCGACCACGGCTTGTTCCTCTCCAGCACCAATTTCCGACGTTCTCCGCGCCAACGAGCCACCTGGCGACCTCCGGCGCCTGGTCAATCTTGGACGCAAATTGACCACATCGCTGTTAGTTACCGTTGGCGTGGCTGCATAACGGACTGCAAGTCAATATGGAACACCTACCTGATTTCGGATCATGCGCTCGTGTGTGCCAAGTTCGTTCTGAGTTTTTGAAGTCACCCAACAGCGTTGCCAGGAACGACTGGTCACAGACAAGCTCGCCGTTCCAAATGTTCTCGGCGCATTTCAAAACACATTATCCTCTAATCTATGTTCTCTATCCTCCGATGTTGAGATACTGGCCACAGATCCAGAGCGTCTTACGAAAGTCCGCTACCCTGGTCTATGGCTTCACTAGACGAGCTGCTAGTCATTGGATCTCCGCACAGTCTCTCCAATTAATGGAAAGTGGTCAAACAATTCCTGCCGGAGTTGAGTACAACGCACCACGCAGAACCACAGGTGCTGAGTTCACAGTTCCTCAGGAGGGGTCGCGAGATTTGGTGGACAGTGCGTCGTCGAGATGGAGCGGGCAGTCTCATCAGGAAATTCCCGCAAACTCTTCCAAGTTATTCGCTCCATGGAAGGCAGAAGACCAACAGTGAGTGAGGTTTTGCATGAAAATGACGGTGAACTAATTCACAGTCGTCAGTATCGTCTGGTACGATGGGCAGTATTTTGAAGACCAGTTCAACTGACCAGCAGCGTAACCGAGTCTATCTTCCGGGGTTCACAGTGAACCTTGGTGCGTGGATGTTTCTCCATCGACAGAGGCAGATGTTTTCAATGAGCTTCGCCTGCTGAAGCGCCACAAGTCACCTGGCCCAGATGAACTTCCTTCTGCCCTGTTCAAATACGGAGGTCCAGCTCTCACTCGCCAAATGACATCTCTATTCCAACAGATTTGAACTATTGAAACCATTCCACCCGACTGGAATTTAGCGGATGTCGCACCTGTTTACAATAAGGGAGACCGGACCATTTGCTCCAACCATCGCGGCATCAGTCTCATTTGTGTCGCATCCACACTGCTCGCTGCCCTACTCTTACGGAGGCTCAGTTGCGTATGAGAACAGCACCTGCGTGAACAACAAGCTGGATTTCGCCCGGGTCGCGGTTGAGCCGATCACATCTTTATGATCCGCCGGATTCTGGAACATCACCATACGTTCAGTCGACCAACCATAGTCATATTCTTGGACATTCGAGCCGCTGTTGACTCTATTGACAGAGTGGCTCTTTGGAACTGCTTAGTGAAGAGGCGAGTACCTGAGAAGTACAACAGCATTCTCCGTGCTATTAACCATCAAACTTCGGGCCGCGTGCGAGCATACGGAGACATTTCGCTCCCCTTCAATATCACCAGCGGTGTTAGACAGGGTTGCCAAGTCTCTCCATTCTTGTTCAACTTCGCCAATGAACGAGATCTTGGACAGTGCCCTGGATAACTCTGAGTCCTGCGGTGTTGAAGTGCTCCCTGGTGACTGCCTTCGGGACTTAGAATACGCCAATGACATCGCTGTGATTTGCGAGTCCTCCCAAGCCGCGCACCATGTGCTGCTGAGACTGAAGATGTCCGCCTCCCAATTTGGGTTGACCTTTGCCCCTTGCAAATGTAAGGCCCTATTACAGGACTGGCAAAGCGCATGTCCTCTCACCGTTTCGGGGCATCCATTGAAGTAGTCGACAAATTCATGTATCTTGGGGATTGTCTTAGTATTGGCGGTTTGACAGATGAGATCGCTTTGCGTGTCTCCAAGAAAGAGTCGATTTCACTAATCTTCGAGACCTGTGGCTTCGTCATGATCTCAGCCTCGCTCTCAAGGGACGAGTCTACAATGCTACGGTACGAGCGATTCTGCTGTACGGCTGTGACACTTGGCCCGTTCGCAAAAGCGATGTTCAGCAGCTATCAGTCTTCGATCACCGCTGCCTGCGAAGCATTGCTGGTGTTCGACGACAGCACCACATCAGTAATGAGGAAATCCGTCGGCGAGTCTTCAGATCTAACGAACTCCGCCGATCGATTGATAGCATCATTTCACTGCGGAGGGTAGGCTGTCTTGGGCATGTGCTCCGTATGTCTACCCAGCGGCTACCACGACGTTCTGTGGCCAGCCATATATATATATATATATATATATATATATATATATATATATATATATATATATATATATATATATATATATATATATATATATATATATATATATATATATATATATATATGGTTGGCGGCATCCGGTTTCGGATTTGCCTGCGACTGTGGCAAGCCACAGGACGCCTGCACCTACAGAGGGACCATGGATGGTTTGCGCTGCACCACCCACAGCTCCATCCACACACCCCATATCCAGTGTAAACCCGAAGGAATAAGACCGGGAGGCATGCGGATGGGAACCAAGTTTCATCAACGGAGCCGGCCCACACTCCTTCACAGGCAAACACAAGCACATTGTATTTGGGAAATCAAGCGCACACAAGGCGGTGGCTGGACCGTAGTCCGCTCCACACTGAGTGCATGGAACCACTCTTCGAGCCTAGCATGGCGACAAGGACCGTGCACCCCGTCCCCTCCAGCAACGACCAACTGTCTCCTGGAGCCAGATGGACGAGGTAGTGGGTAATAGACAGGTAGGCACCTTGTCAACATTCACATCAAGCGCAGCCACACCTGGGATATCAAACAGCTGCCAATCACCTGAGAGAGAGAGAGAGAGAGAGACAAAGAAATTAGCTCGATTAATGCATAAGGAAGCGGTGACATAAACCTTAAGTTAATGAGCATATGAAACAAGTTGTTTACAAAAGAATCCTAGATAAGTGCACGAGGTCATTAAGTATAATTTACGGAATGCCACGAACACAAAAATGCTACGGAAATCGAATACAATTGGCTTAAGCGAGGTGTGCAAGTTTATGGAATAGAGTACAGGTAGACATTTATATGAGTAAGAAAAGCATTTAGGCAAAATTGAAAACCCACCACCTGAAATAAAGAGACTTAGCATGAAAGCACGCGGTTAGTAAATCGAATTCAACGTACCTACAAACGCTGCGCCGGTCCCGCCTATGTTCTCTGCAGAACCCGTCGTCGCTTCGGTAGTAGTCCGGAGTGGCCTCGCTCATGGCTCACTAAGCCTGCCTGACTAAGGCACTCGCGACCACATGTTCTACAGCACCATGCGGATGAAGTCGATGGAGAACAGCCCATCGGTGCTTGCCGCTTCCGCACTTGCCGCTTCTTCTCTGCATGCATGAGGGCTTTCTCCTGCACCTCAGCAACTGCCTTCGTGATCAGATCGCGCCATACGCCCCGATCAACCGCCTTTGATTCCCATGATCTGCAATCAAAGTTAGAACGTGTGAGGCTCACTTTAATCATGTCCTGGTAACGTAACTTTGGTTTCCCAGCATGCCGCTTTCCAATACTCAGTTGACCGTATAAGAGTTGTTTCGGTATCCGCGTTGAATCCATACGGCTCACATGACCGACCCACCTCAGGTGTCTCAGCAAAAGTATGCAGTCCACTGCATACATCCCACTTCGGCGCAACACTTCCGTGTCTGCAACTCTGTCGCCCCAGCCGATCCGCAAAATTCGTCGCAGACACTGCTGATGGAACCGCTCGAGATATCGCACATCCCGACGGTACATCGTCCACGTTTTGCTGCCGTATAGAAGAACGGACAGTACCATGGATTTGTACACCATCAGCTTCGTGCCAATGGTAAGCTGATGGTTGTTCCACACTCGGTATTCAAGCTTCCCGAATGCCGCCGCTGCCTTCGACACGCGGATACGCAACTCACTGTGTAGCTGCTGGTCAGTCGACATCATACTCCCAAGGTAGCTGAAAGCGGGAGGTGGATTCTACTACTTCAGCACCAATGTTGATTCGCGGCAATAGTGAAGATTGCACCTCCGGTGAAGGCATGCACTAGTATACACGGCAATGAACCGTATATATATATATATATATATATATATATATATATATATATATATATATATATATACTATACAAGGACAGGCCTAGTAAATCCTTGTTGCTGCAATTCTCCTGCTTCTCTCCAAGTACCAACACGAAGTATCCTTTTGATGCCCACATGTAACGGAAGACCGGCTATTCGAAGGACAGCACATATCCGTCTTTGGTTTAAATCACGTTGAATGTTAACTTCCGGTATCACCGGCCCCTCCTTGTTGTGAATAAGAGCGTTTCTTTATCTGCCCACAGCAAGCTCCGCATTGCGTACGAAACACTCCAAAGAGGACTCATTCGAATCGATTGGTCGAACTCTATACTGGATCAGCGACGTTACAATTGAACAATCACGTGAGTTGCCTACCGTTCCTGTCCCTTTTGAAGTTGAAATTATCTTTTGGGACGCCACCACCGACAATCATCATCATCATCATCATTATACATGTCAGCTAGAGATGGTAAAACACCTGTCCTTTCGCCTCGGGAGCTCTGACTTGGAAGATCCGCCTTCCTGTTTTCGCCTCGATCTCCGCTTCTCTGCACCCGATTTGGATCGGCCAGGAGTCGTTCGAGAGCTCTCGACTTGCTTGTTCTGGGCTGTGTCAATCGGCTCGGCCTCGGTCCTGTGGGCTGCGCTAGCGGCGTATTGTCCTGATTTATTGCGCTGTCCACATATTCCCGCTCCGTAGTTCCGGGCCCAGGCTCGTCGCTAGCCGTCCTTCTCGATCCGCTCTCAGCTAGCTCCGAAGAGCTCCCCCGAAACATTCTTGGAAGCGGCCCTCTACACCCGCCCATGCTCGAGGAACTTTCATCCTCTTGTATCATGGTCGCAGGAGAGCAGCATTCACCCAACGTTTCATTCCTCCGCAATCTATTAAGAAGTTGCCCGCTTTCTGGTCGATAATGGTGTAGGGGCCTTTCCAGCGTTCTCTGAACTTGCTTGCACCCGGCCCGTCATGATCCGGCCGATCGTTGTTCCGTAACTTGACCCGTTCTCCAATCCTGAATGGCCTCCACTTGTGAGCCTCATGCCTGGCGTCGTAATTCCGCTTATTCCGCGCTTGTCGAGCTTCGGTTTCGCTTCTAGCTTTCCCTCGCAGTCGCTCTTGATGCTCAGCTGGATGTTTCAACTCACTCTGGTTCGGTAGGCAAGTATCGAGCGCAATCCGTGGTTCTCTGCCGAACAGTAATTCGAATGGCGAGACCTTGGTGGTTGATTGCATGCTGGTCCGATACGCGATCAGAACCTGAGGCAAAGCATCTTCCCATGCCAACTTCGTGCAGTTTATCCACGTCTTCAATGTCCGGTTGAACCGCTCGGTCATCCCGTTGGTTTGTGGGTGGTACGGTGAAGTTCGCCGTCTCTGGATGCCCCACTTGTCCAACACTGACTTAAACGCTCTTGACTCGAAGCAGGGCCCTTGGTCCGTGATGATACACTGTGGGATCCCATACCTTGCAGGCACATTGAATTCGAATACTTGCGACACTGTCTCGCCTGTTTGGTCCTTGATTGGTATGGCTTCCACCCATCGAGTGAAGTGGTCAATCATCACTAGAATGTATCTGTTTCCTGTTCGACTCACTGGTAAGGGCCCAAAGACGTCCAGTCCCCAACACTGAAGTGGCTCACCAACCTCCATCGATCGCATCGGCGGTCTCGGGGACTCCATCTCCCTACTCGTTTGGCAGTTTGGGCACTCCCGAAGGTATGCCGCGACGTCCTTCCTCATAGTTGGCCAAAACACTCGCCTCCGCAGCAATTCAAAGACCCGCTCGAATCCCATATGGGCGCCATCATGAGTTATGCGCATCACCCGTTCTCGCTGATTTGGTGGAACAAAAGGCACTTTCCGTCCGTCTATCGCCACCACCACGTTATCGTTTTCGACCTTCAACCTGTCCCAGATCTTGAGGAGTTCCTCCACTTCCTCCGATGTAGCCTCCGGTTTGGTGCCAGCCTGTAAGTGAGAGCACAACGCCTTCACGAATTCATCTGTCCTTTGATCTCCCAGCAGGTTCTTCTCCCCCATCGCGATCGCACGCACCGGTATGGCATTGTCTGGCATGATGTCGTCCAAACACGGGCGTGACAACATATCTGGCAATACATTCTGCTGTTCCATCCACGTGCTCAATGGTGAAGTTGAATTCCTGCAATCGGTAGGCCCATCGCGCAAGCCGTCCCCGCGGGTCTTTCGCCGTCATCAACCACGAGAGCGGTTTGTGGTCAGTGACGACCCGGAATTCATTCGCCAGTAAGTAATTTCTCCACTTCTCTAACGCCCACACGATGGCCAAGCATTCTTTCTCCGTTGTTGAATACTTCTGTTCCGCCCCCGTCAGCACTCTGCTCGCGTACTCCACCACCCCAGCCGGTTGAGACAAAACCGCACCGATCGCCACGTTGCTTGCGTCGACAGCCACAGTGAACCTCTCACCAGGATTGGGTAGCCGTAGACATGTCGGGGCTTCTGCTATGCATGCCTTTAGATGGTCAAAGGCTTGATCCGCTTCCGCTGTCCATACGAACGGCACGTCCTTGCGAAGCAGTTTTAACAACGGGCTGACCTTCTCTGCGAACTGGGGCACAAACTTTGAATCATATGCCACCACTCCCAAGAACGAACGGAGCTGACGCTTGGATTTTGGTTTTGCGAAGCACTTGATCGTCTCGCGTTTCTCCGGAAGTGGATGGACTTGACCATTGCCCACGATGTGACCCAAGCATACAATTGACTTTTGGGCAATCTGCGACTTTTTACGACTGAGTTTCAGACCAGCTTCATCTAGCCTCTGCAGTACTGCTCCAAGTCTGGTCACATGTTCCTGTTCCGTCTCAGAGAAGACGATGATGTCATCACCGTACACAACCACGCCTTGCAAGTTCGCGAGGACCATCAGCAACAAACGCCTGAATGTAGCCGGGGCGTTGCACAATCCAAACGGCATTCTCAAAAAACTCATACTGCTGGCCATTGACACTGAAAGCCGTCTTGTGGCGATCGTCTTCTGCGATCGGCAGTTGCCAATATCCCGAGCGGAGATCAATCAGAGATATCTGCTTCGCACTGTGAAGGCTTGAGAAAATTTCTTCCATCTGAGGCATCGGGAATGCATCCTTCACCGTCACCCTGTTTAGTTCTCTGAAATCGATGCAAAATCGATAGGTTCCGTCGGCCTTCTTCGTCAATAGCACGGGTGATGAATACGGGCTGTGCGTTCGCCTGATGATTCCTTTCGATTCCATCTCGGTCACCTGCTTCTGTATCTCCACCAGGGTGTTCTGTGGAATTCGTCTGAAGATTGGCTTGCATTGTCCTCCTGGGATCAACGGTATTCGGTGTTCAACCCAATTGCAAAATCCGTAATCATCTTCCGCGTCTGTGAATAAGTGGGCATACCTGCTCAGTACGTTGCGTATTGCACGGTTCTGACAATCAGGCACGGCTTTGAGGGCACCAACCCGGTCGGTTCTCCCCTTGTTTATCTCGATCGTCTCGTTAGCCACGATCACCACATCGTTTTTCAGGTCAATTGTGACACCGAGCCGTTTCAGGATGTCGGTTCCGATGATGGTTTCGGTCGTCTCCTCCACGATGAACATGTCATGGCTGATGAGCGTTTCTCCTATCCTGATTCGTAACCGCTGCGTGCCCGTCACTTTCAAAGAATGCCCGCCGACCGTCTGCATCGTGATTGAAGATGGGTTTACTGGAACCCCATTGAACCTCTTCGTAATTGACACTGCCGCTCCTGTGTCTACTATGGCTCGGACAGACACACCTCTATAGTTACCTGCAGGACTGGTACTCGCCACCGACTCGGCATGGATAGAGAGAAACAATGGGGCACATTGACGTTGGTGCAGAATCTCGCCACATGACCACTCTGGTTGCATCGGAAACAGCGGCGACCGTTCCGGCTTACCCGTACATTGCGTTGTGAAGTGGTGCTTGAAGACTCTATCGATAACAGCTGCTCCACCATTTCGGATAGGCGATTTACTTTCTGTTCCAACTCAGCATGCTGGATGCTTCTCACTGTCACTCGTTCCGACAAATTCTGGGCGACCGTCACCAGATCCAACGCTTTGCTGTCTCCCACCAGCGACGCCAATTTCACCTGATCATGGAGTGGACCGGGCAGACTTCGGATAAACTGCTGTTTCAGTAGGCGCTCTCTTGCTTTGCCCTCTAACTCGGGGAGCCCAATCGTTAGATGTCTGTCCAGCTGCTGGAAAAACACCATCAAATCCTCCTCTTCGTCCCACCTGGCTGCGTGAAATCGTTGCAGTGCTCGTTCTCTCTCTCCAGATCCTTCCCAAATTCTGCACACAAGGCAGCCCTCATCTCAGCGAACGAACAACCGGGTTTGGCCTTTCGTGTGAGCAAATACACCGCCTTGGCTCGTCCACTCAACCGTGTGCCCAAGCAATTAGCAAATTTGCATCCCCCCTCACACCCGTGCAAGCCGCAATTCCGTCGAACTCATCGAGCCACGCCTCCACGTCACCGGCCGCAAATTGCTCCAACCGGGTCAACTCCATCGCGATTGGTCACGGCACCAATGTAGCGAGAACGACACGACAGGGGGGTAGACGTTTATTGCACACCGAAAATGGGCACATGAGGGTCTCGCGCGCGCCATCGAATATCGACTAGATTTCCGTCCCACCACGCAACACAGGTACGGATGTTGGAGACGAGCCAGTCCTTTCGCCTCGGGAGCTCTGACTTGGAAGATCCGCCTTCCTGTTTTCGCCTCGATCTCCGCTTCTCTGCACCCGATTTGGATCGGCCAGGAGTCGTTCGAGAGCTCTCGACTTGCTTGTTCTGGGCTGTGTCAATCGGTCGCCTGCCGCTGTAACTTAATAGCCATGTTTCGACACCTTTTGTATTGCATCCAACGTCGGAAGCCCCGAGTTTCTTGATATTTTCTCCACTCAGCATTGCGCCTCTTTATCGCTCTAGCAATTTTTCTTCTCCACTATCGGGGTTTCCCAAGATGTCTCCTGGGGCGAAGAGGAGCAATTTCGTTCAGCAACTGTACAAGTCCACTTTTAAGTAGAAGCCCCCTCTGTTCCAAAGTGGCCTTGTTCTGTTCAGGGATCCAAGTGATCTGAAGGGCTCGATCCCGCAGCTTCGTAAAATCAATACGATTTAAATCTCTTCCCATTCGACAGTTCTCTGCAAGCCTCGGTGTGTCCAGAGAAAAGGTCAAAACACAATGCTGACTCTTACCTATGAGTGGCTCTATGCATAGGTCAAGCAAGTGACCATGTCTGGCGATCACAATATCAAGGGTTGAAGGGGTACTGCCAGTACAACACCTAGTCGGAATATTGACGTATTGCTCGAACGCATTTACCTGCATCCAATCTACGAGTTCCTTCTCTGGAGTACCCACCCTTTTTTTAGCAAGCTGTCAATCAGCATGGGGAAGTCTTAGGTCACCGACGTTCAGAAAATTAGGTGCGGGCATTGCCGGCTGTCTTCGTAACGTACCAAGATCCCTGTCTTCTCGCGTGGAGGATGGGCTACGGTAAACACATACTATAATCTCCAACCTATCCCATGCTCTTAGATAGCAGGATATAACCTTAACGTCAGCAAAACACGGTAAATGGAGCCTTCCAGTGTTTATATTGGCACTTTATAAGCAAGCCTGCTCGTTCACCATTTTGACACCCCGGCCTGTCAGCCCTGCAGCAAGCGAAGCCTATAAACAGATCACCAATATGATCATCTGGAGAGAGCCAGGACTCCGACACAGCGGCCACATCAACATGCTCACAACGCGTCACTAATTCCCCCCATTTGTTACGCACACTACAACAATTAGTGTACCACACGCTTAGTCTCTCCGAACGCGGTTGTTTCCCCTCGGACGTAGAGCCCGAGGGGATAACCCGTTTTCTGTACCATTTCATTTCGATCAGCTGCCTGAGTCGATGAATCAACGCTGGGCTGCTGTAACACATTACGAGATAATCCCTTTCCTGGCTTCGCCCGCCTGGGCTTGCTGGATAAACGCCCGATGGGTTTCCTCCCATTTACCTGAGTCGACCTAAAAGCACTGCACTTCGGATTTTCTGTACGGTCCAATTTAGGTGTGGCAAGTTTTTCATTTATCCTATCATTTTGTGAAAAGGGCATACCACCCATGGACTTTGGTGCCACTACTATCGAGCATGAGGCCTCGATTGTTTTTGGACGCACCGACTGAAGTCCCATTGCCACACCTTCAATACCTTCTTCCGGCATAGAGGTGTGATTCACATTTCCATCAAGAGCAAGTTCCTCCACAACCAAATGCAGGCCAGGAGTTATCTCGCTGGCGTCTTTTGAAAGGGGTTGTCCAGACAAGCTGACTGCCCTTGCCACAAGAGAGCAGACGCTAGAGTTTTGCTTAGGTGTCTGCCTAACGTGAGGCTCACTATCGTGAATTCCAACGTGTGAGACCGCAGATTCGTTAGCCCAGCTGATATTAGTACCTTCTAACCGGCTAAGCCGAGGGGCTTTAGCGTTCGAAGTTAGTGTCCGGTGCTATTTGATACCGACCATTTGTCTGACTTGCAACCAACCCAGCCCTGTTAAGTAGAAGGTCCCGGTGTATAGGGTTCCGAAACTCAACCAGAATAGGCCTTGCATAACCTTGGTGGCGGAGCATACTTGTTTCTCTTCAGCTGCCAACACGATGTACTCTTTTGATACCAACGTCTAACGGTATTCCGACTATACGAAGGATATCGTGCACTCGCCTTCTGTCTAGGTCCCGTCGAGTTTTAGTTTCTCGTATGACTGGCTCCTCCCTATTGGCTGGCTTGCCGAACTACTCTGTGGTGCCAGCTGGGTGGTTCGGGTGTACCCCGTTCCAGCAAAGTGTTCGGCGACAATGTTCCACCCCGTGGGACATTGTATTCCAGCAGGTGTGCTGACTATATGGGGAGTACTGGGCCCCTGTTTGGTAATCTACCAAACAAAGACGCATGAACTGAACATTCAGTCAACGCCTCCCAATGGGCGCGATTCCCTAAATTCGCCCCGCTGCCTTGCGGGTAGGTTATTTAGCCAAAGGCTCGGGGTGGAGTCTCCTAAGTCAACTCCCTACTTCGGCTTGGGCAACCGGGTAGTATCACGCCCTCACAAAACCATGGACTGTATTACAACGCGCTCATCAGCTACTGTTCTTGCTACTCACTTGCACGCTACTTCATCACACGCCAGTTGTTTGTTTGCTAACAATCCTCACTTTCGGCTACCCGATTCATGTGTTCAACAATCTAGCTGCGATTCCGGTTGCTCCGCAGATCAAGGAGTTCAACCTATGGCTCTCCTTCGTCCCCGATCTTCGTTCCGTCTGGCGTGTTTCAACGTTCGGACACTCATGCAGAGTGGACAGCAAGCAAGTCTAGCGCGCACCCTAGATTCCCTAGACGTTGATGTCTGCTGCCTTTCAGAAACCCGGTTGCAAGATCCCACAACTGTGCTTACATTGACATCCCCCACTGACCACGAAGCCAGATATCACCTGCATCTTTCTGGAGATCCAGAAGCAGCCTCAGCGAGTTTGGCTGGTGTAGGTATAGCACTGAGTGGCAAGGCCGAGGCGGCACTACTGGACTCATCATCATCATTATACATGTCAGCTAGAGATGGTAAAACACCTCCGCTATTGTACCGCAATACATAAAGGAAATACATACATACATACAATATATAAAGGAAAAATAAATACGACAGTTGAATGCCAGCTGAACTACCAGCAACGGATAGGCATCGTTCCGGTAAGCTACCAGCCGGCTACTAGGCAAAAAGAAAAATATTATGTTTTACGCTGTGAGATAAGATCGTAGGTGGAGGGGGAGGCTAAAGGGATGGGGAGGGACAAAGAAACTCACAGCAGGACCGCCACTGAGGTCGGCTCCTTGCCATATCGGCAAGTGTATCCAGCCAAACGTGTTCACCGTCTTTTGGACCCCAACCAGGGAGCCGTGAAGCTCCAACTGAGGCCAGCTCCGAAGTGAGGGCCTTCATTCCTCTGGACCAAGTCATCGCTTGGCCACCTCTCCTCTTCTTCCACCCACATCCCCGGTGAGCAAACAAAGCACGTCGAGGGAGTCGGTGGGCTGGCATGCGCAACACGTGGCCCAGCCATCGGAGCCTGGTGAGTGAAATGACGGTGCTGAGCGGTTCATTCCCTTTTCCTAGGCCGTAAACAAGGCCTCGAACACGCTCGTTACTCACGCGGTGTTCCCACCAGATGTGAGCCAAACTGCGAAGGCACCGATGGTCGAACGTAAGTAGCCTCTTCATGTCCGCCGATCTCAGGGGCCAGGTTTCGCAACCGTACAGTAAGGTCGAACGTACCGCTGCATTGTACACTCTACCCTTCAGGGCGAGAGTAATGTCGCGCCGTCGCCATAGGTGGCGAAGGTTAGCAAAAGCACTTCGAGCTTTCGCTATGCGGTTCGTGATCTCGTCTTCGATCCCAAGGGCGCTGATACAACTTCCCAGGTAATTGAATTTCTGAACGACTTCTAGCTGATCCCCACCAAGGGTCAGCACAGGGGGCGAACCCTGCCAATCTTGGAGGAACGCTTTGCACTTCGGTGGTGCAAAGCAAAGCCCGAAGCGACTGACAGCCAGTGCTAATCTGTCCAGCGCGGCTTGACACGTCTGGGAGCTGTCACAGATGAGGGCAATGTCGTCTGCATACTCTAAGTCAAGGAGTCGTTCTCCTGGGAGTAGCTCCACACCTTCCAAGTCATGTCCTGTAAATGCAATCTGCATGACTTCGTCAATAGCGAAGTTGAATAGGAAAGGTGACAGCGGGCATCCTTGTCTCACACCGCTGGAGATATTGAAGGGTGGCGACAGCCTGCTGTAAGCCCTTACTCTGCCCGTGCTACGCGCATATAATGCTCGGATAATATTCACATATTTCTCGGGCACACCTTTCTGAGTAGACAATTCCAAAGGGCACATCGATCAACCGAATCGAAGGCACCTTTGATGTCGAGGAACACGACTACGGTGGGCCGCCAATATGTGTGACGGTGCTCCAACAACTGACGCAAGGTGAAGATGTGGTCGATGCAGCCACGACCCCGACGAAACCCGGCTTGCTCCTCACGAATCTGGCTTTCACGAGCGCCAGTCAGTCTGTGGAGAATTATGGACGCGAGTAATTTGGAGGCGATGGAGATCAGACTGATTCCTCTATGGTTGCCGCATTCCGAACGCGAGCCGCCTTTGAAGATGGGAACAATAACGGAGCGGCTCCAGTCGGTTGGGACAGTTTCCTGCTCCCACAGTTTCACTAGTAATTCATGCAAAGCATCAACAAGAGCAGAGCCTCCAAATTTGAAGAGGGCTGGAGGAAGATCATCTGGTCCCGCGGCTTTGTTCAACTTCAACAGTCGATCTCACGTTCGACTTCTGAGCGAGAGGGTGGATCCAAAGGGACAGCCCACGGAGCGGGGCGATCAGTGACCGGCGATTCGAACAATTCTTGCCGATTAAATTGCTTTTCAAAATGCTCAGCCCAACGCTCCAGACGTTTTGACAAATTGTGGATAGGCTGTCCACTCTCGTCACGTATAGTTTCACTAACACCAGGTCTCCTGCTGCCCGTTTCCCGTATCAGACGGAATAACTTACGATGGTTGCCAAGGGCAGCGGCCACTTCCATCTCTGACGCACGATGAGACCACCAAGATTCGCGGTCTCTCTTCAGGCTAGCACGGAGTTTTGCCCGGAGCTCTTTGCGAGTTTCATTGTGCTCGCTTCCAGCCGGGATTTGCCGGCGAGCATCTATAAGTTCCAGAGACTGCGAAGAGACCCAATGTCCATGTTGTCTATTAGACATACCACATGAGGATTTGCCTGCTGCTAGTAAGGTCTGGCGAACATGTGACCAGTGACCATCAATTGTCTCCTGTGAGCAATTACTCAACTCGCATGTCAGCGTACTTCGATACGCATTCAGAACAGCTGGTTTTGTCAGTTGGCTGGTGTCAATACGCTCACAGCGTCGTCGTGGGCGTCCGCCAAAACGCATCCGCATGTCAGCACATACAAGTGCATGATCGGTGTCCACACATGTGCTCCAAATCGAGCGACAATTCTGGATGCAGCCTCTCCAGCGGTAACTGATAGCAATGTGATCGATCTGCGTCCAAGGCTGCTTCGAGGTTGGTGGGCGCCAAGTCACCCTTCGGCGGGTGCTGTGTCGGAAATTAGTGCTCGCAAGAAATAAGCGAGCACCTTCACACAAATGAAGTAACCGCTCACCGTTATCATTACGGGAGCCTACACCGTGTTGACCGCCCAGATGCAGTTCATCAGTGGACAACTTTCCAACTTGTGCGTTCATATCCCCCGCCAGCACAACAGTGTCCGTGCTTCTTCTGTGGCGAAGGAGCTGGGTCAGTTGGCGGTAGAAGTCGTTCTTTACCGAATCATCGCTACAGTTTGTGGGCGCATAGGCAGCGATGATGAATAGACACCTGTTGGTCCCACGTGACTTCGAAACTTTAAACGAGCCAGCCAATCGGACCGCACACATCCGGCTACTGATTGGAATCCAATCAACCAGAGCAACTTCAGCCCGGGGACTCAGGGCAATACCAACACCGGCTTGGCCGGTGCTCGAAGCTGCATCGTCACCGGATAGGCGCAAGGAGAAAATACTGCTTGCGTCCCCTGAAGGGGATCGCAGAGTGAGCACAGTGCTCGAGTCTTGCAGGCGAGTCTCTGATAAGCAGCAGATATCGATCGAGAGGGTCTCCAATGTTCGGGCAAGTGCTGCCTGTTGACCGATTTGTAGCAGTGTGCGTACATTGAGGCATGCCAATCTGAAGGAGGATCGAGGGCTCCAAATGGAAGCCGATGAACTGGATTGGACCGCTTGGTTGGACATGGGCTTGTCGACAGGAGAGGAGTGACGCTCTGCGTTCACGCGTGAGCTGAAATTAGAAGGTAAATGCCTAGCAAAGCATGTTGGGGGAGGGCCAAGAATCGGGGGGTTGAAAACTGGGGGGATATAAGTGAAGTTGGAATGGGACGGTGAGAGTGAAAAAGCGTAAGAGGGGGAATAAGAAGACGGGAAGGCTTGAGCAGTAGCATCCAAACCCCTATCCACCCTGCTCGATGCAGCAGATAGGGCACCGTTTATTATCCTCTGCGGTGGCCAGAGCATCAAGAAATTGTTTGAAGGAAAATTCATAGTATTGCGTGGGCAGGATACTGTCAGGTTGCCCAGGCCTAGACAGGAGAACGATTAGGGTTCTCAACCAAAGCCTTTGGTTCAAAAACCTGACCGCAAGGCAGCGGGTTTGGCGTTGGGCTACAAGGAGTCCATTTTAAGGAATAAGGTGCCACCCTCATTCCAACCCCCAACCTGGAGGACCAGGAGGCTGAGTTTGTCTGGCCTCTAACCATTGACCAATCTGGTATGAGTGACTCTGAAGGTGCAAAAGCACCACCCAGCGTAGCTCAATGGATCGCTGAGGCACATAAACCATCGCACCACGGTAAGGTCCAGCCTCATTGCGATGGCACCACCGACAATATTAAGCCCAAATCGATTCCGAATTTGCAATTACGTTACACTATAACGGGGCGACCGTTTAACGATATATCGTTAGATCTAGCACTTATAAACGATCGAAGTATTATCGGACCAGTGCATTCGCGGACGACGAACCAATAGTTTGCTGGCTGTGTTGCTTTGGTTCAGATTGACCGTCGGACATCCTATGAGGATTGACGGTTATGGTTTCAGATCAGGTAATAAGGGCGATAGAAGCTTTCGTTATTCGAAGATCTTGTTTCTTGTGTCGGTAAGTGAAAAATAGCCCCCCGGCACTTCGGTGTTGGATTGACTTCTTGCTTCTGCGAAAGTATGAAGCAAGAACAAGAGCAATCTTCGCACTTTCATGTGTCTGTATCGGAATACACTACATATTCCAGTATAATTAGATTATCTCTGAAAATAGGTCAGAACAACACTTATACATCTAGGAGGAACGTTAACTTGCCAACTTTGTAACTTTGTAGTATCCGGGAATCAGATAAAAACATAAAAGAAAAAAGGGAAGATCTAACAATGGCGACGGACAAGCACGGAAATGTTACAAATTTTTCTGCCGAACACTTTCAAAAGCTGCTTCTTCAGCAACAATCCCCGATGGAAGCACAAATGAAACTGATTGAAAGTTTAACGCAGTGCTTAAACGCACAATCAAACGGAGCAGCTACACGGGACACGCAGGCTGGTTCACTTGATCTTCTTACGAATTCAATCACTGAATTTCATTATGATGCTGATTCCGAATCCACTTTCGAGGCGTGGTTCAAACGTTGGGAGGATATGTTCCAGACGGATTTCAGCCGTCAAGATGATTCATGGAAAGTGCGACTTTTGCTCCACAAGCTCGGAACTAAGGCACATACAAGATTCTTTGACCACATATTGCCCAAAGAGCCGAAAAACACTGTCCTCTCAACTCTGAGGCAAAAGTCTAATTAGCCAAGAAATGTGAAGCAGTCCTACCGAAGGAAGAATTTCAGAAAACCTGACGCAGAATCACTATCGGTGATTGATACGTTTCACAGCGATTCTAAAACACGCCGCCGATTTATCACTGTGCTTATCAACGGAATCCCAACCCGGCTGCAGTTCGATACGGCATCAGATATAACGATCATTTCCAAAAACACTTGGAAGCACATAACGAAGCCGAAAATGATTGATTCCAACAAAATTGCTCACAATGCATCCGGTGGAGTGCTGAAGTTGGTTGGAGAAATAAATTGCAAAATTGCATTCAACGGAGTGGAACAGGCCGGAACCTGCTACTTGTCTGATCGACCAAACTTGAACTTCCTTGGACTTGACTGGATGGAAAAATTACAACTGTTTGATGCTCCAATGAGTCAGATTTGCAATACAGTACAAACCGACCCAGTACATTCATCATTGTCGATAGATGAGATGACCAGAAAGCTAAAGCAGCAGTTTGTCACCTTGTTCGAAGATGGTCTCGGCCACTGCACTAAGTTCAAAGCAAAGTTGTGTCTTCGTGAAGGAACCAAGCCAGTCTTTAGAGCAAAAAGACCTGTACCGTATGCAGCCATGACAGCAGTTGATCAGGAGCTCGACCGACTGGAACGAGCCGGTGTCATCACACCAGTGAACTACTCTTCATGGGCTGCGCCGATTGTTGCTGTGAAAAAGCCGAACGGTAAAGTGCGAGTCTGCGCCGATTTTTCGACTGGCCTGAATGCCGCATTGGACGACCATCAATACCCCTTCCGATACCAGAAGATATCTTTGCCAAGCTGAATGGTGGGAAGTGTTTCGCCAAGCTCGACTTGTCCGATGCCTACCTCCAGGTTGAGGTTGATGAAAGCTCAAGAGAATTGCTGACCATCAACACTCATCGTGGCTTGTACCAATACAACCGCCTCCCTTTTGGCGTGAAAACAGCACCAGCCATTTTCCAGCAGCTGATGGACACCATGCTCGCGGAAGTTTCTGGAGCCGCGGCGTACCTGGATGATATCATTTTAATGGGTCGGACGGCAGAAGAACTATTTCAGCGGCTCGCTGAAGTGCTTGTACGTATCCAGTCATATGGTTTCCGTATCCGCGAAGATAAGTGTACCTTTTTTACACCAACCATCAAGTTTCTCGGTTTCATTTTCTCAAAAGACGGTCGTCGCCCTGATCCAGAAAATATCCGAGCTATTCAAAAGATGCCCCACCTGTGGACTTGCAGTCGCTGCGTTCATTCTGTGGCCTAATCAGTCATTACAGCGCTTTTCTGCCCGAACTACATCGCCTGCGTGCCCCGTTGAATAAGTTGCTGAGCAAGGGCCAAACCTGGAATTGGACGCCAGAATGCCAGACTGTGTTTGAGCGGGTCAAGTCATTGTTGGCTTCAGACTTACTCCTAACTCATTTTGATCCTTCCCGGGAAATTGTCCTTGCCACAGACGCATCGAGTCTAGGGATCGGTGCCGTAGTTTCCCATACGTTCCCAGATGGATCTCAGAAGGCGATCGCACATGCCGCCAGGACGCTAACGAAAGCTGAAAGAAACTACAGTCAGATCGAGGAGGCATTGGCCATAGTGTTTGCTGTGAAGAAATTTCACAAGATGCTGTATGGTCGCCGCTTCAAACTCTCGACGGATCACAAGCCGCTGCTAGCCATTTTCGGCTCGAAGAAGGGAATTCCTGCCTATACAGCCAATCGACTCCAACGATGGGCAATCACCTTGCTGGGATATGATTTTGAAATCCGTTATCAGTCAACGAATTCGCTGGGCCAAGCAGATGCGTTGTCACGCCTCACTGATTCCCAGCAACAAGAACACGAGGACACCATCATTGCCTCAGTTGAGATCGAACCTGATGTCAAATTCCTGGTGAACGAGGCACTACATGGTATACCAGTTACGGTCGATGCTGTGCAAGCCGAAACGCTTCGAGACCCAATCCTGAAGGTGACACACTTCCACAGAACCAGCTGGCCACGTTCGTGTTCATCTGCCGAAATGCAGCAGTTCTATCAGCGAAGACATTCGCTTTCCATTGTGGACGATTGCATCATGTTCTCAGACAGAGTAGTCATCCCGCAGGCGTTGCAACAAAGAGTGCTGCGACAGTTCCATGCAGGACATCCAGGGCTCAACCGAATGAAAGCGCTTGCCAGAAGTTATGTGTATTGGCCGTTTATGGACAGGCAGCTGGAGCAGCTAGCTAAAAGTTGTGGCAACTGCGCTACCGCCTCAAGCGCACACCCAAAGACTGAACTCCGCTCATGGCCTAAACCAACTAAACCTTGGAGTCGTGTTCATGTAGACTTTGCAGGCCCAATCAATGGCCAGAGTTTTCTCATAGTGGTCGACGCTTATAGCAAGTGGCCCGAAGTGTTCCTCATGAGAAGCACGAAAACCAGCGCAACCGTCTCTAGGTTGCGACAAATCTTCAGCAGGTTCGGCTGCCCTGAAACATTGGTGACGGACAATGGAGCACAGTTTACTTCGGCCACATTCACGGAATTCTGCCAACGCTGCGCCATCAAACACGTGCGGTCTCCACCATTCCACCCACAATCGAATGGCCAAGCGGAGAGGTTTGTGGATCCACTCAAACGCGCTCTCCTCAAATCAAGGAGGGAGGGAGACATAGAGGAGGTGATCGAGCGCTTCCTTTTTCTGTATCGATCTACACAAAATTTACAAACACCGGGTGGAATATCACCAGCAGAGGCAATGATGAAGAGAAAACTTCGCATGCCATATGATGCAGTTCGGCCATCCTCAGAGTCCATAGCTGGTGAAAGAAACCTAAAGATGGAACGTGATTTTAATCGGCGGTTTGGTGCCAAGCAACGTTCGTTTGGACCGGGTCGGCCAGTACTTGTGCGTGATTATCGGGGTGGACACGCGAAATGGACGCCAGGCACGATCCAGCGCAAGCGCGGAAGCGTCATTTACGGCGTGCTGGTTGGAACGCAGGTATGGGTACGCCATGCAAACCAACTGTGAACAACAATGTGTCAGCCACAAGCAACAGAATCCGCCAAGCTTCCATTTGACCTGTTGACAGACAGCTTCAACTTGCCTACAGAGCCAGTAGAAGAACCCTGTCATCAGGCGAATAGTACCAGATGGCAGAGCACGGAATTCGAATCGAGAACACTACAGCCAAGGCGATGCACCGGTAGGCGAAGAATCCCTTCCAGGAGGCTTCAGGTTAATCCCCGGCTAGCTTCATACACAACGGCAACAGCTTCAGGAGGGGAGGTATCCGGGAATCAGATAAAAACATAAAAGAAAAAAGGGAAAGTATATAATGGTGATTGAAAGCTGGGCTGAAAGGAATCGCCTACCCCGTGCGGTCGATCAGGCAATCGATCGAGCGGGCGAATGCGTTTTCAAACACGGGGCTAATTGGACTTTTGCCTCAGAGTTGAGAGGACAGTGTTTTTCGGCGGCATTTATCTGGCTACGTTAGCAGAGTTTTTGTTAACACGTTTTTCGTGGTCAAGGCTGTTGGAATTTTGATTTTTCTTCGGCTGGGCTAGAATTTTTGCGGAGGAATTTCTGGGTGGTTAATTCGGAATAGCGAAAAAGGGAAGATCTAACATATAGAACCGCACCATTCTCGAAAAGAGAGCAAAAAGTTGGCTGCTCTGTCCGCACAGATGGACGACCAGCCATTCCATTTTGGAATGTTTTTGGTCACAGGCAGGGCAAAAAATTAATATGAAGGTAAATAACCTGATCTGTCCAGATATGCTGTTAAATAAGATTGCACATCCATGGTACTTTTGTTCTTTGCCTAAAAGGCGTTACTTTTTTTAAAAAAAAGACCGTAATTTCACTCAACGCGAGTGACCATTGGAGCTTCCTGAGTGACCAATTTTCATGCCCCCGGCGCTCCCAGTTGGACACGTTTTGATTGCATTTTGGTCACTCGAAAAGATTTTCGGTTTAGCATAACGGCTATTGTATTAGGTCGATTTATGCTTAATGTTGACAATATTTCCAATCAAAAAATTTATTTACGGCATGCAGTAATGGTTTATAGAAAGAAATCCTGTGACCAAGAATTGTCCCAATTGGGACGAATTTTCATCACTCACAAACATCTTCGGCTTAGCTTGACGACTATACTATTGCTTACTTACAAACTGGGAATAGATTTCGTCTTAATGTTGACTGTATTTGCAACTCATCATCATCGTCATCATACACCTTAGCTAGAAGTGGGGAACACCTCAGCTACTGTGCCGCAATACATAGGAAAAAGAGAAACTGGTGCATGCCGTCTGAGCTACCGGTAACGGATGGGCATCGTTCCGGTAAGCTACCAGCCGGCTGCTGTGCACCAAAAAAATTACTATGCAAAATTATATAAGGTTAAATAATGAGATCGTGGTTGGAGAGGGAGGCTAAGAGGGATGGGGTGGGACAAAGAAACTCACAGCACGAACGCCATTGAGGTCTACTCCTCGCCATATCAGCAAGTGTGTCCAACCAAACGTGTTCATCGTCTTTCGGACCCCAAACAGGGAGCCGAGACGTTCCAACCGAGGCCAGCTTAGAAATGAGGGCCTTCATTCCTCTGGACCAAGTCATCGCTTGGCCACCCGTCCTCTTCTTCCATCCACACCCCCGGCGCGCAAACAACGCACGTCGCGGGAATTGGTGGGCTGGCATGCGTAACACGTGGCCAAGCCATCGGAGCCTGGTGCGTGAAATAACGGTGCTGAGCGGTTCAGTTCCTTTTCCTGTGTCATAAACAAGGCGTCGAACACGCTCGTTGCTCACGCGGTGTTCCCACCACACGTGAGCTAAATTACGAAGGCACCGGTGGTCGAACGTAACTAGCCTCTTCAGGTCCGCTGCTTTAAGCGGCCAGGTTTCACAACCGTGCAGTAGGGTCGAACGTACTGCTGCCTTGTACACTCTACCCTTCAGGCCAAGTGATGTCGCGCCGGCGCCATAAGTGGCGAAAGTTAGCAAAAGCGCCCCAAGCTTTTGCTATACGATTCGTGATTTCATCTTCAATCCTATGGGCGCTGATACAACTTCCAAGATAGTTGAATTTTTGAACGACTTCTAGCTGATCCCAACTAGAAAAGATACATTCACGGCGCATGTTAAGGGTGGGTTAGAAAAAACATTCTGAGTGACCAAAAGTCGTCCGAATAGTGTCCAACTGGGAAGACCGGGGACACAAAAATTGGTTACTCAGGGACGCTCAAACGTCGCTCCAGCGGACACTTTTCGATCATTCGTGTGGACAGGGTAGCCGTTGAGCTAAACCGAAAATGTTTTGAGTGACCAAATAGTGCGCAATTGGGACGGCCCGGGGCAGGAACACTGGTAACTCAAGGAGCTCCAATGGACACTCGCACTGAGTGAAACTATGATTTTCTTAAAAGGTAACGTATTTTAGGCAAAGAACGGCCTAAGGTATACAAGCTTATTCAACAGCGTATCTGGATAGATCACGCCATCATTGACTTATTAACTTTGCGCCTCTGCGCCTGGTTGTTCATCTGGGCGGACAGAGATGTTCCTGAGAACTGCACATTGTTGAAAAACATTATATGTCAGTTCTCCAGTCTACCGTAATGTACTAACAGATGCATTCCGTGCACGACAGTTAGTAATCGGTAATGCAGGTTTACCGATTAAATCCCAGGTGGAACGTGAGACTAATGTATTGTCCAACTCCGTTTGTAAAGATGGACGGTCAGCCGTCCCATTTGGGAGTGTTTTTGGTCACTCACAGAGGCAAAAAATATATGAAAATATATGGTATGATCTGACCAGATATGCCGTTAGCACATGAGTTCTTTGCCTAAAAGGCGTTACTTTAAAAAAAACTCGATTTCACTCAACGCGAGTGACCACTGGAGCTTCCTGAGTGACCAACTTTCGTGCATAAGCCGTCACTAGTGGACACTTTATGGTCGAATTTTTGTCAAGTGTAATTTCAAGCGGGACTGGAAGAGTAGAACAAATTCCCGTGGATGTTCCTTCCGTGGTGCGTCGTTGATCCGGGATATTATTCGTCCGCAATAAATGGGATGCAGAAGAGTTAGATCAGCAAGCGCGAATCAAACCATGGTCAACCAATTAATACCCACGCGACCTGCATTGGCAGTCCCTGTCGCACCGGCCACGTGAAATAAGAAACAGGAGTACGAAAGTAATAAGAGCGCTGAGAACCAAAAAGTAATAGATCCAATAGGGTAATAAGCTAAGATATGAAGAGAAAAGTTAAGAAATGAAGGACAAGTGTGTCAAATCGGTGTTCGAACACTTTCACCGTTGGTGCTAATACCAGATTCTCGGGAAGTGAATTCCAGGAACCCACCACTCGGCGTGATAAATGAAAGTACGCCCGGACTCCATCTGATCGAGGTTTGTGTAGCTTCATCGAGTGAATTCGGAGAGATGGAAGCCGAGTCGGTTGAAAAAGCCCAGATAAACCGGGTCCGATTTTACCGGTAAATATGCGATAGGTCAAGAGCAGGTCGCCTCGATGGCGACGATAATGCATTGAGAACATTCCCAGCTCAAGTAGTCTTTCTGAGTAAGAAGGGTTCCGTAGTCCATGAACTATTTCCGTTCCAACTCACAACACTCCACTGACATTCTGTCCATGATTAAGCAAAGTGGGCGAGCCTGGACAAAAGCTGAGAATAACCTAACAAACATATCGTCCGTGATGGTCCCGAATGCCCTGCGGATCAACCACAACATGCTGATACTCTTGCAGGTAGCTTTCCTCCAGTTCTCACCGGATTTAAGTTTTGAAGACAACGTGACCTCTAGGTCTATCAGTTGGGAAACATGGTGTAGTTTATTACCGCCAAGCAGATAACGCGTTTGCGGGCCATTTGGCCCTAATCGTAAGATGGAACAATTTGCATAATTTATGAGCAATTGCCACAGAGCAGCCCAGTCCCAAAGTTTATCGAGGGCCCGTTGCAGAGTCTGGGGTATATCGAGGTCTGTGTCAAAACGTTAGGTCATCTGCAAACATGAGAGATGGTAGCCTCAGCAATTCGGGCAGCTCATTGACATATAGAGAAAATAACAATGGGCCAAGCACCGGACCCTGCAGGACCCCACTGAGGACTGAGTGACGGAAAGACAGACTAGACCCCAGACGAACACACATCTCTCTCCCTTCCAGAAATGTGGTGATCCATTGTAGTGCACGCCCTGATATTCCATAGGACCGAAGCTTCAAGGAGAGGAGAGAATGTGGTACAGTGTCTAACGTTTTGGAGAAGTCAATAAACAGCACATCTACTACATGATCCCGATCCAAACCATCTGCCCAACATTCGCGTGTAGCTAACAAATTAGTCATGTAGGAGTGACCCTTGGGGAAATCGTGTTGAAGTGGACTGAGCAGACCAAACTCCCGCAGATGGTTATTAATCATATCCCTAACCAACTTCTCCAATAACCTGACCAGTACGCTTGTCAAACATACCGGTCTATAATTGGCAGGGAAATGCTTGTTGCCCTTTTTAAAGATCGGTCAGACGATAGCATCCTTCCAGTCCTTGGGCAGGGAGCAGCTACGAAGCAACAATTGAAACAAACGTGTAATTGGTCCACATAGCTCGCTTGCGAGTTCGCACAAAAGCTTTGAGTGAACATCATCCATCCCAGCGGATTTAGCCGCTGAAAAAGATGGAGAACTTGTGCCTCAGTTAAACAGGAGTTCTGTGGGATTCTCATTGCTAAGTCAACATGCGGCAACTGCTCCTCCCGAACAAAAGCCTCGGCATACTGCGCATTGAGTAGACAGGCTTTTTTCTGATCAGTGTTGGCAGTGGCGCCGTCGCTGCCAAATCACACTGAGATAGATGAGCGAAGGTTACTAAGCCTTTTGACGTAGGTGAAGAATTGTTTGTGGTTTGCGAAGGCTGTTAGCCAACTTCATCTCATAAGCAAGTCTAGTAGCTCATAAATGACTTACAAGCATTTCACGCTCCACGATAACGCCGAAAGTACATTCCGAGAGAGCTGTCTGATAGATCTGCCGGCATCTCGTTCGTCTCTTCATTAGCTGGTGTGCGACTGAGTCCAACCACGGTGGCTTTGTGTTGGCAACCTTCACCGAAAAAGGGATGTGGGAGAGGCATACGTTGAAGAACAAGGACTTAAACGTATCCCAAGCCGTCTGTGTATCATCATCGGCAAACTGATGCATTGGGAACTTACTGTCATGGCTCTAATAGACTGAAAGTCGCCGTGTCAAATGTTAGCACCCTGCGTGCATCGTAATCACTAATAAGAGCACAAGTGAATGACAAACCCACATGGTCACTGGCTACCAAAGGGGGACCATACTCAAGGTCTCATAAAGTCAACCGACTTTGCGAAAACTAAGTCCAAGAGAGAAGGAGCATGACTCTCAACGTACCTGGTGAGTCGATCGACAAATTGGTACTTCTAGTGTCAAGTCGACAAGCTCGTCAGCCGAACCTTTTGTCGCTGCCTCATAAGATAGGTCATGACAACTTACTTCAGGGAGGTTGAAGTTTCCCATTTTCAAACATCTGAAGCAGAGAGTGCGGATGAAGCCAATCAAACTCCTAGAAGCGCTATCAGGGCTACTATGCACCAACACAATTTTAAATTGCGTTGACTCAATACAGACTTCAAATGGAAGAGCAATGAGGCTGGACCTTACCGTGGTGCGATGGTTTATGTGCCTCAATGATCCATTGAGCTATGCTGGGTGGTGCTTTTGCACCTTCAGAGCCACTCATACCAGATTGGTCAATGGTTAGAGGCCAGACAAACTCAGCCTCCTGGTCCTCCAGGTTGGGGGTTGGAATGAGGGTGGCACCTTATTCCTTACAACGGACTCCTTGTAGCCCAATGCCAAACCCGCTGCCTTGCGGTCGTTTTTTAACCAAAAGCCTTTGGTTGCGAACCCTAATCGTTCTCCTGTCTAGGCCTGGGCAACCTGACAGTATCCTGCCCACGCAATACTATGAATCACACATCATACAAATTGCTGATGTTCTGGCCACCGCAAAGGATAATCAACCGTGCCCTATCTGCTGCATCGGGCAGGGTGGATAGGGGTTTGGATGCTACTGCTCAAGCCTTCCCGTCTTCTTATTCCCCCTCTTACGCTTTTTCACCATAATCGTCCCGTTCCAGCTTCACTTTTATCCCCCCTGTTTTCAACCCCGAAATTCTCGGCTCTCCACTACCTTCTTTCAATAGTCGCTTTTCTTTTAGTTTCAACTCAAATGTGAACGCGGAGCGTCATTCCTACCCTGTCAACAGGCCCATGTCCAACCAAGCAGTCAAGCCCAGTTCATCGGCTTCCATTTGGAGCCCTCGATCCTCCTTCAGACTGGCATGCCTCAATGTTCGCACATTGCTTCAGATCGGTCAACAGGCAGCACTTGCTCGAACAGTAGAGACCCTATCGATCGATATCTGCAGCCTATCGGAGACCATCGTGCAGGACTCGAGCTCTGTACTCACTTTGCGATCCCCTTCAGGTGACACTAGCAGCACTATCTCCTTGCGCCTATCCGGTGACGATGCAGCTTCGAGCACCGGCCAAGCTGGTGTTGGCATTGCCCTGAGTCCCCGGGCTGAAGTTGCTCTGGTTGATTGGATTCCAATCAGTAGCCGGATGTGTGCGGTCCGATTGGCTGGCTCGTTTAAAGTTTCGAAGTCGCGTGGGACTAACAGGTGTCTATTCGTAATCGCTGCCTATGCACCGAAAAACTGTAGCGATCACTCGGTTAAAGACGACTTCTATCGTCGACTGAACGAGCTCCTTAGCCACAGAAGAAGCTCGGACAATGTAGTGCTGGCTGGAGATCTCAACGCACAAGTTGGAAAATTATCTACAGATGAGCTGCATCTGCGCGAACAACGTGGTATAGGTTCCCGTAATGATAACGGTGAGCGGTTACTTCAGTTGTGTGAAGATGCCCGCTTATTTCTTGCGAGCACTAATTTCCGACACATCACCCGCCGGAGGGTGACTTGGCGCCCACCAGCCTCGAACCAGCCTTGGACGCAAATCGATCACATTGCTATTAGTCACCGCTGGAGAGGCTGCGTCCAGAACTGTCCCTCGATTTGGCGCACGGGTGTGAACACCGACCATGCACTTGTATGTGCTGACATGCGGATGCGCTTTGGCGGACGCCCACGACGATGCTGTGAGCGCATTGACACCAGCCAACTGAAAAAGCCAGCTGTTCTGAATGCCTATCAAAGTACGCTGTCATCCGAGTTGGATAAACGCTCACTGGATGCAACTGAAGGTCACTGGTCTCTAATTCACCAGACCTTACTAGCAGCGGGCAAATCCTTATGTGGTATGTCTAAAGGCAACATGGACATTGGGTCTCTTCACAGTCTCTTGAACTTACAGATGCTCGCCGGCGTATTCCGGCTGGAAGTGAACACAATGAAACTCGCAAAGAGCTCCGGGCAAAACTCCGTGCTAGCCTGAAGAGAAACCGCGAATCTTGGTGGTCTCATTAAGCAACAGAGATGATAATGGCCGCTGCCATTGGTATTCCGTCTGATACGGGAAACGGGCAGCAGGAGACCTGGTGTTAGTGAAACTATGCGTGACGAGAGTGAATAGCCTAACCAAAACCTGTCAAAACGCTCCGAGGGTTTGGCTGAGCAATTTGAAAGGCAATTTAATCGGCCGGAATAGTTAGATTTCTCGCCGGCCACTGATCGCCCTGCTCCCTGGGCTGTCCCTTTGGATCCACCCTCTCGCTCAGAAGTCGAACGTGAGATCGAACTGTTGAAGTTAAATAAAGCCACGGGACCTGATGATTTTCCTCCGGCCCTCTTCAAATTCGGAGGCTCTGCTCTTGTTGATGCTTTACATGAATTACTAGTGAAACTGTGGGAGCAGGAAACTGTCCCAACCGATTGGAACCGCTCCGTCATAGTCCCAATTTTCAAGGGAGGCTCACGATCGGAATGCGGCAACCATAGAGGAATCAGTCTGATCTCTATCGCCTCCAAATTGCTTGGCCTCTGTCATCCTTCACAGACTGACTGGCAATCGTGAAAGCCAGATTCGTGAGGAGCAAGCCGGGTTTCGTCGGGGTCGTGGCTGCATCGACCACATCTTCACCTTGCGTCAGTTGTTGGAGCACCGTCACACATATTGGCGGCCCACCATTGTCGTGTTCCTCGATATCAAAGGTGCATTCGATTCGGTGGATAGACATGCACTTTGGGACTGTCTACTCAGGAAAGGTGTGCCCGAGAAATATGTGAATATTATCCGAGCATTATATGCGCGTAGCACGGGCAGAGTGAGGGCTTACGGCAAGTTGTCGCGACCCTTTAATATCTCCAGCGGTGTGAGACAAGGATGCCCGCTGTCACCTTTCCTCTTCAACTTCGCTGTTGACGAATTCATGGAAATCGCGTTCACAGGACACGACTTAAAAGGTGTGGAGCTACTCCCAGGAGAACTACTTCTAGACTTAGAGTACGCTGATGATATTTCCCTCATCTGTGACAGCTGACAAATGTGCCAAGCGGCACTGGACAGATTAGCACTAGCGTCCGTCACTTAGGGTTTTGTTTCGCACCCTCGAAGTGCAAAGCGTTCCTCCAAGATTGGTCTGGACCGCCTCCTACGCTGACCGTTGGTGGGGATCAGCTAGAAGTCGTTCAAAAATTCAACTATCTTGGAAGTTGTATCAGCGCCCATAGGATTGAGGATGAAATCACGAATCGTATAGCAAAAGCTTGGGGCGCTTTTGCTAACTTTCGCCACTTATGGCGCCGGCGCGACATCACTTGGCCTGAAGGGTAGAGTGTACAAGGCAGCAGTACGTTCGACCCTACTGCACGGTTGTGAAACCTGGCCGCTTAAAGCAGCGGACCTGAAGAGGCTAGTTACGTTCGATCACCGGTGCCTTCGTAATTTAGCTCACGTGTGGTGGGAACACCGCGTGAGCAACAAGCGTGTTCGACGCCTTGCTTATGACACAGGAAAAGGAACTGAACCGCTCAGCACCGTTATTTCACGCACCAGGCTCCGATGGCTTGGCCACGTGTTACGCATGCCAGCCCACCAATTCCCGCGACGTGCGATGACTTGGTCCAGAGGAATGAAGGCCCTCATTTCTAAGCTGGCCTCGGTTGGAACGTCTCGGCTCCCTGTTTGGGGTCCGAAAGACGATGAACACGTTTTTTTGGACACACTTGCTGATATGGCGAGGAGTAGACCTCAATGGCGTTCGTGCTGTGAGTTTCTTTGTCCCACCCCATCCCTCTTAGCCTCCCTCTCCAACCACGATCTCATTATTTAACCTTATATAATTTTGCATAGTAATTTTTTTGGTGCACAGCAGCCGGCTGGTAGCTTACCGGAACGATGCCCATCCGTTACCGGTAGCTCAGACGGCATGCACCAGTTTCTCTTTTTCCTATGTATTGCGGCACGGTAGCTGAGGTGTTCCCCACCTCTAGCTACCGTGTATGATAATGATGAAGAGCTCTATCAGCGGAGTTAAATGTATGGCTGTGATATGTTTGCACAACATCTGATGTACAGGGCGATAAGATATCAGTATTGTGTAGCCCGAGACGTATAATTCAGTCCATAACGTCAGAAGACAACCATGTTACAGTGAACGCGAGTACATCAGGATGGGAGTTGTCTATTATAGTCCCAACTGCACACATCTTGTTTTGCAGGCTACGCACATTCCTGAGAACTGTCTGCTGCAACTGTGTGCGGAGCATCAGTTGTTTCTTACTATCACTGTTTTTAGACACAATGGGCGAGAAGTGCCACTTGACACCCTCCTGTAGCTGGACAGCGATGGACCAACATTGACTACATTGCCGTAAGTTACAGGTGGCGTTGTTTTATGCTAGATTGCCGCTTGCACTGGAATACATACGCCAATAATGATCATGTCATAGTACGCCATCGTTTCTCCATGAACTTAACGGGGAGGCGCACCAAGCGTCTCTCCCGATTGGCAACTGATCCGCGAAGGGCAAGCAGGGTTTCGTCGAGATCGGAACTGCATAAACCACATCTCCACTTTGCGTCAATCGTCGAAGCACCGTCATGTTTACTGGCGACCCACCGTTGTCATGTTTCTCGACATCAAAGATGTCATCGATTCGGCGGCACAATCAACCCTGAATAACCAGTTTAGAGTGGTCCCATTATTTGGTATGAGCTCCGCACCTTCAAAGTACCAAGTGTTGCTGCAAGACCGACAGCCACTTGATGACCCCTTGACCCTTGCTAACAAGGAACTCGAGGTAGTTGATCAATTCACTTATCTTGACAGCTGCATCAACAATGATGGGCGCATAGAAACTGACGTCAGCTCACGCATTGCAAAGGCCAGAACTGCCTTCTTGAACCAGCGGAATCTTTGGCGACAGAAGGGAGTTTCCATCCGTCTGAAAGGCCGTGTATACAAGGTCACAGTGAGGGTCGTCCTGCTCTACGATAGTGAAACTTGGTCCTTCCGTCGGAAGATATGAGGCATCTACAAGTCTGGGAAGCATTGCTGGTGTCGGATGGAACCAGCCTGTCCGCAACGATAATGTGCGTAGGCGAGTACTAGGTATTGATAATCATGCTAGTTCATTAGAGCAATAGATAGCACTGAATTAGTTGCGTTGGCTTGGGCACGTGTTACGTGTTTGGTTACCGCTTACCTAGGAGTGTGATGAGCACTGATTATTCTAGGAATAAATGAAGACGAAGGCCTATATGGAAGCTTTACTCGATTAATAATTCGGACGTATGAGCTGTAAAAATAGAAGCGAATTAGTACGGTGAATATACCTATGCATAGAATAGGAAAAAAGTAAAAATACATAACATCCCTCCACACTGAAATCGTTGCTCAGTAGTTGATAATGGTAGTATACATTTATGTGGCGTGGAACGGTGTGTTAGAATAGAAAATTGCATAGGAGTAACTGGCGGAATGTGAACGTAGGAACCGTTCTAAAAAGGCACGTAAAATAAATGGAGTGAGAAAATAGGATCAAGCTTCACGATTCCTCAGATTGTACGACCTGGTTCGTTGTTGCTGATGTAGCATAGTCTCTGTCCTGGCAGTCGTGTAGTTAGGAGGTGGATCGGGAGTCGATGGTGGGGTTGTATTAGGGATAACGATATCCAATGCATTCAGCACATGTGGCGTTAGAGGAACATCGCTGCAATCAGGAATCCTGTCAGCGTCAGAGGCCATGTGACGAGTGGAGTCTCTTCTCTGCCATCGGCAAGTCGGACAAAAGCATAATCCGGGTTACAATCGAGTAGCTCGAATTATTCAACTAATGGTTCGTATTTCGATTGACGTGAACCACGTTTCATGAGTACCCGACCAGGCTCGGATAGCCACATTGGAAGTGACAGTGGTTGACTTGCGATTAAATCGAAATAAGCGCTCGTGTGGAGTAACGTTGGTAGCCGTGCATAGTAGCGATCTGATGGAGTGAAGAGCACCTAACAGCACTAACTCTCACTGTTCGATATGCAGGTTTTTAGAACACTGCGAGAGGGTAATAGTGCGCCATAAAGTTCCATTGAGACGATCAAGCTGTCCATTGCCTTGCAGATTATAAGCGGTAGTCCTACTGGTGGACATTCCTTTATCGTGTAGAAACTATTTTACTTCTTTGGACACGAAGGAATGACCGCGGTCAGAGTGTACGGCATTCCGAATAAAGCAAACCGCTGAGTGAGGCGTCTGATCACTGTCGTAGAAGTCGTATCAGATCTTCCATGAGTGGTGTTATCTACAGAGCGCCACTGGGTGCTGGAGCTCGCCTGTTGGAATTAATCAGGAAGCATGGTGCATGAAAGGATTGCCTTATCATCGGAGATTTCAATGCTCCTATTATCGACGGGGACCTTATTTGCAATCGTCCACCTGATTCCTTTGATGCAGTCTTCCTTGATACTATCCTCGACTGCAGTCTGTATCAACATGTCTCCATGTCGACCCGTATTCTCGCCGGACAGTCGCATCATATCCTGTATGTTGTGCTCTCCACAGCGCAGGCAGACGTCATGGACCTAAAAGTCTTTTAACTCACTGGTAGAAGCGATCATTATACTGACTTATTCCAATGGACTCGTCGCTTTACCATTCACAACCCATGTGCCGTCCGCCAAAATTTCTGGCGTGCCGATGCTCTTCGTATTAAAACGGCTGCAGGTATTATTATTTGGTGTATTCCCAAACATCTTAATGCTGACTGTGCCTGGAATCTTCTGTACTCCAAACTGACGTCACTCACTGAACAAGTCCCCATCTCCAAAAAGCAACCTCTCGATCGGTAGTGAGTGGAGATCCCTGATGAACAGGAGACGGTTGTGGGACCGCTTAAGGCTCACACGACCAAAGCATGACTATCTCGGTTATAAAACGGTTCGGAATGCCCGTACCATGAAAAAACGTGAAAAACGTTAACAATTTGAACTCTCCCTAGCCACACTTTAGGAAGTCTCCTAAGACGCTCGTCTTCTACCTCAAACAGAACACCAGAGCGGACAGTGGTATCCCAGCACTGTGAGCATGGGGATCCGGTTCACGAAGACCCCGACAAAGCCAGCCTGGTGCGGCAATATTCTTCAGTGTACTTGACAACAGCGTCGTTTTCTGACAGTCTTGTGTGCACTCTCCCTTCTCTGTTAGGGCACGTCGGTATTAACACTGACGTGTTAAAACGTCTCTGATATTTGGATCCTTACTCGTCGCCTGGTCCTGACGGCTTGCAGCCCTTCTTCCCCAAGAATGTGGCCCAGTACATTGCCTCACCCATCTCGCAGGTCTTCTGCCGATTGTTTTAGTCCGGGCTTCTCTTGACCGCTTGGAAGATGGGCATCATCAAGCCCATATACGAAGGATGGAAGGGCAAGATCCAGCTAGCTAACGGCCAATGTGTCTTACATCGATAGTGTGCAAAATCATGGAACGGGTCCTGAAACGGTCACTTCGCTTCCAACAAGAGTTTGGATCTGATATATGGTGCCCAGCACGGTTTTCGCAAAGCTCGCTCCTGCTCTACCAACTTGCTTATGGTGAAAGAGAAATAGATAAATTCATTGGATGTTGGCAAACGTCTGGATGTTGTGTTTGTGGATTTCAGTAAGGCTTTTGATAAGGTCTAGCATGAACAGCTTTTCTACAAACTCCGAGGAATCGGAGACACTGGAAACTTTCTCTCTTGGATTTCCGATTTCCTGCACAGTCGCTCCACGCTGGTGAGAGTGAAGTATTCCGATCCCGTACAAATGACTAGCAGGGTCTCACAGGGCTTCGTCGTTGGCCACAAACTCTTCAAAATATTAACGATCTGCCGCCTGAGCTTCAATCGGATTGCTTGATTTATGCGGATGATCGTAAGATATGGAAAGAGATATCCTCTCTAGATGCTGATCGACTACAAGAGACGCGCAATCTCTTGCATAATGGGTTGATTCAGTGGCGCTTACCAATTAATCAAGATAAGTGTCCCGTCCTGCCTATTGGCGCTCCTGAATAATTCGGCGCTTATAGGTGACTTCTTAATAAAAAATGTCACTTCAGAGAAATCTTGGCGGCATTGTCTCCACAGACTTAATATCCTTTCAGGACACCATAAAGAGGGTTGCCGCTTCCAACAGGAGTTTTCACGCCATCTGAACAGCCTTCTTTTGCCGGAGCTCTTTAGACTCCTGTTCACCTCGCAAGTGCGCCCGATTATAGAATACGGCATTCCTGCTGCTTATAAAATTTGAGCGTGACATGATTGAAAAGGTCCAACGGCGTGGATCGAAGTTCGGCTCTGTAACGTGACCTGCCTCATCCCCTTCGGCTTCGACATTTGAATCTCCATGTGCGGTCAGATCCAGCTCTATCCACTACCACGGTAAATGATTGGAATCGACTTCCGGAGCTCGTCGTTAATGCGTAGTCCGAGAAAAGATTCAGAAAACTGTTGGAATCCCAACTGCTAACTGTGCCTTGATATTGCTTCACAACATAGCTTTAAGGTTCATGGTGCAACAATATTTTCGCAATGACCCTAGCAATGTCCGCAATGACTGGGAAGCGACGGAGCTGACAAACGACCCTCCTTCTGCTCTATACAATACAATGTTATGGATTATCGTCGCTGTTGCAGGGATATGATTTTTACCCGAAGCATCCTCAGGGGAGCACTACGGAGAGTTGAAGGAATTCTCCCAGCTAAAAGTTGGGAGTTCGACTACAGGTCGCCGATGGGAAATATTCAAACCAAGGAGGCACAAAGTACGGCGCATTCCTTTTCTAACCACTCGAGCTGTGAGTGACGGGAACCGGTTACCGTACGCCGTCAATGATACCCACACGGACGACTGCGTCAAGTTCAAGTTCAGATGGGACTGGAATGATAGGAGAATCACTTGAGTGTTCCACCTTGAGTGGATCGTTGAACCAGGAAATGATGAAGTGCTCAGTTATTGATGGATCTAAAACGGAACACCCGTATCGCATACTGGCCAACCAGTTAATGCCCACATTTCTTGTCACAGCAGTCCTTGCTGTGGCAGTCATGTGAAGTAAGCAAAGGATAGGAAGAGAAATCGAAGGTACAGAATAAGGAAGTGCACCTAAATAAGAAAATAATACCAATGCGTGAAGACAAGTAAAGAAAAGAAAATCGAAGTACGAAAATGCGAGTTACTCAGAGAAATGGAAAGGTTTCATGTTGCCACCCAAGAGCGTCAAGTTGCTGCTCAAACCCCTTAATCGTAGATTCCCTGATAACACTTTCCGGAAGCATGTTCCAGCGGTCGATAACTCGGCGTGACAGCCGGATTTCCGCCCTAATCCGATCGGACCGCGGTTTGTCCAGCTTCAAGGAGTGACCGCGTAGAACAGACAATCTAGCGGGACTAAATAGCCAAGATAAATCTGGACCAACCTTCCCAGTTAAGATACGGTAGGTTAGGATTAGGTCTCCTCTAAGCCTTCGGTAGTGCATTGAATGCATTCCCAAACTAAGTAGACGCTCGGGGTACGTCCGTCCCCGTAATCCCTCGACTAACCTAGTACCCACTCGTAAAACCCTCTCTAGCTCCATTTTGTCCCGGACGAGGCAGGACGGACAAGCCTGGACGCAGTATTCCAGATGAGGCCGAACGAAAGCCGAGAACAGTCTCGTAAAGATGCCGCCCATCAAGACTCTGAAAGAACGTCGTATTAACCAAAATATGCGGAAACCTATACTTGTGGCCTTATGCCAGTTGTCACCGGAGTGGAAAGCCGAAGAGTGCAACACGCCTAGGTCAACCTGGCTAGATCATCATTCATCATTATACACATCAGCTAGAGGTGGGAAAACACATCCGCTATCGTGCCGCAATACATGAAGGAAATACATACATACATCGTTGGCGGCATCCGGTTTCGGATTTGCCTGTCACTGTGGCAAGCCACGGGACGCCTGCACCTACAGAGGGACCATGGATAGTTTGCGCTGCACCACCCACAGCTCCAACCACACACCCCATATCCAGTGTAAAACCGAAGGAATAAGACCGGGAGGCATGTGGATGGGAGCCACGTTTCATCAACGGAGCTGGCCCACACTCCTTCACAGGCAAACACAAGCACATTGTATTTGGGAAATCAAGCGCACACAAGGCGGTGGCTGGACCGTAGTCCGCTCCACACTGAGTGCATGGAACCACTCTTCGAGCCTAGCATGGCGACAAGGACCGTGCACCCCATCCCCTCCAGCAACGACCAACTGTCTCCTGGAGCCAGTATGGACGAGGTAGTGGGTAATAGACAGGTAGGCACCTTGTCAACATGCACATCAAGCGCAGCCACACCGGGGATATCAAGCAGCAGCCAATCACCTGGAACGACAAGATGAAATAAAACAAATCCAATAATGCATACAGATACGGTGGCATAACTCTAAGCTAAATAAGCATATGAAGTAAGTTGGTTAGCAACGAATCCGCGATAAGGAAAAAATGTCCACACGTTAGTTAAAAAGGCTACAAAACGCAACAAAGTTACCGAAGATAAGCGCAATTAATGTAAGCAACGTGGCCAGTTAATAGAAGAGTATTCAGGTAGGCAGAACAAACCAACTAAAGTGGAATGAAATTTAGCCAGCTTAAAAAGACCTAGTTTAAGTGTAAGTTGGTTTAGCCCAATTGCGGTGAAGAAGCATCAAGAATGCAACATCAGCCTCAGCATGGGGCATACATAAATACATATAATACAATACACAAAGGAAAAAGAAATACATCAGTTGCATGCCAGCTGAGCTACCAGCAACGGATAGGCATCGTTCCGGTAAGCTTCCAACCAGCTACTAGGCAAAAAGAAAAAAATTTATTATTTTACCCTACGATATGAGATCGTAGATGGAAGGGGAGGCTAAAAGGGATGGGGAGGGACAAAGAAACTCACAGCAGGAATGCCACTGAGGTCGGTTCCTTGCCATGTCAGCAAGTGTATCCAGCCAAACGTGTTCACCGTCTTTTGGACCCCAATCAGGGAGCCGTGACGCTTCAACCGAGGCTAGCTCCGAAGTGAGGGACTTCATTCCCCTGGACCAAGTCATCGCTTGGCCACCTCTCCTCTTCTTCCACCCACATCCCCGGTGAGCAAACAACGCACGTCGAGGAAGTCGGTGAGCTGGCATGCGTAACACGTGGCCGATCCGTCGGAGCCTGGTGCGGGAAATAACGGTGCTGAGCGGTTCAGTTCCTTTTCCTGGGCCGTAAACAAGGCGTCGAACACGCTCGTTACTCACGCGGTGTTCCCACCATATGTGAGCCAAACTGCGAAGGCACCGATGGTCGAACGTAACTAGCCTCTTCATGTCCGCCGATCTTAGGGGCCAGGTTTCGCAACCGTACAGTAACATCGAACGTACCGCTGCATTGTACACTCTACCCTTCAGGGCGAGAGTAATGTCGCGCCGTCGCCATAAGTGGCGAAAGGTAGCAAAAGCACGTAGAGCTTTTGATTTACGGTTCGTGATCTCGTCTTCGATCCCAAGGGCGCTGATACAACTTCCCAGGTAATTGAATTTCTGAACGACTTCTAGCTGATCCCCACCAAGGGTCAGCGCAGGAGGCGATCCCTGCCAATCTTGGAGGAACGCTTTGCACTTCGAGGGTGCAAAGCAAAGCCCGAAGCGGTTGACAGCCAGTGCTAATCTGTCCAGCGCGGCTTGACACGTCTGGAAGCTTTCACAGATGAGAGAAATGTCGTCTGCATACACCAAGTCAAGAAGTCGTTCTCCTGGGAGTAGCTCCACACCTTCCAAGTCATGTCCTGTAAATGCAATCTCCATGACTTCGTCAATAGCGAAGTTGAAGAGGAAAGGTGACAGCGGGCATCCTTGTCTCACACCGCTGGAGATATTAAAGGGTGGCGATAGCTTGCCGTAAGCCCTCACTCTGCCCGTGCTACGCGCATATAATGCTCGGATAATATTCACATATTGCTCGGGCACACCTTTCCTTAGTAGACAATTCCAAAGCGCACATCGATCAACCGAGTCGAAGGCACCTTTGATATCGAGGAACACGACAATGGTGGGCCGCCAATATGTGTGGCGGTGCTCCAACAACTGACGCAAGGTGAAGATGTGGTCGATGCAGCCACGACCCCGACGAAACCCGGCTTGCTCCTCACGAATCTGGCTTTCACGATCGCCAGTCAGTCAGTGAAGAATTATGGAGGCGAGTAATTTGGAGGCGATAGAGATCAGACTGATTCCTCTATGGTTGTCGCATTCCGAACGCGAGCCGCCTTTGAAGATGGGAACAATAACAGAGCGGCTCCAGTCGGTTGGGACAGTCTCCTGCTCCCACAGTTTCACTAGTAATTCATGTAAAGCATCAACAAGAGCAGAGCCTCCGAATTTGAAGAGGGCCGGAGGAAGATCATCTGGTCCCGCGGCTTTATTCAACTTCAACAGTCCGATCTCACGTTCGACTTCTGAGCGAGAGGGTGGATCCAAAGGGACAGCCCAGGGAGCAGGGCGATCACTGGCCGGCGGAGAATCGAACAATTCTAGCCGATTAAATTGCTTCTCAAAATGCTCAGCCCAACGCTCCAAACGTGTTGACAAATTGTGGATAGGCTGTCCACTCTCGTCACGTATAGTTTCACTAACACCAGGTCTCCTGCTGCCCGTTTCCCGTATCAGACGGAATAACTTACGATGGTTGCCAAGGGCAGCGGCCACTTCCATCTCTGACGCACGATGAGACCACCAGAATTCGCGGTCTCTCTTCAGGCTAGCACAGAGTCTTGCCGGGAACTCTTTGCGAGTTTCATGGTGTTCACTTCCAGCCGGAATACGCCGGCGAGCATCTGTAAGTTCCAGAGACCGAGAAGAGACCCAATGTCCATGTTGGCTTTTAGACACCACATGAGAATTTGTCCGCTGCTAGTAAGGTCTGGCGAACATGTGACCAGTGACCATCAATTGTCTCCAGTGAGCAATTACTCAACTCCCATGTCAGCGTACTTCGATACGCATTCAGAACAGCTGGCTTTGTCAGTTGGCTGGTGTCAATGCGCTCACAGCATCGTCGTGGGCGTCCGCCAAAGCGCATCCACATGTCAGCACATACAAGTGCATGATCGGTGTCCACACATGTGCTCCAAACCGAGCGACAATTCTAGATGCAGCCTCCCCAGCGGTGACTAATAGCAATTTGATCGATTTGCGTCCAAGGCTGGTTCAAGGCTGGTGGGCGCCAAGTCACCCTCCGGTGGGTGCCGTGTCGGAAGTTAGTGCTCACAAGGAATAAGCGGGCATCTTCACACAACTGAAGTAACCGCTCACCGTTATCATTACGGGAGCCTACACCATGCTGACCGCCCAGATGCATTTCATCAATGGACAACTTTCCAACTTGTGCGTTCATATCCCCCGCCAGCACAACAGTGTCCGTGCTTCTTCTGTGGCGAAGGAGCTGAGTCAGTTGACGGTAGAAGTCGTTCTTTACCGAATCTTCGCTGCAGTTTGTGGGCGCGTAGGCAGCGATGGTGTATAGACACCTATTAGTCCCGCGCGACTTCGAAACTTTAAACGAGCCAGCCAATCGGACCGCACACATCCGGCTACTGATTGGAATCCAATCAACCAGAGCAGCTTCAGCCCGGGGACTCAGGGCAATGCCAACACCAGCTTGGCCGGTGCTCGAAGCTCCATCGTCACCGGATAGGCGCACTGAGAAAATACTGCTTGCGTCATCTGAAGGGGATCGCAGAGTGAGCACAGAGCTCGAGTCTTGCAGGCGGGTCTCTGATAAGCAGCAGATATCAATCGAGAGGGTCACCAATGTTCGGGCAAGTGCTGCCTGTTGACCGATTTGTAGTAGTGTGCGTACATTAAGGCATGCCAGTCTGAAGGAGGATCGAGGGCTCCAAATGGAAGCCGATTGACTGGAATGGACCGCTTGGTTGGATATTGGCTTGTCGATAGGAGAGGAGTGACGCTCCGCGTTCACATGTGAGTTGAAATTAGAGAATAAATGCCTAGCAAAGCATGTTGGGGGAGGGCCGAGAATTTCGGGGTTGAAAACTGGGGGGATATAAGTGAAGTTGGAAGGGGACGGTAGGAGTGAAAAAGCGTAAGAGGGGAATAAGAAGACGGGAAGGCTTGAGCAGTAGCATCCAAACCCCTATCCACCCTGCCCGATGCAGCAGATAGGGCACGGTTGATTATGCTTTGCGGTGGCCAGAGCATCAGCAATTTGTTTGAGGTAAGATTCATGGTATTGCGTGGGCAGGATACTGTCAGGTTGCCCATGCCTAGACAGGAGAACGATTAGGGTTCGCAACCAAAGCCTTGGGTTCAAAAACCTGACCGCAAGGCAGCGGGTTTGGCGTTGGGCTACAAGGAGTCCGTTGTAAGGAATAAGGTGCCACCCTCATTCCAACCCCCAACCTGGAGGACCAGGAGGCTGAGTTTGTCTGGCCTCTAACCATTGACCAATCTGGTATGAGTGACTCTGAAGGTGCAAAAGCACCACCCAGCATAGCTCAATGGGTCGCTGAGGCACACAAACCATCGCACCACGGTAAGGTCCAGCCTCATTGCGATGGACCTGGCAAGATACACGGTGGAGTTCGACCCCACCGATCAAGTACTTCGTAGGAGGACAACCTCCTCCAATTCAAAGAACGGAGCACTTTGCCTGATTTATGGGCAGTATTTATAAAGCAGACCAGTCCCAAAGCATATCCAATGCTCGCTGAATAGCTTCGGAACCCCCAAGAACATCGACAATGTTCCACGGCCTCAGATGTTCAGCAAATAGCAGCGATGGTTCAGTTCAGATGGGACTGGAACGATAGGAGAATCACTTGAGTGTTCCACCTTGAGTGGATCGTTGAACCAGGAAATGATGAAGTGCTCAGTTATTGATGGATCTAAAACGGAACACCCGTATCGCATACTGGCCAACCAGTTAATGCCCACATTTCTTGTCACAGCAGTCCTTGCTGTGGCAGTCATGTGAAGTAAGCAAAGGATAGGAAGAGAAATCGAAGGTACAGAATAAGGAAGTGCACCTAAATAAGAAAATAATACCAATGCGTGAAGACAAGTAAAGAAAAGAAAATCGAAGTACGAAAATGCGAGTTACTCAGAGAAATGGAAAGGTTTCATGTTGCCACCCAACAGCGTCAAGTTGCTGCTCAAACCCCTTAATCGTAGATTCCCTGATAACACTTTCCGGAAGCATGTTCCAGCGGTCGATAACTCGGCGTGACAGCCGGATTTCCGCCCTAATCCGATCGGACCGCGGTTTGTCCAGCTTCAAGGAGTGACCGCGTAGAACAGACAATCTAGCGGGACTAAATAGCCAAGATAAGTCTGGACCAACCTTCCCAGTTAAGATACGGTAGGTTAGGATTAGGTCTCCTCTAAGCCTTCGGTAGTGCATTGAATGCATTCCCAAACTAAGTAGACGCTCGGGGTACGTCCGTCCCCGTAATCCCTCGACTAACCTAGTACCCACTCGTAAAACCCTCTCTAGCTCCATTTTGTCCCGGACGAGGCAGGACGGACAAGCCTGGACGCAGTATTCCAGATGAGGCCGAACGAAAGCCGAGAACAGTCTCGTAAAGATGCCGCCCATCAAGACTCTGAAAGAACGTCGTATTAACCAAAAGATGCGGAAACCTATACTTGTGGCCTTATGCCAGTTGTCACCGGAGTGGAAAGCCGAAGAGTGCAACACGCCTAGGTCAACCTGGCTAGATCATCATTCATCATTATACACATCAGCTAGAGGTGGGAAAACACATCCGCTATCGTGCCGCAATACATGAAGGAAATACATACATACATCGTTGGCGGCATCCGGTTTCGGATTTGCCTGTCACTGTGGCAAGCCACGGGACGCCTGCACCTACAGAGGGACCATGGATAGTTTGCGCTGCACCACCCACAGCTCCAACCACACACCCCATATCCAGTGTAAAACCGAAGGAATAAGACCGGGAGGCATGTGGATGGGAGCCACGTTTCATCAACGGAGCTGGCCCACACTCCTTCACAGGCAAACACAAGCACATTGTATTTGGGAAATCAAGCGCACACAAGGCGGTGGCTGGACCGTAGTCCGCTCCACACTGAGTGCATGGAACCACTCTTCGAGCCTAGCATGGCGACAAGGACCGTGTACCCCATCCCCTCCAGCAACGACCAACTGTCTCCTGGAGCCAGTATGGACGAGGTAGTGGGTAATAGATAGGTAGGCACCTTGTCAACATGCACATCAAGCGCAGCCACAGCGGGGAGAGAGAGAGAGAGAGAGAGAGAGAAAGAAAATAACTCGATTGATGCATAAGGAAACGGTGACATAAACCTTAAGTTCATGAGCATATGAAATAAGTTGTTTACAAACGAATCCTAGATAAGTTCAGGAGGTGAGAAAGTATACTACACGGAAATGCCACGAACACAAAAATGTTATGGAAATCGAATACAATTGCTTAAGCGAGGTGTGCAAGTTTATGGAATAGAGTACAGGTAGACATTTATATGAGAAAGAAAAGCATTAAGGCAAAATTGAAAACCCACCACCTGAAATAAAGAGACAGCATACAAGCACGCAGTTAGTAAAAAGAATGCAGCGTACCTACAAACGCTGCGCCGGTTTTGAATACTTCTCTGCAGGACCCGTCGTCGCTTCTGTAGTGGTCCCGAGTGGCCTCGCTCATGGCTCACTAGACATTTATATGAGAAAGAAAAGCATCAGGACAAAATTGAAGACCCACCACGTAAAATAAATGGACTTAACATGCAAGCACGCGGTTAGTAAATCGAATGCAGCGTACCTACAAACGCTGCGCCGGTTCTGCCTATGTTCTCTGCAGAACCCGTCGTCACTTCGGTAGTAGTCCCGAGTGGCCTCGCTCATGGCTCACTATATTTATATTTATTCAGTCTGTTAACAGACATTGGCTCACTAAGCCTGCCTGACTAAGGCACCCGCGACCGCATGTTCTACAGCACCATGCGCTCGATGTCGATGGAGTAAAATTCATTGGTGCTTGCCGCTTCCGCACTTGCCGCTTCCTCTCTGCATTCATGAGGGATTTCTCCCGCACTTCAGCAACTGCTTTCGTGATTAGATTGCGCCATGCAAGCCGATCAACCGCCTTCAATTCCCATGATCTGCAATCAAGGTTAGAACGTGTGAGGCTCACTTTAATCATGTCCTGGTAACGTAACGTTGGTTTCCCCACGTGCCGCTTCCCAATACTCAGCTGACCGTATAAGAGTTGTTTCGGTATCCCCGTCGAATCCATACGGCTCACATGACCGAGCCATCTCAGGTGTTTCAATAAAAGTATGCCGTCCACTGCATACATCCCACTTCGGCGCAACACTTCCGTGTCTGCAACTCTGTCGCCCCAGCCGATCCGCAAAATTCGTCGCAGACACTGCTGATGGAACCGCTCGAGATATCGCACATCCCGACGGTACATCGTCCACGTTTCACTGCCGTATAGAAGGACGGACAGTACCATGGATTTGTACACCATCAGCTTCGTGCCAATGGTAAGCTGATGGTTGTTCCACACTCGGTACTCAAGCTTCCCGAATGCTGCCGCTGCTTTCGACACGCGAATACGCAGCTCAACGTGTAGCTGCTGATCAGTCGACATCACACTCCCAAGGTAACTGAAACGGGAGGTGGTTTCCAATACTTCAGCACCAATGCTGATTCGCTGCAATATTGAAGATTGCACCTCCGGTGAAGGCTGAAACAGACAGACAGTTTTGCTTGTGTTGATGGTGAGCCCGAATTTGGCCGCTGTCGAAGCCAGAGTACTAGTCATGTGCAGTAACTCATCCGCGCTGTGTGAAAACAACGCACAGTCGTCAGCAAACAGCAACATACGGATAGTTGTCTCACAGAATAGAGTTCTCGCACGGAAACGACGGATGTTCAGCAACCCACCATCAATACGGTGCTCCACACGAACACCGTAAGCACAAGCCGCATCAAAAGCACAAGACAACATTGCATGAAGATAGATATTAAACAGGGCAGGAGCTAAGACACAGCCTTGCTTCACACCAGAGACAACTGCAAAGTCATCCGAGGTCTCTCCACTCAGCTGCACCCTCGCTCGCATACCACTGTGCAGACATTCAATTAAACTTACAAACTTACGCGGACAACCAAACTTACCCAACACCAGCCACAATGCCTTGCGGCTCGCCTTATCAAATGCCTTGGTGAAATCAACAAAAAGCGAGTACAATGGCTGGTGTCGTTCTCTGCACTTCTCTTGCAACTGACGAGCCGCAATCACCATATCTATAGTGCTGCGACCCGAACGGAATCCACACTGCTCTTCCGCCACGTTAGGTTCCACAACCTGACTGACGAGGCGGTTGAGCAGGATTCGGGCAATCACCTTGCTCACACAACTCAGCAAGTTGATGCCACGATAATTCGTGCAACATTGCTTGCTACCTTTGCCCTTGTACAGTGGTAGCACAGGGGCATCCTTCAGCTCAGGAGGCACCTCCTCCTCAATCCACACGCGTTGCACCAAGTGGTGCAGCGCAGTCAACAACGCGAGTCCGCCGTGCTTCAATACTTCAGGCGGGATCCCGTCGGCACCGGCACACTTGCCGTTTCGCAGCTGAGCAAGTGCTCTCTGCGTCTCATCCAGTCTCGGCGTATCCGCCAGATCCGCCTTCACATCGTGCTGCTTCAGGCCGTTCAATGTAGGCCAGTCGATCTCTAAACAGTTGATCAAGAGACAGTCAAAGTGTTTCTGCCAAATCTGCATTATGTCTGCAGTCTGGGTGCAGGTAGCGCCTGAACTACCATCGATCAGCATCCTCAGCGGCTCCAATCTCGGTCCATACACCGCCTTCAAGGAGTCAAAGAATTCCTTGTGTTGACGGCGTTCGGCGTAGCATTCCATCTGCTTCGCCTTCTCCGTGCACCATGCATTTTTAATGCGACGGAGCTCTCGGGTCAGTCGCCGTCGAAGTTTGCGAAACTGACTACTCCTCCCCAAGTCACTGGGGTCTGCAACATGTGCAGCAAATGCTGCATTCTTCTCCGACACCAATGCGCCGATCGTCGTATTGTTGTCATCAAACCAATCAGGCCGTTTACAGTTTGCGCGCCCGATGGTCTCCTCGGCAGCAGCTGTCACCTGATCGCGAATGTGGTGCCACAGGTCGCCCACTGTGGCTATGCAGTCCACATCACACAGGCGTGAAGCCATCGCCTTCTCCAGCTCAGTACGTTTCGCCACAGTACCGAGGGAGAAGGTTAAAGTTACGCCGATTCACCGCGAGAGTGCAATACACAGATTTACGAAAATATATGTACAGTTTGGTCCGCACCAACTTGTGATCAGTGCCACACTCAGCTCCACGCAGTACACGTGTCATGCGCACTTCACGCACATCATGCTGACGTACGATGACATAGTCGAGCAGGTGAGCGTGACTACTCCGTGGGTGCGTCCAAGATGCTATATCACTCGCACTCTGTGCAAACCGAGTGTTCGTGATCGTCAGGCCGTGAGTGGCACACAGTGAGAGCAGCCTGTCACCGTTCGCATTCGCTGAACCAATGCCAAGCGCACCGATAACATCTGTCCACGCTAATGCATCACGCCCAACGCGCGCGTTGAAATCACCCAGCAGAAATAGTCGGTCGCTCCTCGGCACAGACCGTGTCACGGAGGATAGCTCAGTGTAGAACTGATCACGCGTGTCATCAGGAAAACACATGGTCGGACCGTACGTGCTTATAAAAGTAGCAAACTTACCTCTTCCGAGTCGTAGACGAACAGTCATCAGTCGCGCACTGATGCCCACCAGCTGGCCATGGAGGCGATCGGATATTGCAAATCCGACCCCATGTTCACGTGGTGTTGAGGCGGCATTGCCCACCCAGTAGAATGTGTAGCCAGCACCTGCTTCATGCAACTTACCTTGCTCAGCGAGCCGAGTTTCACTGAGCGCCGCAATATCGATGTTGTAGCGCGCCAGCTCCATTGCGACCAGTGCAGTGCGTCGCTCCGGGCGCTCGCTGGAGTTCCGGTCCAGTAGTGTGCGCACGTTCCAGCATCCAATGCTGAGTGCTTTACGCGCATGCATACGATTGCATTGGTGGGCAATCGCACGCGAGGTGGTCGTTGTGCTTCGGAGGTTTGCTTGAGGGACTTCACCCGGAGCCTTTGACTCAATAGCCTGACCCACAAGGCAGTGAGTGATTCGGAGGTTTGCTTGAGGGACTCCACCCGGAGTCTTTGGCTCAATAGCCTGACCCACAAGGCAGTGAGGGATTCGGAGGTTTGCTTGAGGGACTCCACCCGGAGCCTTTGGCTCAATAGCCTGACCCACAAGGCAGTGGGGAGCAGATCCAGCTCGGGAATGTGATTGCAGAGACAGATGGGGATCTGCTTGACGGCCGTCACACGCAGCCTTTGATGAAGGAGCACTTTGTTTGATTTATGGGCGGTAACCATATAGTAGACCAGTCCCAAAGCTTATCCAACGCCCGCTGAATAGCTCCGGAACCCCAAGGAACATCGACAATGTTCCACAGTTTCAGGTCATCAGCAAATAGCAGCGATGGTACCTCAAGCTCCGCGGGTAGGTCATTCACATAGATAGAGAACAGCAGCGGTCCAAGGACCGAGCCCTGCGGCACGCCAATGAGGACAGACTGCCTAAACGATAGGCCACGGCCTACCCATACACACTGTTCTCTATCCCCCAAGAAGGCAGTCACCCAATGAAGGGCGCGGCCAGATACCCCGTAGGAGGACAGCTTTTGCGCGAGCCTCAAATGTGGTACCTTGTCAAATGTCTTCGAAAAGCACGTCCAGCGCGTGGCCGTTATCCACTGCATACGCCCAACTTTCGCGAGCCACCAGTAGATTCGTCAGACACGAAAATCCTTTCCGGAATCCGTGTTGTACATTGCTAAGTAGATTAAATCTACTCAGATGACTCTCCAATGAATGTCTCACCACTTTCTCGAGGAGTTTGACTACTACACTCCTCAGACTAACTGGCCTGTAATTTGCAGACAGACCCCTGTCCCCATTTTTGAAGATGGGACAGATGACAGCTTCCTTCCATTAGGAAGGCAATGCACAGCTGTCAAGCGATTTCTGAAACACATTAGCGAACGGTCCACTTAGTTCCGCAGCCAACTCATGTAACGGTTTCCGGTGAATTAAATCAGGCCCAGAGGCCTTAGAAGGGTTCAGCCCTTGTAACAGCCTATGAACTTCCGTCTCCGCTACAATAAATTCAGATAGTTCTGAACACTCTGGGGTCCCGCAAACCAGCTCCACGCCTGTCAAAGAGGTTTCCCTTACAAACGCTGCCGCATATTGCCCACTGAGTACGCAGGCCTTGTCATAGTCCGTATGCGCATGAGTACCGTCATCACGCATCAATACTGGAATTGACATGTTCGAACCGCAGCGCATTTTGACATAAGCGAAGAATCTTTTTGGATTCTCTGAAGCTTCGTCCGTTAACGCTTTCTCGAAATTGAGCCGAGCATTCCTTAGGTGTTGCTTATATTTATTTCTAGCCTTACGGTACCTGTCATAAGTATCGATGGACGGAGCATCTCGGTAGGTCCGCCAACATCTAGACCTCTTTGTGAGCAAATGCCTGCCAGTGGGATCTATCCAGGGCGGCTGTGCTCGTGCTTCCTTTTTCATTGTGACTGGGATGAAGGGAGCAGAGACTTCTGTGAGATAGGACTTAAATTTATCCCAGGCAACCACGACAGTATTGTCGTCTAAGATTTCAAAATGGAAACCCGAAGCCTTGGCTTTCATTGATTGATAGTCTGCATGCCATATGTTCGGGCGAAACTCAACAGTACTCTGGTAGCGTCTAGACAGAGTAAAACTGAAGAGCAAACAAACATGATCACTGAAACCCAGTGGATGTCCGTAAGTAATGTCACCAACAAAATCGAGTGACTTAGCAAAGACAATATCTGAGATAGACGGTACTTGAGCGTCCATGTACTTAGTGGGACGGTCAATGAACTGATGCAAAGATACTTGGAGCGTAAGCTCAAGCAGATCAGCGCCGAATGTGCCTGACGCTGAGTCGCAAGAAAGATCTGCCCAGCAAACCTCTGGGCGCTTAAAGTCGCCCATCACCAAACACTTGTTTGCGGACTGGGAGCGGATGAAGTCAAATACCTCTTTGGATACGCTCCCAGGGCTTCTATACACAATTACAACTGTAGCCTGAGCCGAGGATGTGTTAATAACAGCCGACAGAGCTTCAACACCTTTGTCTGTCGACTGAAATAAGCAAGTCCTCAAAACGTCAAGTTGACAGCTCACATAAAGAGCGACGCCCCCTCCCTGTCGGCCAGCAGAGCGATCGCACCTAAATAGTGCGTAGCCAGGTAGATATACTTCACCATCCGTGATGTCCTGAGAAAGCCACGTTTGTGAATGCGAGTACATCGGGATGAGACCAATCTACAAGCAGACCTAACTCGTACACCTTATTCCTTAGGCTGCGCACATTACTTAACACTATCTGAAGGTATTCGTTAGATCCAGACCTGGGTCGTGCGCTATCAGAATGGGCAGTGGTACGGCGGAAAAAGACCGCCGGCTGACCACCCGAAAACCCACTAGCCGGAGACCCTGTTCACCGGCCGCTCGCCTACTTTTGAGGTCCTTGATGGCCTCCCTTAGCTACAGCCTATCGGCCAGCGGAAGGCCCAGCTGAACGCTAATATTTGTACCTTTCAGCTTAAATGCAAACCGCATGAGAGCGCTGCGTTCCTCCGGGGTAGAGAGTACCACACGAAGTAGCCGCGGTCGAGGGTTTGGTACGTTAACTGGGACATTCCCTAGTCTAATCAGCTTCCTGACAGTAACACCTGGAAAACCAGGCGGAAGAAGCTTCGTTACGCACATTTTAAACCATTGAAGGTCGTCTAACATGCGATCAGCAGGACAGCAGTAGATTCAGCCGCGTTACGGAATATAACGCTACTATCCGTGAAAGAATCGCCACGACGGGGTGTATTAACCCCACGGGTCTTTGATTCGATACTTGGGGCAGGTGGCTTCACCACTGGTGATGGGACTGTCTTTAGCCCCTCCGATGAGGCAGCAACGGCAGCGTTTTTCGCTCCATTGTCGATGCCATCCTTTTGTTAGGGACATCAATTTCACCGAAAGGCTTTATGGCAGATTTTGTCTGCTTTTTCTTCTTGATAACGGGAGCAGGGTCCCGTGAGGATTTTTCGCTTTGAGCAAAAGCAGGCAAACTTCCAGAACATGCCTTCCCGATGAGAACCGAGATTGCCGGCAACATTGGCTGACAAGTAGTGCGTGTTGGAATCTTCGCCTTCGCACAACCGTCAGACGGTTTGCCAAGTAACGATACTTGGCTTGTTTCCGGTGCCGATACAACTATAACTTCTTGTTTAGCAGAGAGCTTACGGGGTTTCCTGGCTCTCTTTCGCTTTACTCGAAGGGACCCTTGAACTAGCAATTCGGCATCGATCAGGGTAGCTTTAGATACGACGTCCGAAGCTGCTTCATTCTTGTGGTCGGTAGCCATCTGGACCGGTGACACAATGATTGGTGCCACAAGTTGATCATCAGTGTTGGCGACCAAATCTGCGTTGTTGGAGACCGGAAGCGTCTTCATGAGTAGATCAATCTTAAAACGAAGATGAGAGCATCGAGAACGAACGCTCTACATTTCGCAGCCGGGTATCAAGAGATTCGTCTGTCGTACGAAACGCCGCGCGGCCTTGCCGGCGGCTGCAGCAATTGGCACAACTGAAAAGCAACTTTTCGCTGGCGGCCAGCGCTGCGTACTGCTCGGTATTCAGGTCCGTACAAAGCTGATGGTACCATCGGTTGCAGACATCGCACTGCATACCGTCGGAATCGTCAGTTACTGGTATATCGCAGCTTGGACTGCCACAAAGTGCGATAACCTCAGAATCCAAGCCACCAGGAACTACAGTCTCGGTGCATTGCGAGACCGACATAGTGGAAAACAGAGTGGAATTATAACACGTACACAAAAGTTAAACGACCGCAATAAAGAAGGCAAAAAACTGTGTGCAAACTGGGATTAAAACTGGGAAAAACCGGAAAAGGTACCAGTAAGCGCCAAAGACACTTTGACCAGAACCGCTTTAATCGATCCAAGATAGTTTGGATCAGAGGAAATTTGACAATAGTCAAATTACGTTGCGTTTATTCAAACACTGTTTTCCACAACATTGTAGCTAAAAAGCTCGATCAGTATGGTACGCCAGAAAATCGAGTTACCGCGTAGAACTCACAGTACCTGAAGCCCCGCCGGTAGGTCATTCACAGATAGAGAACAGCAGCGTTCCAAGGACTGAACCCTGCGGCACACCACTGAGGACAGACTGCCTAAACGATAGGCCCCCGCCAACCCGTATACACTGTTCTCTAGCCCCCAAGAAGGCAGTCACCCCATGAAGGGCGCAGACACATTGGAACATTGTATTTGATGGGAATAAAAACCCGAGCTTTACATAACCCATAGGGTAAAAAGAGTTCGGGTCGGGTCTAATGAAAGGCCAAGCAACTTTATAGCGGGTTGGTCTTGCGTGTTAGCCGTATTTTCGTCGGGCTTATGCGGCAGTTAAACAGAATGCACGCCGGCTCAAAGCGTGACATCTCACCACGCCCTCCGAAACGGTTTGTAACGAAATTAGGTAGAATATAAAAAAGAAAGAAATTCCATCCAGTTGAAGGTAGTTATATTGGGGAATATCGAGGTGTAATTCGGCCAGATGACAGTCCAAGCGGGTCTTAAAGTCCGCCACAGTGGGTGCCAAGACTAAATCGGCAAGCAGAGCATTCCACGGTCGGCAGATTCGCAAAGCGAAGTAGTGTCGTCTGCAGTTCAGCCGACTGTGCTGATGTGTGAGCCTCATTGGGTGGTCACGTAGGTGGGAGCCCGATTGGTGCAGTGTGAGTAGGTGGAGACAGGGATGTCCAGGGTTGGATAAGATCATGAATACAAGGATCAGGTCACCCCGTAGATGTCGGTAGTTAAGCGATTAGAGGCCCAGGCACTGAAGTCGTTGTGGATAATCTAGGTGATCGAAACCTCGTAGGAAGTCAGCTTTTGTGCGAACCTCAAACGGGGTATCCTGTCAAATGCCTTCGAAAAGTTGATGAGAAGTACGTCCAGTGCGTGGCCGTTATTCAATGCATCCGCCCAACTTTCGCTAGCCACCAGCAGATTCGTCAGACACGAAAATCCCATACGAAGTATGTAAGGAACCGCAAATTGGCTGAAAATAGGCTGTGCGGTTTGATACAGCAAGCTGTGGTCTGATGAATATCTATTGAATGCTGAAAAGAAGATAGCGAAAGTTGGAACATTGTATTTAATGGGAATAAAAGCTGGAGCTTTACATGACCCATAGGGTAAAAAGAGTATGGGTCGGGTTTAATGAAAGGCCAAGCAACCTTATAGCGGGTTGGACTCGCGTGTTAGCCGTATCTTCATCGGGCTTATGTGGCATTTAAACAGAATGCACGCCGGCTCAAAGCGAGGCATCCCACCACGCCCTCCGAAACGGCTTTGGAAAGGAAGGTGGAAGAGAAAAAAAAGAAAGAAATTCCATCCAGTAGAATGTAGTTAAATTAGGGAATATCGCAGATCTACTTGAGCTTACGTCACAAGTACCATTGTATCAGCTCGTGGACCTCCCCACTAGGTACATGGACGCCCAACTCCCGTCTATTTTGGATCTAGTGTTTGCCAAGTCACTAGACTTTGTAGGGGACATCACTTACGGCTCTCCCTTAGGTGCTAGTGATCATGTTTGTTTATCGTTCAGGTGTAGTCTGACCAGGCGTCACCAGAGCATTGCTAAGCCATTTCCAAACATATGGGTGCTAACTATCAGGCAATGCGTACCAAGGCTGCTGGGATGCGTTGTGAAATCTCGGTGGTTGATACGGTTCAGGCGGCCTGGGATAAATTTAAATCTTATCTCACGGAAGTGTCTACTCCCTACATCCCGCTTGCGAGGAGAAAGGAGACACGGGCGCGGCCGCCGTGGATAGATACCACTGGCAAGCACCTGCTCCAGAAGCGTTCTAGGTGCTGGAGGACCTACCGTGCGGCTCCATCAACTAGCACCTATGCTAGGTACCGCGAGGCTAGAAATAGGTGTAAACAACACTTAAGGAAAGCTCGGCTGGTGTACGAAAAGGAATTGGCTGACGGAGCTTCGGAAAATCCGAAGAAGTTCTTCGCTTATGTTAAGAGACGCTGTGGTTCAACTTCGGTAATCCCAACTTTGATGAGGGCCGATGGAACTCGTGCGTATGCGGACTCAGATAAGGCTCGTGTACTTGGGGAACAGTATGCAGGGGCTTTTGTACGTGAGGCCGCGTTGACTAGCGTTGAATTTGTCCCCAGAGTACCTGATGGTTCTTATTTAGCTGAGTTTACTGTGGGGGAAACGCAAGTCCTTAAACTGCTGCAAGAACTGAACCCTTCCAAAGCAGCTGGACCTGATTCAATTCACCCGAAGCTTCTGCATGAGTTGGCGAGGGAACTAAGTGGACCGCTGATGATGGTGTTTCAGAAATCACTTGACACCTGTACATTACCTTCCGAATGGAAGGAGGCTGTCATCTGTCCTATCTTCAAAAATGGCGACAGGAGTCTGCCAGCCAATTATAGGCCAGTTAGTCTGACTAGCGTCGTGGTCAAACTGCTTGAAAAGCTGGTGAGAGATTCGTTGGAATGTCACCTGAATAGATTTAATCTGCTCAGCAGTGCACAACATGGACTCCGGAAGGGGTTTTCGTGTTTGACGAATTCGTTGGTTGCTCGTGAAGCTTGGGCCGAGGCAGTGGACAATGGCCACGTAGTGGATGTGCTTTTCGTAGACTTCTCGAAAGCATTTGATAAGGTACCCCACTTGAGGCTATCACATAAGCTGAGGTCCTACGGCGTATCTGGCCGCGCCCTTCACTGGGTATCTGCGTTTTTGCAGGGAAGAGAGCAGTGTGTACGTGTGGGTCGCAGCTTATCCTTTAAGCAAGCGGTCCTTAGCGGTGTCCCACAGGGGTCGGTCCTTGGACCGATGCTGTTCTCCATCTACGTAAACGATCTCCCTGGAGAGCTTGGGGTATCATCCTTATTGTTTGCTGATGATCTTAAGCTATGGAATGTTGTAAATGTTCCTGGGGGTGCTGAGGCCATACAGCGTGCACTGGACAGACTCTGGGACTGGTCTACTTTGTGGCTACTGCCCATAAATCAGGCTAAGTGTTCCGTCCTTCGTATAGGAGCAACTTTCCCGCCTTCGAGCTACGTACTCGGTGGGGTCGAACTCCCCCTTGTCTCCAACCAGATAGATCTAGGTGTCGTTCATTCCTCGTCTTTGCATTCTGGTGACAACTGGAAGAAGGCCGCTAGTAGGGGTTTCAGAATGTCATGGTTAATACGCCGTTCTTTCGGGGTCTTAACTGCCGACATATTTGTGAAGCTATTCTCAGCTTTCGTTCGGCCCCATCTGGAATACTGCGTCCAGGCTTGCGCGCCCTGCCTTGTTCGGGACAAAATGGAGCTTGAGAGGGTTTTGAGAGTAGGTACCAAATTGGTCGAGGGGTTACGGGGGCAATCGTACCCCGAGCGTCTACTTAGCTTGGGTATGTATTCAATGCACTACCGACGGCTTCGAGGAGACCTAATCCTTACTTACCGCATTTTAACAGGGAAGGTTGGCCCGGACTTGCGCTGGCTATTTAGCGCGGCTAGGTTGCCTTGTCTTCGCGGTCATCCCATGAAGCTACACAAGCCGCGTTCTGACGGGATCAGGGCGGAAACTCGGTTATCGCGTAGAGTTATCGAGCGCTGGAACTCGCTTCCAGAAAATGTAGTCAGTGAACCTACGGTTAAGGGTTTCGAGCGTCAGTTAGACGCTCTTGGGTGGCGACACGAAACCTTTCCCTTCTCCTGACCATATCCATCTTCAAACTTTCAGTTCTTATTCTGTCATTATCTTCACTCTTTGGTGTTATCCTTCATTTTAATGACTTTCATTCCCCTTTATCTTCCATTTACTTTCTACTTCTTTCTTACTTCACGTACCCTACACAGCGCGGACTGATAGTGCAGGGAACGTGGGCAGTAGTTGGTTGATCAGGGTGTGTTTCGGGTGTTTCGTTTTAGATCTATCAAGAACTAACGCCTTATCATTTCCTGGCTCAACGATTTGCTCAAGAAGGAACACTCAAGGGATTTTCCTATCGTTCCAGTCCATCTGAATCTGAATCGCGGTGTAGCTCGGCCAGATGACAGTCCAAGCGGGCCTTAAAGTCCGCCACAGTGGGTGCCAAGACTAAATCGGCCGGCAGAGCATTCCACGGTCGGCAGATGCGCAAAGAGAAGTAGTGTCGTCTGCAGTTCAGCCGACTGTGCTGATGTGTGAGCCTCAGTGGGTGGCCACGTAGGTGGGAGCCCGATTGGTGCAGTGTGAGTAGGTGGCGACAGA
>OX104066.1:31520905-31536881 GCA_944474145.2 Dicrocoelium dendriticum | reverse complement strand
TAGTTCAAGTTCATGTGGGCTGGCACAATAGGCTGAGTCCCGTAAGTGTTCCTTCTTGAGCGGATCTTTGATTCAAAAGTTTATAGTGGTGCTCCGACTTCTTGATGGATCTAAAAGGTAAACACGCGAATAACCCTAAAGTCCACCATTTTATTGCTTACGTGCTTTGCATTAGCTGTCACTTCTATGCCAGTTACGTGAAGTTTAAGTTTAAGTAGGATTAGAACCATGGGATGAAATCCGAACGTGCTGCATCTTTAGTGGGCCGTTGATCCTGGTGTTTATATGGGTGCTCCAAATTCTTGATGGATCCAAAATGAAAACACCTGAAAAAACTGGTCCATCAATTTAGTGCCCACATTCCCTGATTCAGTTGTCCCTGCGATGTTAGTTACGTGAAGTAAGTGAGGAAGAAATTCGAAGCCAAAGTGTAAGGGAACTCAGGTAAAAAAGAGCAAATACCAATGGTGAGGGTAAGCACGAAAAATGGAATCGAAGTACGAAGATAGAAATTAGTTAAGAAAAAGGAACTGTCTCGTGTTGCCACCCAAGAACATCTAGCTGACTCGCAAAGCCCTTAACCCTAGCTTTCTTGACAACGCTCGATGACTCGACGCGGTAACCGTGTCTCCGCTACAACTAGATCGGACCACGGTTTGTCCAGCTTCATACACTGCCCGCGGAGACCAGATAAGCTAATAGGACTAAATGGCCAAAACAACTCAGGACCAACCCTCCCAGGCAATATAGAGTAGATTAGGATTAAGTCCCCACTAATCCTTCGATAATGCATTGAATGCATCGCCAAACAAAGTAGGCGTTCGGGATACGTTTTTCCTCGTAAGCTCACGACCGACCTCGTACTGACACGCAACACCCTTTCTAGGGTCAGTTGGTCCCGAACAAGGCATAGTTCACATTCCTGTACGCAATATTCCAGGTGGGGTCGCACAAATTCTGAGAAGAGTTTCACAAACACTTTAGCGGTTAGGGTCCCGAAAGAAAGAAGGACAAAGCACAACATACGGAACCCTTTACTAGCAGCCTCCTTCCAGTTGTCTCCGGAGTGTTGTGTGGCATAGTGGACGACACCTGGATCAACCTGATGTGTCACGTGATGAAGTTCACTTCCATCGAGCACATAACGTGTGGAGGAATCAGACGCTCCGATACGCAGCACTGAACCTTTTGCCTGGTTTATGGGCAGCTACCACAAGACAAACCATTCCCAGAGTCCATCCAGATCCCGTTGAAGAGAAACAAGACCTCCAGTGATATCAACAACCTTCCAGAGCTTTAATTCATCAGCAACTAAGAGCGATAGTACCTCAAGCTACCTCGAAAGTCCTTCACATATACTGCGAACAGCAGCGGACCTGGAACAGCACTCTGCAGAACGCCGCTAAAGGCAGCTTGTCGAAACGAAAGACCGCTTCCCACACGGACACACTGTTCCCGTCCACCCAGAAAAGCGGACACCCACTAGAGAGCGGGACCAGATATTCCATACGACCACAAATTCATTGAGAGTCGCGATTGGGGGGCAGTGTCAAAGACCTTGGCGAAGTCCATGGACACCACATCCACCATATTTCTACGGTCTCCGACTTCAGCACAGCTCTCACGAGCTACCAGCAACTCCGTTTGAAACGAAAAGCCTTTGCGGAAAACATCTTGCTCGGCGCTATGCAGGTTAAACCTATTTAAAGGCTTCTCCAATGCATCTCGTACTAAGTTTTCAAGTAACTTCCCGACGCCACTAGTCAACCTGACAGGCCTGTAATTAGCCGGTATGTTTTTGACACCGCACTTGAAAATGGGGCATTTACAGCCTCCTTCCATTCGGTAGGTAAAATAAAGCTGTCGTGTGCAATCTGAAACACACAAGTCAGAGGTCCACTGAGTTCCACCGCCAATTCCTGCAACCAGTTTTGATGAACGGCAACTGGCCTTGAAGTCCTAGTTGGGTTTACGTCTCTCAGCAACCGGAAAACTTGAGACTAAGTAACAGGAATTTCATCTTGACAGGTACCTTTGGAGACACTTGAAGCTGGCACTTTGTATGGCGTATTGGTTTCGCGAACAAAGGCGCTTGAGTACAGCTCACCAAGCACGCATGCCTTGTCATAATCACCATAGGCATGGGTCCCAACTCCTAGATGCAATGGTGGTATGGGCGATTTTTGCACGATAGCATCGTTTAACGTATGCGAAGAATTTCTTGGGCTTTGTCGAGACAGTATCAGCTTAGTCCTTTAAAATAAATAAATGTTATATTCCTCGGTGTTTCGAGGTGCAGTCCAACTATGTGGTCTGAAGCCGGGTCAATCTAAGATGTAGCTTGCACACCTTTTGTACCAACCGATACTTGTCAAGTGTGCAGTTCGACGGAGCTGTTCGACACGCTCGCCAGCATTTAGACCGCTTCTTTAGCAGGCTTTTCCCGCGGAATCTATCCACGGAGGCTGCGCTCTCGCTTACCTTCTTTTTACCAGTGAGATGTTAGGTGCAGCAATGCCGATGAGGTGAGCCTTAAGTTTTCCTTAGCTATGTGAACAGTGTCCGTCTCAGGTATACCACAAGACGGTAAGCCAGGTGTATACCGCATCGTTTAGAAGTCCGCGACCCAAATGTTCGAATACCAACTGCTAGTAGCTTGGTAAGACCTGATAAGGGCACACTGGAACGACAAGCAACGTTGCTGGCTAGCGCCAAGAGGCAAGTCGTAATTAATGTCATTTAAAAGGTCAACTGACTTATGAAAAACGAGTTCTAAAATGGACGACCGCCGGTTTCCAACATACCTAGTGGGGAGGTCGTCGAACTGATACAGTGGTACTAGCAGCGTTAAGTCCAGCAGTTCTGCGCCAAACGATCCCAGCGAGGGACAGCAAGATCCTCCTTACAATCCTCTGGAAGGTTGCAGTCTACCAGCACCAGACACTTGTCCGCGGAGTGGGTGCGTATAAACACAATGATGCCATTAGAGGTGCTCATAAGGCTTCTATACACTAACACGACCGTAACCTGAACCAAGGATGAGCAAATAAAGACTGCTAGAGCCACAACAGATTCGTCGAGGGACTGAAAACCGCTGGTCTTCAATAAGTCAAGGTGAGAACTCACCTTAAAAGCACACCACCCTCTTGACGGCCAAAGGAGCGGTCAGCGCGGAACAGTGCGTAGCCGGGTAGATATACATCGTCATTTGAGGTTTCCTCAGACAGCCACATTTCAGTGAAAGCAAATATATCTGAACGAGATTTGTCTACGTGCAGACCCAACTCGCACTTTTTTCTTTAGGGTATGCATGTTATTAAGTAAGGCTTAGAGAAATTAAGCACGACCAGCCCTGGCTTGTGCGCCATTAGAATAGTTTCTGGCAGGACGAGAAACGACCGTTGGCTGACCTCCTGAAAACTCACCAATCGGAGACTTCGCTTTCCAGCTACATACCGGGCTTTTAGGTCGCTGATGGCTTCCTTTATCTTTAACCCATCCGCTAACGGAAGGTCTGGTTGCACCCTAACGTTGGTAACTTTACGCTTGATGGTAACTCGCATTAAAGTCCTACGCTCCGCTGTTGTGGAGAGAACCACTCCAAGCAAACGGGGTCTAGGATTTGGTTGACCAACCGGAATGTTCCCCAACCTGTTGTGCCTCATGAGAGTAACGCCAGGGAAAGCTGGTGGAAAAAGCCTGGTCACGCAAAGTATAAACCCACCAAGACCATCAAGCGTGCGTTAGCTGGGAAGAGCGGCAGTAGATTCGGTGACGTTTTTGCAAACCACGCTGCCATCTGTGTAAGAGAAGCCCCGACGAGGTTCGTTTACTCCACATGCTCTACCATGCACGCCACATGGTAGGTTGACGGGCATGGATGGGACCGAGGGCGACGACACCTCATGTCTCACTGAGGAAGGTGCAGCACCAGGTGGTGTTTTCAGCTCAGGCACTTTCCTCTTGTGCGTCTTATCTCCTCCCGGTTCGGAGCGCAGGATTTGTACACTTTCTTTGCCATTTTCGCATCTTCTTTACTAGCCCAAGAGCCCATGACTCGCCTTCCATTTACGCAGGGTCAACAATGCCGTCCGATGCATCTGTGACAGCTATCCCTATGTGCATCAGAGCGTCCGGTAGGATGAACGCATTATCAAAGGATAGATTCTCAACAGTAGGACAGTCCGTTACAGCGTCCATGTTCGCAATCTGCAGGAATTTCATAATCAAGTACACTTTAGAGTTGAGCGGGTCAAGAGAGACAAGCTCGGCTAACGCCTACTCAACAACTGTGAACCTGGATGCCAGAGCTGTGAATTCGGCAAAGGTGAAAGCCGGTAGCTTCGCTTTCTGAGCGCAACAAGCAACACATCCAAACAGAAGGTATTCACTGGATGCTAGCATATCGTACTGATTTGCTAGGAGCTCGGCACAACTTTTGTGATACCAGCGGATCAAACCTCACACCGCACACTAACAGTTGAAGCCGTAACTGACTTTGAACAGGCGAAATTGCCGCATGCTCTATTTGCCTCGGCAAACGGGGACTCAAGGGGCCCATTCGCCTCGGTTGTTAACGAGACGACCATGTTAAAGTGGAAACCAGAACAGAATGTAAAATCCACTATACAACCGTAATACGTCCACAATACAAAGTAAAACGGGGTGTAAAGCGGGATTAAAAAGTGGAACAACGGCAGCAATTACCATTAAGCGTCTAGGAGACGCTGTATCCAATACCACTTTAATCGATCCAAGATAACTGGGACCAGAAGAAATTTGACAATAGGCAAAGTCCGCTGCAGGGGTTAATTCAAACACGTTTTTCCACAATATTCCACCCAGGAATCTCAATCCGCATGGCCGGACCGGGATTCTGACCAACCAGTTATGCCCATGGGCTGGTGAGGGTTGTAAGGTACGCTAGGCTAAAGGTTGGTTAATTTGACAGTGAAGGTAGAAATGGATAAATTGAAGGTGTACATAGCAAATACGTCTACGTGACGATGGGAATGGATGGCAAATTTACCTCCTCTGCAGTTATTAAATAAATAAATAAATAGGTATATTTCTAGACCTGCTAGAGGCTGCACCCTAAAGGGTTCAGATCAAGGCTTACATTAATCCGATGCTCTTGCATGGCAGTAGGCAAAATATAAATGTATGTTCATCGTTAGCAATTACAAATGCATTGGCACTGTTTGGTATACAGCTACTGGGTCTCAGGCGCCCACCTTGACGTTTTCTGGTTCCTTCGGGCGATATTGAGCTCCTTGTTTTTTATTGTGAAAAACTTCGCGGAGTTGTGCCTTTTCTCCTTGAAACAGAATCCAATTCGCCACAAGTTCACTTTAAATTGATCGCACATTAATTGGCCACTCAGTTGCCCCAATTGTTGTTGCGCACATGGAAGAAATGAGTGAAGGGATTATAAGGCATACGCAAAGTAAAAAAATTTCGATAAATGCAGACAAGAATAGAAACAATTTGTTAAGAGAGAAAATAAAACTGCGTGCTTCAGTAGAAAAATACCAATTAACAAAAAAATACAGCCCTACTTTTCTTACGCTGATATTGCTCTCCAGCGCAAAATTTCAACCTGAGTTATTCTCAGATAAAAGAAAATGCCTTTCTACAGTTACAATACCGCTTAAAGTAGCACAAAATTACACTGGTCTGGACCAGCTTTAGCGCCTGAATACGTTGAACGTAAAAGCAACACAATACGTGCAGTAGTTTGCGAGTTATTCGCAATTAAATGATGGTCTACGAATAAGGCCATTTTTATTTTTCGCTAAAAATGGCTTTCTGCTTTGCAAGCAGATAGCAGAAAAAAGAAAAGAAAATATAAAATGTAGGGAAGCGGCGTATGTTCTAGATAGGCATAGCTATCCAGAAATGCTCTAATTAGCCCGTAATACCCTGCGACAACTACGGGCTGCGCAGGTGGCCGCAAAGTAAACTTTGCAGGCATACATGATAAAGATATGCGAATAAGGGATGATTTTGCGCGAAAACGCTAGAAATCCAGCAAGGAATATTATATCTACATGGGAATTCAGGGGAGCTTGTAATTAACTCACGGTTAGAAGGCCAGAGCATACCATTTTCAGGGGATACTGAGCCACATAAACAACCAGTAAAATAGAGTTTAGCATTTTTTTAAGCCTCTAAGCTTTTCTTAAGCTTACAACAAGGCCGCATGAGCTAGGTCTACCTGAGTAACCCTGGGGATCTTTCAGATCCGTTGACAGATTTCGGCCTGCAAAATACACACATTACTTAGCTAAACACCACAAGATTTATCCCCTTAGAGTCGATTTTCTATATTCATGAGGCTCTGTCTCTAACATCAGTGAGCTACAGGAGCCTGTCACCAATAATAAAGAAATAAGCATGGGAAACTTTAGTAAAATTTAGCTAATTGCATTTGGGCGTGAAATCCTTTTTGGTCTACATTGGTTGGGCTTTAACAACTCTACTTCTGGTGGTTGAGCTTGCTTATACTTGAGTTATTGTTATGCCTCGTGTGTAGATGCACACTATTGTGCAGCTCTTTGATGAATTTCGATTTATTTCTTTCCATTCTTAAGTTCCGAAGATAGTGCCGGCGGTGTTCATCCAGATGGCAATGTTAACTGGTACTCTAATGTCACACCGACTATTTCTTTCGTGATTTTCCTGGCAAGAGCTGTTCTAGCACCCGAAGCAAAGAGCGATAAGGTAAATCAGGAGTAGAATAGTAACAAAAACCAGTGGGAGCTGGTCGTTCACCCGCCATTACGCATAACGCATGGTAGACTTTGGAGCCAGTTCAAAGATAAATGACACACGGGCGGCCAAGATAAGAAAAGTGGTGGTGGAAAGTTTCTGGTGCTCCAGCCAGCCAGTGTGACAGGGGCCTCTCTGTCGTTGGTTAGCTTTCGTGCCAGTGAAATGAAATCTGGAAATGCGAGTGTTTTACGAGCAAAAGCAGTTAAAGAAGAGGATCTGGTTTTCATTATGACTGTCTACTAGTGTTGCCAATAGCGAAAGGCGCATGTATACCAGATAAAGCTAAGTATATGGGGCCAAGAGAGAATAAGTGGAGAGCAAAATGTCTGATTCTTGGGCCTAGAACTTTCAAAGTACGCTCTTAGTCAACAATAAGAAAGATATATGTTTTATTTTGCGGTTTACCGACTGATAGTGTTTGGAAACTGCTGAGTATATTAACTAGTGCTCAGACTTAATGAAAAAGCTTCAACTAGGGTCCGCTGGCAACGGACATCTAGGAAGACACATAAAGGTTAATTTAAAGCCGGCCTTTAGACGATTTTGGACAATTCTAATGCTAAGCTTGGGTGCATCAGCAGCAGAAAACGCTTTCATCATCCTATGCAAGGCTTAGGTCTGGTAGCATGCCTTTACTAGGAGTACCATAGAGGTCATAAGCCGAATACTTTTTCCACGGATCCAGTGGTCAAGAAGTTGGAATGTGATAAATGTAAGTCTGAAGAGAAGGAATGAAGATGTAGATAAGAAATAAGGATTGAAGGAAGAGGTCGTTGAAGGATAAGATCATATTGTATTCAGTTTGCTATTCTTAAACCCTGGAAAATGGGTACGACGGATACCGTTCAAATCTCTTAGGTGCTAGAACGGTAACCACGATGAATGTGGATGAGGTTTGAGCTCAAGGTGCTTAGATTTCTTGAACTACATCTTGGGCGTCCTCAAGCTACATCAGGGCCAGTTTCAAATAAGTGGTCTTGCGAATCGCAGATATGGAAGGGGCTTTGTAGATTGCCAAAACATAGGAATTTTTGTATCTCTTTCCTGAAGACCTGCAAATTTTGGATTTCTCTTATTCTGGAAGGCAACCTGTTCCACCTGTTCACGTACACAACCAAGAAGAAACGATACCGCCGTCTCTTCTTTGCCTTTAGCAGAGTAATGGAATGGCCCCTGTTTCGGAGCCTCGATTCAGACGCGCTCCTTAGTTTAAGACAAGTGATATTACTGTGCAACTTTCTATGAATTAGCTTATGTAAGAAGCACATGTTAAGGATAATGCGCCTTTTCCATAGCGGCTGAATTTTAAGGTGTTCACACCTTTGTCGGTAATTCAGCGCATGCTGCGGTGGAGTCAACATCTTCGTAAAGCGTAGCTGAGCTTTCTCAAGCAGAACACGGTCTGACTTACGTAGATTGCTGCATATTAAAGAGTAATATTCTAGATGTGGCCTGACGTGACTTATAAAGTTCTAGCCTAGCATCGGCGGTTTCTATGCAACGGCGTATGTGGAACGATAATCCTCTTACCCTTGCGACTTGATAATGCACTTGGTCTGCAAAGTTGAGGCTCATAGAGTAGCGCAAGCCCAGATCTGTTGTTATGATATTCTGTTTGATAGTGCTGCCGTTTATTGTTAGGGACCCAGCAGGTACAGAGAATCTGTGGGTCATGACGCTAGATGTTTGAGCGGAGTAGGTCATTTGCCAGTGTGCGCACCACTTTTTAAGTGCATTAGGATCCTCACGGATACTATTAATTGCGGAAAATTCATTACCACGGGGAAAGACGTAGACAACTTTCACATCGTCAGTAAAGATAAAGGAGCGACCGTGTTGCAAAATCTTGCAGATGTCATTGATATAAAGCAAAAATAGGGTAGGGCCAAGGACACTCCCCTGCACCGCGCCACTGTGGACGGCGGTCGGGGTGGATATAGTTTGTTCAACCTTAACAGACTGCGTACGTCCTATTAAGTAGGAACCCAGCCAGTCTAATCGAGGACCGTCTACCTCATTAGCCTTTAGCGTATGCATCAGGCGCATGTGTGGTACCCTGTCAAACGCCTTTTGCATATCAAGGTACAGAATGACAACTGATTGATTAGAGTCAATGGCCTCGGTGACCAAATTAAGGAAGTCCAGCTGACAGGTTGCACTTAGAAACCCGTGCTGAGATTCATTTATTTGCTCGCCTGCGTAAAGATGGGTCATGAGGGCTTTTTTAATCAACTTCTCCATCACGCGCGAGATAATGGAAGTGTGGTTAATGGGGCGATAGTTACCAACTTCCTGTAGGCTTCCGCCCTTAAGTCTTGTCACTATGATAGAATGTTTCCATGCGGATAACAAAGTGTAAGGAACCAACGTGGCGCCACGTTAAAGGCTGTAATCATGGCGGACGATATGGCTACGTTTAAGCGTTAATTGCCTCCTTTTTCTCTTAAGTTTGCTGACAAGGAGGAGCATGTGAAGAAATTTTAATTAGCGACTGCGACGTACTTCTACAGGCGGCAAGTGGTGACTATTTTCGCCCTCAAATTTGACTTGTAAGCATCTTACTTGCGGGCAAGGTGAAAAGTTAACTCGGTTCCAGTAGTTTTTGGATCGCTGTCATCATGACTAGCGTTTCTTGACCAATAATAAAACCCTTCCATTGTCCCGTCGTGAGCCAGGTGGAAAAAGCGTCGTTAGGAGCTTGCTTTGGTGTTTTTCCCGCAAACGGTGGAAGGCTTCAAACGAGGCCTGAGAAAATGTGGCTGGCCATGTTCCCCGTTTTCTTGTGCATACTAATTCCAGCCTCTAAGCACAAAAAAGGAGCGCATGCGTATACATGAACATGCAATTAACTTATTGCTATCCTTTCGTTTTCTAGTTTAAACGCAAGAATCGATTATCACGTGGATGTGCTGGGAGCTCTTCTCGAGCATTAGAACACGAAACGGGACGCTGGTTGAGCCCAAGCGTATTTTGTCCCTGGATCATCTGTCCTGAATCGTAAAGTTGTCAAAAGCCTTAAATGGTTACCTGCCTTTTGATCGCCAGACGTTAATTAGGTACTTTCCGCTTGCGCGCCATTAATCATTTTCCTAAATGCGTGTTTACTTGATTTCTTGTGGGTTGATCATTTCTGTGGAACTTGTCTGTGTGGCCTCAGTTTGTTGTACCTCAGCTGTTTGGCAAAAACTTGTCGTCACATACTTGGAGTTCACGTTGAATTTGTTACGCCCGTTACGCTTTGGGGCGTCCATTATAATACATACCTAGACCCTTGGTATCTCCGACTGATCCTTTCGTCGAGTACATACCTGGTCACCGTAAACCCGTTCACAACTGTTGCTTATCTCTTACATTCATTAGATTCTCTAACGCTTCTGTCGAGATGGTTGTGAGTGCCGTCCTAACGCTTCGTAGCCTCCTCCCGACAACTGGTTTGCTATATATTGCCATGCGGTGTCTCCAGCGGTTAGAGTCTGGACCGGGGCTTACAATGCGGTAGTTAGTGCCGTTGGTTCCATTTGGAGTGTATTGGTTTACATCTGATGCAGTATGCAATTATGGCTACTTGCTAGAACATCCCGCACGGCGGTGTTGCCTGCTGTATGCCTAGCCCTGAGCTTCATACTTTCCTTATTCCTTAAAACTTCTTATTCCTTGAAACGGACCCCTAGCAGCCCAGCTCCAAACCCGCTGCTTTGCGGTCAGGCTTTTGAACCAAAGGCTCTGGTTGAGAACCCTAATCGTTCTCCTCTCAACGCCTGGGTAACCTGACAGCGCCATACCCACGAAATACAATGAATAGCCCTTCACAGTCGCTTGATGCTCTGGCCACCACAGAGGATAGTCAACGGTGCCCTAGCTGCTGCGTCGAGCAGGGTGGATAGTGGTCTGGATGCTACTGCTAAAACCTAGCCATCATTTTATGCCCCTCTTACACTTCTTCACTCTTACCGCCCCGTTTCAGCATTACCTTCATCCCCAGTTTTGAACCCCTAATTTTTGGCCCTCTTCCACCTTGTCTTCATAGGCCTTTAACGGTTAGTTGCAATTCATCTGCGAACGTGTAGCGTCATTCCTGCCTTGCCGAGAAGGTTATGTGAAAGCAAGCAGCCCAGCCAAGTTCAGCGTCTTCCATTTGGAGCCCTCGATTATCGTTCAGACTCGTGTGTCTCATAGTACGCACATTGTTACAGATTGGTCCATCGGCAACACTTGCCCGAACTTTAAAGCCTCTGAAATGTGGCAAGTGCCCAGACAGTGGAATGCTTTTAAGAACGATTGGACAAGTATATGTTGAACATGCCTGGACGCCGCTGTTTTTGATGCAGTTGTAACAATCCTTCGGGGAACACACTAAAGGAACGGGTTGCCATCCAGCCAAGGTATGGGAGGTGACGGAGCGGACACACGTTTTACTTTCCTATCTCTACAACTATGAACTCCATATGAACTCCATGGATAGCTGCTACTTATCGCAGACCCGCCTGAAAGGCTCGAGCTCTGTGCTGTTAGCGCTCCTCTTCAAATGACACCGGCAGTACTTTCTCATTGCGCCTGTCCGGTGACGATACAGCTTCAAGCACCGGTCAAGCCGTTGTTGGTATTGCCCACGGTCCACTGAGCCCATCCGTTACCGGCAGCTCAGCTGGCTTGCACATGTTGCCTTTTATTCTTTTTTTTAGTAATTGCGGCACAGTAGCTGAGGTATTTCTCACCTTTAGCTAATTTGTATAATAAGGATTATGCCAATGATGGTGTGACCACACCTTCGGTCGTCGCGCAGGTGGCGTTGCGTTGTACGTCAACTCAACCCATACTGTCTTGACGAAGTATACTTTGCACATCCTCAGATTTTTGTTAGATTTCATCACCGCAACTTAAATTTGCGTTGGTCGTTAGAAGCCCGATAGAATTGATGATGGTCTAGTTGATTTTGTCTGTAAACATTCGGCGAATAGTTGTTCGGTGATTCCGAAATTTATTCGCCACAACTGGGCCGGCAGAATTTCTCCCGCGGTGCCGTTTCAATTCGTTTTGCCACTGAGCTTCTATCTAGCCTTGCATGTTCCCCTGCAACAGTTCGTTGCTTTGCCTATTAGACTTTCGTTGGGATAAAATCCCGTCCGTTTTGATCTTCGCGCAATTCTCTGACTTCGTCATTGACGTGGTACACAATGTTGGAGTCAAAGTACCGGGGGCTCTTGTTCACTTACTCGTGCAAGAAACAGGACGCTTGTTAGGCGGGCCTGGATCATCCTTGGAGCCTAACCTTTCCTCTGGGTGCTAGCGACGACTCTCGTCAGTAGCTTAAGTGCGCTGTTAGCCGTATGGCGAATAAATTTTCCCACGGGGTCCATATATGTGGCTCTCCGAGCACGGTGCTGAGTCTTTACCCTAGGCTAACTTCGAAGTAACGCCCTTCAATCTTGCAGTATGTAAGATGAAGGCAGTGATGACAAACAGACCCCTAATGGCCACACGCGACTTCAAAACTTTGAACGAGGCATCCAGTCAGACCGCACACATCCGTCTACTGCCTGGAATGCAAATCTAGATGCCAAATTGTATCTACCTACAATGATCCATTACGCAAGTAGCCCGCATCACTGCCGGTAAGTGCACCGCATAAATACACGTGGCTTTTAGACTGCCGTTAAGCATGCGACGCCAGGATTCCTTGTTTGCTGATACAATCCAGTCTAGGAGTGCGTGTTTTCCTTCTTTTCACAATATACAAACCATTTCTCAGTGTTCAAACTTTGTGGGCTACGAGCGATATACGCTCTCATCCGCAAGGTTGGGAATATTTGTGAACTACTTGAAGGTCATAAAATATTACTGCATCGTACTCCTGTACTTCGACTAGCCAATTCCGTCAAATATTGGTTATCATGCGATGATTTACTGTCTTTCTTATACCGCTGTACTTAACGCACATTGGTGACCACGATCATCTTGCACGCACCACTGCAGTACTCCTGCCTCACTTTTACGCAGTCTACGTCTGTTAATGTGAAGTACATCTTCCGCCTGTCTGCAACCTAGTGGATAGCAGCAATGATGTTGGGCAGTAATGGACCCCACGACATTTCGGAAAGCAACTTCAGGTGGGATTGTCTGCCCACAGGGTCCGCACTTGTGGTCTTATTTTTATAAGTTGCACCCGCTCATATGAACCCTAGTCACAGGATGCAAAGTGGCACAAACATGCTATGTGAGCACACGTTTATCACCGATCACAACGCCTTCTTTACATTCAGATAGTAACCTCCTGGACATATATAAGGTAAAAGATTCACCCTGACTGCCTGGATGTGCCCAACATCGTTACCTCATGAATCTGAAAGGAAACCTAGAGTTACCTCTCTTCCAATTGTCTTCCTGGGTGGTTGAGTCACAATTTGCAATACGCCTTTCCTCAGTGCTTGTGCACTGCGGGTCAAGAGCGCAGAAAACGCTCCCCATGATGACGTGAATAGTTAGAATTGGTACAGACGGCCGCGTAGCATTTGATGCCATTATTCGGTGATTATGCGGCGAAAGTGAAGTCCAACACTTGCATTCCATGATCCGCAAAATTAAATCCCATGTGTCCCGCGTATATCTTTTATCAATGACATTGCTAAACCCTGTACATGCATGTTTCTTGAAGCATCACCTTAGCCAAAGTCAATAGCTTCTTTCGTAGCGATAATGCCGTCCGCTATGGGATCTACATTCCCTTAATCAATATTCCTGGTGGAGGCGCGCAGTAGCTATAGCGGATACTCTGAGAGTAGTTATTTTGATGCCGCTGGTTCAGGACTTATATGGGCACATTAAACAACGTCCGTGGCGACGTGTGGAATTCAAAGTATGTTTTATTAGCGGCGGCACTGACGCACTGCTGTGCCGCCAACATGGGCTCAATAAACGCCGGCCTCGAACGTCTGTGGTGCAAACAGTATCCTCTAGACTGGTTGTTATAATGACACAGATACTGTGGGACAAAAATAGGTTAACTACGAATACGCCTTGTAGGCATGTGGAGCCAATATTTGAAGCTTATCTCGTGGTACCATTGATGTCAGTGTCTTGGGACTTACATTTACTACGTAACCACCGTTAATGGCGGCTTGCAGGGCGATCGCTAATATTGATGTACATCTATTGGACATACATAAGCTTACGTCAGTGAAACCAAAATGGATACCAGTTAAGTCGCGAACATGCCGCCCCTGTTATGGGACCTGTAATACTTCTCCGAGAACTCGTCAAGCATGCGAGGCAAGCAAGGGCGTCTCCTTGATTTCAGGCGGTAATGCCACACTTGTGGCAGTTATATAAGTTTAGTAAGCACCAGCACGTTGGCATGAATATGGAATTATATATATATATATATATATATATATCTCCATGCTACCTGAGATATCTGGCGATTATCTTTTAAATGCAGTTGTACATCATTAAAATTACCCTTACGTTTATACATTATATATCATGTTATTTCTATTTATTATTAGATTTGCACCACCCTTCGCAATATGCCTACTGAATGGCCGGCACAGTATTAGTTCGAACGGGACTCCACGTCAATACATTGCAGAGAATTCAACACTGCAGAACTATACACTTCGTATGAGTTTGTAGTGGAAAGGCCCAACGGAAAGGGTTTAACTACATAAAAGAACTCTCAGACTATAAATAAGAATGCTGGAGCTGACCTTAGGTGAAACACGATCCTCGGTAGACCGTCAGTTTGTCGCACGATCTGGTCGGAACACGAAGCAGTCGGCGCAATAAATAGACGCGTTAGATCCCTTTATCGGTGGACAAGGCTAGCAGACCGACGACGATCAAAAGCACAACACGCGTGGTCACAACCGGACCGTGTGATTACTGTAACAAAAAATTGTGCTGTTTCGGGAGGTTCCGTGGTACAAATGGTACATAGCAACGTGGTTACCTAGCGACGTTGCCAAGGAGGATGGATGTGCAATAGGTGGAAATAGCTGAGTGGTGTGTGGAGAATTGGATTGTGTGTTAATTATGATGCCATCGGAAGTGTTACCGGTAAGGGTACATATGTGTGATAGTTGTTATAATATTTCGGTGGCCATAGTGGTTTTTCTGCTATCGCTATAAATAAAATAAAATAAAATAAAATGTTTATTCTCGACTAAGCGAGGCACGTCTGCACAGACATGATCATGTTAAGAGTACAAACTGTGATCAGTCAATGTACAATGGATCAATGAGATTGTCGCATAGGTTGATATATAAATGTATGTAAGTGTGTATGTGGGCGTGTTTAGCCGTGTTTATGGAGATCGTAAATGTATTCCAGTCTTTTTGATCGTGCTTGAACGTGTGGCCAGTGTTAAATGGGTGCTTGATGGCTGTGGACTTGAAGCGGTCGTCCGGATAAGCAATGGGTGACTTTAGTTGGTGGCGAGTCACAACCGCCACGTCACAGTGTTGTTAAGCGGACATTTGTGGCTTTTTATAGGGAGAACGCTTGCCAGGCGGAAACCCACCACGTCCTGGAACACTGCCGCCGAACTATTTGCTGGAAGGGGTAAACCCAATCCACCCAGCTGGCACCACGAGGAGGTTGTTCGGCCAGCCAGCCTGTGGATGATGGTGAGCTGTTCAAATCTTTGGTTATTAGGAAGCATGGAAATGTTGAAGACATGGATGAGGTAATCGGACGTGTTCAGATTAAATCGTTGACATGTTTTTCCAGCGTGGAAGGCGCAAACACTTGCTGGATGGGGACGCCAACGGCTACATGCTGTACAGTTGCGTACATTTTTGACGTTCAGGATTGCGTGGCAAACAGTAAGTTAATATTAACGTAACACGGTGGCTAACGCATGTAAATGCGAATGAATCTGCATTCCGTTGATCGCTGCGATACATTTCTGCCAGAGACAACACAGTGCTATGCGGTAACTATTCGTTTTGGCGTGCCATACTGATGGAGGTTTTTAGTTGCAATAACGTGGAAAACAGTGGTTGAATAAAGACTTGAAACGAAATTTGACTATTGTCAAATTTACTGTGATCCAATATATGTTGGATCGATTAAAGCGGTTCTGGTCAAAGCGTCTTCTGCGCCTACTGGTAATTTTTCCAGTTTTTCCCAGTTTTAACCCCGTTTTTGCCTTTTTTGATGTCGTTTAACTATTGCATACGTGTTATCATCACTCTGTGTTGCGCT